>RDRW01000301.1:0-375957 GCA_007896445.1 Puccinia hordei
TAAGCAGGCTCCTCGTCACTGTGCGGGACAGCTCTCAGAACCCGCAGGGTGACCAAGACAAGAGTTAATCAACTTTTATATCAATGAAGAGGATTCATTGACACAATATCCCTTGTTTTACCCCCTCCTCAGATGAATATTAGTTTCCTGTGTTGTATTTCCTCTTATTTTGCTACTTATCAACTATGTGCTGCACAATACATGACGAAAAGTGTCCTGTGGTAACCTTACTTGAGCTTCCCTTTGCTCATTCCATGTGCCTCTGATGCCCCCTAACTAAAAAAGGCACCAGAGGGACAGGAAGGAGGGCATACTCCCACTCCTCCCGCTAATAGGGGGTATACTATTATGGTTTTATGTCACAGACCTTTCACAATTTGTCACATGCCTGGTTTCGGATCTTCCGGAACATTCCGGAACATTTTTCAAAACATGTTTTCTCGAAGTTTTGAGGGGTATACTATTAAGGTATATGTCACGGGCCTGCACAATGTGTGATATGCCTGTGACATGCTCTGTGAAAGGGCCTGTGACACCCCTGTGATAGGTCGGTGATATCCTGTGACATGTCACGGACTCCAGGTCAGGTGGGGGCCACCCTAGTAACCCTAACACACACATCTACCCCCAATTCCCCCACACTCAACCACACACACACCAAGAACCCCCAGTTCCCCCACACTCAACCACACCCCTCAACACCAACTTCCCAACCACCTCATCCCTCAAATCCCTCAATCACCATGCCAAGACATGTGGGTCACAACAACACCAACTCCACCAGAAACAGAATTGGGTCTGAGGAGTAAGTGTCACCATCTCCGGTCTCTCCCAAGTCCCCTCAATCAGGCTGACTCATTATCTCTTCCACTATCATGCAGTGGGATGCTGCCACTGCAGGATGCTGCAGACTCTGGCAACTGTGAGGTGCTGGAAAACACAAGGACTTGTAGGACTTGTGTACAGCATGGAATGTGTGCCAATGGCCAAGTGGTAAGCCTTTTTCTCTTTTCATATACCTTGTACATCTTGCACTTACTGACTCACCCTTGCTTCATTCCATCCTGCTCCAGACAATGTTCTCCTTGCAACCATCTTCAGGACCATTGAGAGGCTCCACACCACCATCAACCAGCTCTCCAGGGCCTGGCTGATACCAGGGGGGAGCTGGACCAGCTCCTCCACAGAGAGGAAGAGTATGACCAATTGGTTCATCAGATATTTTCCTCTGACTCTGAAGATAATTAGCAGTTGTAATAGCCTTCTTTTCTTCTTTATTTTGCATAGTACACATTACTGGCCACCCAGAACATTGAGAACTATGTTTCCAAACACCATTTTCCTTCCTCAACCCTCATTCCTGGGACCCATGGGACCCCCCTATTGCAAGGGTCCCGGGGGTCCCAGGAATGAGGGCTCATTCCAGTCCCCCCTGCTATTAGGGTCCCGGGGGTCCCAGGAATGAGGGCTCATTCCAGTCCCCCCTGCTGTTAGGACACCACTCCACCCACTCCACCAGAAACATGATAGGTACCCAAGGAGTGAGTAGCACACTCCCCACACCTCTCATAACCTCCATATTTAAGCTGACCCCTTCTTGCCTCCCTTCAATTCAGTGGGGCTGCACCCAATGCAGAGACGCTGCCAACTCGGACAGGTGTGAAGTCATAGAGAATACAAGGACCTGCAGACACTGTGTAAGACATGGAATGCTGTGCCAATGGCCAAATGGTAAGCACATTCCTCTCACTCATGGCTCACCTGTCATCCATCCTTACTGACTCTTATCCTCTGCCAGATAACATCCTCCTGGCCACAATTTTCAGGACTATAAGCAGGCTTCTTGTCACTGTGAGGCAACTGTCAAGAACCCTCAGTGACACAAGACAGGAATTAATTCAGTACATACAATTAGAGGAAGATTCCTTAGACACAAGATCCCCATTGTTTTTACCCTCCTCAGATGAATAATAGTTTCCTGTGTTGTATTTCCTCTGATTTTGCTACTTATCAATATGTGATGCACAATAAATGAGGAAACATGTCCTTTGTGACCACACTTGACCTTCCCTTTCCTCATTCCATGTGCCTCTGGTGCCCCCCTTCTAAAAAAGGCACCAGAGGAACCAGGAATGAGGGCATACTCCCACTCCTCCCGCTACTAGGATTGGGTGTAGAGGAGTAAGTGTCATCATCTCTGTCTCTCCCAAGTCCCCTGAATCAGGCTGACTTAATATCTCTTTCACTATCATGCAGTGGGGATGCTGCCACTGCAGAGATGCTGCAGACTCTGGCAACTGTGAGGTGCTGGAAAACACAAGGACTTGTAGGACTTGTGTACAGCATGGAATGTTATGCCAGTGGCCAAGTGGCAAGCCTTTTTCTCTCTTTCATGCTTCATTCCATCCTGCTCCGGACAATGTTCTCCTTGCAACCATCTTCAGGACCATCAAGAGGCTCCACACCACCATCACCCAGCTCTCCAGGGCCCTGGCTGATACCAGGGGGGAGCTGGACAAGCTACTCCACAGAGAGGAAGAGTATGACCAATTGGTTCATCAGATATTCTCCTCTGACTCTGAAAATATGTAGAAGTTGTAATTTCTTTCTTTCTTATTGATTCAATTAGTCCACTCTGCCGGCCATGCAAAACATGATGAAACTATATTTCTTGAACCCCTTTTGTATCTCTACCCTCATTCCTGGGACCCATGGGACCCCCCTACTCCAAAGGGTCCCGGGGTCCCAGGAATGAGGGCTCATTCCAGTCCCCCCTGCTATTAGGGGACTTGAGTACTCCCACCCCCCCAGGTTGCGCGCGCACCTGGGGGGCTCAGCCTTCTTCGTCACTGTGCAGCCTCGGCGCTGCACAGGCACCGTTCCCTGAAGATCGTTCTCAGGAACGATCTTCAGGGATTGATCTCAAATCCCCTGCAGAGCAGGGGACTTGTAGATTCCTCCCTTGGTCTCTGTGCAGCCTCAGTACTGCACAGAGACCAGGAGGGTAGATCGTTCCCCCTCCGGAACTATCTACCCTCTTGTGGTCGATCGATCGGTCTCTGTGCAGCCTCAGGGCTGCACAGAGACCAGGAGGGCGGATCGTTCTCCCTCCTGAACGATCCACCCTCCCTGTTGTCCCCTGCTGCAGCAGGGGACTTGGGTGGGCCGAGCCCCCCAGGTTGCGCGCGCAACCTGGGGGGTGGGACGTGGTTGGTCCCTGTACAGCCTCAGGGGATGTACAGGGACTTGGAGAGTAGATTGCTCTCCCTCCTGAGCGATCTACTCTCCTGGGGGGGATCGTTCTACCTCCTGAACGATCCACCCCCCTGTGGTCCCCTGCTGCTGCAGGGGACTTGGGTGGGCTGAGCCCCCCAGGTTGCGCGCGCAACCTGGGGGGGTGGGACTGCTGAAGTCCCTGTACAGCCTCAGGGGCTGTACAGGGGCCTGTAGGTCGATCGATCAATCGATCGATCGATCGATCGATCTACCAGACCTTCAGGCAGTTTCTCTGTATATCAGGGAACTGCCTGAAACTTCAGGTCTTCAGTCCAGCCTGAAGGCTGGACTGAAGAAACTGAATTCTCAGTCCCCCTGATTTTCAACATTCAGGAGGGGGGATATGTATTATAAAAGGACATCCCCCCTCCCACTTTCCTCTTCCCTCCCCCCAACCAACCACCTCCATCCATCCAATCCCTTCACCAGCTACCTACACATCAGCCACCATCTCCCTCACACTCAACCACTCCCTCCAGCACCAGCTCACCAACCACCTCATCACTCAACCCCTACCATCATGCCCAGAATGTAGGCCAAAACAACACCAACTCCACCAGAAACAGGATTGGGTCTAGGAGTAAGTGTCTTCATCTCTGTCTCTCCCAAGTCCCCTGAATCAAGCTGAATTAATATCTCTTTCACTCTCATGCAGTGGGGATGCCGCCACTGCAGGGACGCTGCAGACTCTGGCAACTGTGAGGTGCTGGAAAACACAAGAACATGTAGGACTTGTGTCCAACATGGAATGTTGTGCCAATGGCAAAGTGGTAAGCCTCCATTTCTCATCATTCACCTTGTATATTTTGTTACATCCTGACACACCACTCCTTCTTTCCATCCTGCACAAGACAACATTCTCCTTGCAACAATCTTCAGGACCATTGAGAGGCTCCACACCACCATCACCCAGCTCTCCAGGCCCTGGCTGATACCAGGGGGGATTGGACCAGTTACTCCACAGAGAGGAAGAGTATGACCAATTGGTCCATCAGATATTTTCCTCTGACTCTGAAAATAATTAGCAGTTTAATAGCTGCTTCTTTCTTCTTTATCTGATTAGTCCACATTACAGGCCACCCAAAACATAGAGAAACTATGTTTCTAAACACCATTTTCCTCCCCCAACCCTCATTCCTGGGACCCATGGGACCCCCTACTCAAGAGGGTCCCGGGGTCCCAGGAATGAGGGCTCATTCCAGTCCCCCCTGCTGTTAGGGTATTTGTTATATCTTGTGTGCTATCCACATAGTATGCCTGGATATGATGGTTGGCCAGGATTCCCATAGTTTCCTGGCCAAGAGCCTTGAGGGGCTGAATGACCACTGTGATATGATTAGGTTCAACCAAGGGGCGGTAGTAAGTAAGCAAAGATATTTCCCTCCTCCAGTTTTGGCAACTACAAGAAGATCCTCTTTGCCTTCCAAGACTGCAGAGACCCAGCTTTGTTGAAAGGAGATTTCCAAGATGGTGAGGGGTCACGAGTAAATGTTGCAGAGCTTGCATTGCCACTTGATTGGGAGAGAGAGATTAGGCACTGGATCCATGAGATGTTCAAGTGGTGTGTGACTATAATCCCAGCATATCTCTAAATCATATATCAGCATTTATAACACAACAAGTCCAACCACAGATTGTGCTTACCTCCAGAAATCTTGCCACAAGTTTGAGGCTTCTCGAAAACGTCCTTCGGCCGTCGATCCATACTGTGTCCAGTGGTGCCTGCGTAGATGTGATTTGGCAGTTCGGCTGGAATGATTGCGTTGAATATCCAGCACATGATTTGGGTTTCGGTTTCAATCATCCTCCTCATCTTCCCCCAGGTCTATTCTAGGATGTTCTTTGAGCCACTGATCACAAATGGCCCACACAGACATGTCTCCAAGTGGCTATTCCCAGTGGAGCGACCTTGTTCTTGAGGAAGATTTTGTGGAGCACAGAGGTCAATCGAGGAGTGGTCATCAAGCCAGTGGTTGTATCAACCCAGAGATGAGTGAGCAAGGTCTCAAAATGATCCTCGCGATCCAAAAGCTGTAACAGGGCTCTGGAAAAATATACAAATCAGTACACTATTCTGTTTATTATATAATCTTGATCAAACTTACATTTGGGTTGGCCGGATAAAAGCCAAGTAGTGATGCAAGTGCTGAGAAAGCAATCCAGGCAGAAACACCACTCTGTTCTTTCCCCGTCCTGTCATTGATTGGCCCTTGTGATAAGTGGTCTGAATCATAAACACCCCAGTGCGCCAAAAGATATTCCGAACACCTTCTGGAGTATTGACAATCTTGATGGTCATTTCTTCAGTTCCTCTTGCAGGCTGGCCGCAGCCGCAATGAGTACAGAAATACAAAGCCTTGGTGAGCTCATCGGAGATGTCAAGCCATTTTGAATGTTAGAATGGTTCCAGCCCTGCCCATGGTTGGAGAAGCCCCAAGCGTCACCGTTCTCCAGCCAGGACTCGAGCAGATGCCTTGAAGAGTACCGCTTGTGATAAAGGTCAGAAGCCACCAAGTAGTTGAATCCCACATCAGTTACGTATGGTACATCGCGATAAGCCACCCGATCAAATGCAGGCAGGTGAGCCCCTGAGTGAGCACAGCAAGCAGTTCCCCGACCTCTCGAAAAGTTTTCTGGATTGTCATCTTGATGTCGTGGATGGAAACAGTTAGGTTTTGAACATTGAGTTTGGTGCAGGCTGAATCAACCCAATGGGTGGTTTCAGGAAGGCCTTCATTGAGAGTCACAGCGGTCATGAGGTGCATCCAGGATCGGAGGGCGGAGAATGGGGTAATCATTTCTGGGCGTTCAGTGATGTATTTCCATACATTGTTGAGACGTCCATCCAGGCAGGAGTTGAGAATCAAGGACAGGTTGGTCTCGTCTGTTGGTGGAGGAGATCCATTGAGCTCTGATATTTGCTGATAGAAATATACAAGAGCCAGCCGGAGACAGTATTGGATAGGAGAGAGGAGCCTGGTGACCAGACTGTGGCTGTGGAAAGAGCCATCTTGTTTGACCATGGTGATGGCAACAAATTGAAGAATATGGCAAGAAGTATCTGGGCGGCCACAGGGGTTGGTTTGACACAAGAGAGCAACAAGGAGTTGAGTGATTAACTGGCTGGGGATGCCTTCAGAAGCCTCAAGCAAGGAGTGGAGCTGAGCCAAGATTTCCAAAGCAACAGGGTTGATGATGCACTCTGGGAGTCCTGGGTGAGTGTTTTTAGAGACCAGAAGGCAGAAGACAATAAACATGGCACATAACATGCCATATTTGTTGACTGTTGCTTGTGATGCTAAAGGACCCATAGGTTTGTTACCGAGTTCATCACTTGAAAGGGAGTAGCCATCAGCTGAGGATACCAGGCTGGAGAAACAAGAGAGAGAACAGACTGACATCCTAGTGGAGAGTACTCTTCGTCTTACATGGGTGGACATCTTGACAAGCCTCTTGGAACCATTTGTCAACCAAGCATCAACAGAGTCATGGACTTTCCAAAAATGAGGGGAGGATTCAGAGAGGATAGTGGCCAGCTGGGATTGACTGATTCCAGCAGCGGCAGCCTCTTGAACAAAGGTCAAGATTCCAGTCTGTATCAACCAAGTAGGTCTGTTGCGAGCGGCTAGAGTGGGGTTGCGAGACATTAAGGCCTGTAAGGTGATGGGTGGTGGGAGCTGAGAAATAAGAAGGTTGGCCTGGTTGGTGTTGAGAAGGGGTTCTGGGTTGGGTGGTGGAGGAGGGTTGAGAGTGTCTGGGTGAGCTGGCAAGACGTGGAAGAATCGCCTGTGTTTGTGATGAAGCAGCGTCTGCACCCAGGCTTGCAAAGTGCTATGTTTCCAAGCGCCATTGTGGAGGTCTGGTATAGATGTGTAAGTAATTGAGTATGGAGCAAGAACTGACAGATAACTCACCTGGCCCCCAGTGGTTTTCCACAAAGTGCTTGCGCATGGTTTCAACCTTGATGCATGCATAAAAGCACACTTTACAGACCATTCCCATATACTGTCTTATTCCGCCAAAGGGGGGAATTGGATCAGGTAGCCTGTATATATTCTGAGGAGGATCTTGGATAATGTTGATCTGTGTGTGGGGAGGGAGCTTGATGTGATGCTGAGCCCGCAAGTGAGCAGCCAGCTCCTCCACTCTGACACATGTGTGGCAGGAACTGTTTGTGCAAAGCAGCAGTTTGACCTGTTTGTGGTAGCACACACCCAAACCCACCAGGTCATCCAAGACTATGGAGGGGATCCATGAACTCAGTGTTTGTATGAGTCTTGGTAGAAGGGAAAAGACTGACCTTGCACATTATCACCTGCTGGGGTGACTCTAGATTGAACGGAAACAGTTCTGCGAGGAGGATCAGGCTGCCTGATCTTGTGGCGACAGTGGGAATAGTGTGCCCGCATTAGAGGAGCCTTCGGAGCAGTGTAAGAGCAAGCTGGAGATGGACAGTGGAAGAGGTTGTTGCTAGTTTTGGATATGGTGATGCGGTTATGCAGTGCATCTGTGGTGTGGATGACTGCTTGATGGACATTTCTGATGTGTAGTTTGCGAGCAGAAAAGGTGCTGAAAGATAGGTTACACTTGGGACATTCAAAAGTAGACATTGCAATTGAGTAGTGCAGTGGTGTAATTGAGTGCAGTGGATTCAAGTAAAATGGTTGACGGTTGGGGGGCTATGAAGGAGGCAGTTTGTTGAAAATAGGCCCTCTATTTATAGACAAATCAGCACCCAGGGGGAGCCCAGGAGACACACATGCAATTCATGTGCATTATCACCAGAGGAAAATATGTACACATAGCAATAGAAATAAGTTAAACAAAAGCAGTCAAACAAACAAGGGTAAAAGAATAAGAAACACAAGTCTAAGACCCTAATCTTCCTCCTCTTCTTCATCTGCTACACCAGCAATGTCATCAATAAGGTTTCCATAGGGCTGTTTGTTACGCCTTTCTGGTTCCTCCTCATCCTCCTCATCCTCCTCCTCATCTTCCTCCTTCTCCTCTTCAGTGTCTTCATCTTCATCCCCTTTTTGGTGTTGATCTTCAGGGTTGTCCAAGGG
The DNA here is from genome assembly GCA_007896445.1 of Puccinia hordei. Classification (NCBI taxonomy): domain Eukaryota; kingdom Fungi; phylum Basidiomycota; class Pucciniomycetes; order Pucciniales; family Pucciniaceae; genus Puccinia; species Puccinia hordei. Next base: position 8,343 of record RDRW01000301.1, read on the forward strand.
GGGGCCATTCTTGACCATTTCTGGAACTGAAGACTTGAGGAGCTTCATGACCATGTCTCTGTTTCCTTGAGTGTTGGCGTCCAGGACAGGGTGGGGAGAGGGAGTACCGGCAGTGGAAATTGAGAGCATTGGCGAAGCAATTTCAGACATGATGTCTGCCAAGATCAAGTCCCCAATGATTGCTGGGGTTATCTTTTCAGCCCAATAGGCTGTTGCTCTGTCCCATTCATCGGTGTTGGCGTTTTTGATTTTGAACTTGTTGAGGAGGGAGAGGAGGTAACCGTTGACGAATTTCCAGCCGCCAGAGACCAGAGGATGAGTGGAGTCAATTCCCTCATTGGAGAGCTCCATGAGGGCCTTGATGCGTTGATCGCCGAGGGTGAGGATGCCATAGCAGTCTGCAAGGTTGTATTTTCTGTAGTTGGCAAAGCACACGAACCAGCCAACAGCTCCAGAGGTGATGAATATGGAGAGGGAAGCATAAGCCTCCTTCCTGGTCAGAGCCCATTGCTTAGTTGTGACGCCTGGGGGACCGCTACGAAAGATAGATACCGATTGAAGTTCTGATTTGTAGGATTTGAGCTCCTTTGAGCTGAAACCACCAGCATTCTCGTATTCCTTCAGTTTAGCTGCCACTCCAGCCGATTCAGCAGCCAAGGCCAAACCCAAGATCATTTCAAATATCCTTTTGAGGAAGAACGCCATTCCCTCGTCGGTGTCCTTTGTTCCAGCCTTTCCACCAGGAGTCCCACCCATTCCCTGGACCTTTGTGTACCAGAAAGCGCCAGCATCCCTCACGCCGTCTAGATCGGTTTTGCGCGGCGCATTTGGTGATTTGGTGGCTGGAGTCATGGAGAGGGAGATTGCAGCCACAGAATCCTTGGCCACCTGGCAGACCCTTTCAAAGGCAGCATGGACATGCTTCCTCCTGGCAACATGAGAGGTGTAGTGAGGTGTGGTGTCACCAGGAGCTCTGGCAAACATGACCAAGAGAGCAGTCCAGCTGCCCACAGGAGTTGGGGGATCTTCTTTTGCTGCCGCCATAATCTTCTCAAAGTCCACCTTGTCTTTATTCCAGAAGGGGTCTGGAGAAGAGACCTGGAAAAGTGCAGGAGCTGCAGAATGGAATTAAAAGTAATGTTAGTTTGAGTCTGAGGTTCATGTCAAATAAGGATGAAAGCTTACCAGTCTTGAGGAGATCAAAGAATCCCTTGTGAGAGGGAGCCCTCATGAGTTTGTGGTCCAGCCTATGGGCCATGTTCAGGGGGGGAGACTGGACATTCTCCATGGTAGCTGCAATCCAGTCCAAGAACCTATGGATCATTGGAGAAGAGAGTGATGGGAATTCACAGCCTGCTCTTGCACCATTTTTCCCCTCACACACAGCCAGCTGTTGAGTGTAGCTGAATTTTTCACTGGCTCCCAGATGCAAGCAAATGTCTTATGCAGGGCCAGGGGGGTAACACAATGCATCAGAGTTGGTCAAATATTCTAAGACAGAGGGAGTGAAAAGACATACCTTGGGCAGAAAGTGCTTCCCCAGCTTTTATTATCCCTGCAGGTTGGGAGCCTCCACTCCCATTCCTTGCACCATCCTTCTCCTTCACCTTTTCCAACCTGCTCGCCGTGGTTGCATCTTTCTGCATAGAGATCTCCAGCTCTTCTGCTGCCGCAATAAGTCCAGCGTCTAACTCATGGTCACTTCCAAACATATCCTCAGATCTGGGAGCGGGGAGATTCTTATTGAAGCTGAGGGTGGAGAGGGTTGATGATGGGATACCCAAAGGGGTTTGCTGGGTGTTGGCTTTTTTGGATTTGGAAGCTGGAGTAGAGGCGTGGGCGTCCTTGGCAGGTCTCTTTCTTGATGGACCAGCAGAGAGGACTTCCACCTCAGAGTCCAGGATGACCACATCAGAATTTGAAGTCACTCCTTGTTGGATCTTGACTTCCCAGTCCTTGACAGTTTGGTCACATACTTCACCCACTCTGGAGAAGAGATCCCCTCCCACAGAAGCAGGAGCCTCTCCCAGGGTGGAGGTGACTTCCTCCATGAGTGAGCTGAGGGAGGCTTTGAACTCCTTATCTGGATGGCAGAGAGGTGGAAAAAGGTCAGTTATTATTAGTGGATGGATGACGAGACAGAGACAATGTGCTTACATCTCTCTTGTAAAGCCTTGAGTGCCACCAGTTTGATTTCCCTGCCAGAGCTGGTTCTGGGCAAGTTGGGCAAAGATACTCTACCAGTTGAAATAGGCCCTTTAGAGGTGACTAGTTGGCCCTCTGGCACAGAAGCTCTCTTCTTTTTGGGTGCAGGGGATGAAGCTGGGCTGTGGTCTGGGGGAAGATGAGTATCAGTTGAAGGGGAGGGGGGTTTTTGAGCAGATGTTGGAACCCCCAGGCCTTCAGAGTTGAATGAATCATCACCAGAGTAATCCACTCTTTCAGATGACATGATTGAGAATATTCCTGGTATTTGTAAGTGTAGTAATAGTATTTCTAAATTTAAGGTAAGTGGGTAGTGGCTATGGTATTACAAGTCCTTGGTGTGAGTTGAGCTGATGTGGTGTGGAGTAGCTTGGATGGGAATGTGAATTAATGTGCCCAGGATGAGCCCAAAAGATGTCCCTTTTATAGGCAAGAGGGGGGGGATGGGGAGTGGCTGGGCACCCCCTGAGAATCTCCAGGATGCTGAAATCCCATCCTCTTCAGTACAGGGCAGAATGAATGTTCCCAGTCATCCCACTAGGCTGAGGAGGGTGTATGTAAACGGTCCCCTGAACATTTCTTCAGGATAACCCTCTCATCCTCCTCTTAGGCTGCAGGTGACAAAAGTATGGTCACCCCCCCAGGTTGCGCGCGCAACCTGGGGGGGTGGGTAGTGTTTCGTCGTGGTCGCCGACGGGCGTGATACACAGGTGGATCGCTCTCAGGAGGAGAACAATCCACCTCTGCTATGTAGATCGTTCTCATACTGAGAACAATCTACACAGCCCTGTTGTCCCCTGCAGCTGCAGGGGACGAAGTGATGCTCACCCCCCCAGGTTGCGCGCGCAACCTGGGGGGGTGGGTAGTGTTTCGTCGTGATCGCCGACTGGCGTGATACACCGGTGGATCGCTCTCAGGAGGAAAACGATCCACCTCTGCTATGTAGATCGTTCTCATACTGAGAACAATCCACACAGCCCTGCTGTCCCCTGCAGCTGCAGGGGACGAAGTGATGCTCACCCCCCCAGGTTGCGCGCGCAACCTGGGGGGGTGGGTGGTGTTTCGTCCAGGTCGCCGGCCGGCCTGTCATTCAGGTCAATCGTTCTCATCATGAGAACGATCGACCTGTCATGTGTAGATCGTTCTCATACTGAGAACAATCTACACAGCCCTGTTGTCCCCTGCTGCTGCAGGGGACGACAGCATGCTCACCCCCCTAGGTTGCGCGCGCAACCTGGGGGGGTGGGTAGTGTTTCGTCGTGATCGCCGACGGGCGTGATACACAGGTGGATCGCTCTCAGGAGGAGAACGATCCACCTCTGCTATGTAGATCGTTCTCATACTGAGAACAATCTACACAGCCCTGTTGTCCCCTGCAGCTGCAGGGGACGAAGTGATGCTCCCCCCCCCAGGTTGCGCGCGCAACCTGGGGGGGTGGGGTATGTTTCGTCCCTCCTCAGCCTGCAGGCTGAGGAGGGACCATGGAGATCGTTCTCCTGAACGATCGTTCAGGAGAACGATCTGTTCCTCCCTTGCAGCAGCAGGGGAGGAACGGCTGCTCAGCCCCCCAGGTTGCGCGCGCAACCTGGGGGGGTGGGGTATGTTTCGTCCCTCCTCAGCCTGCAGGCTGAGGAGGGACCATGGAGATCGTTCTCCTGAACGATTGTTCAGGAGAACGATCCGTTCCTCCCTTGCAGCAGCAGGGGAGGAACGGCTGCTCAGCCCCCCAGGTTGCGCGCGCAACCTGGGGGGGTGGGGACCGTTTCGTCCCCCCTCAGCCTGCAGGCTGAGGAGGGACTGTGTAGATCGTTCTCCTGAACGATCGTTCAGGAGAACGATCTGTTCCTCCCTTGCAGCAGCAGGGGAGGAACGGCTGCTCAGCCCCCCAGGTTGCGCGCGCAACCTGGGGGGGTGGGGACCGTTTCGTCCCCCCTCAGCCTGCAGGCTGAGGAGGGACTGTGTAGATCGTTCTCCTGAACGATCGTTCAGGAGAACGATCTGCATGTTGTGTGTCAGATCGATCAATCTATCAATTGATCGATCTGACACAATTCAGGCAGTCCCCTGAATGTCAGGGGAGTGCCTGAATAGTGAACTTTCTTCAGTCCAGCCTGAAGGCTGGACTGAAGAGCTCTGCTCTCAGGATTGCCTGAGAGAAAATACACAATCATGAGAGGGGTGATTCATCATAAAATCACCCCCCCTCTTACTTTCCCCCTCTCCATCCACCCACTTTGCCATTAGACATTGCACACATCACTCTCCCCCATACACATTACAAACTCTGCACAAACAAACCACCACTCACTCCTCACCCACCCCAGACACCTTTCACCCCACTTTTACTCACAAGGAGAAATGCCAAGACATGTTGGACAGAACACCACCAACTCCACCAGACACAGAATTGGGACCCAAGGAGTGAGTTTTACAATTTTCCCACCTCCTGTTTCTTCCATAATTCAGCTAACCACCCCCTTGCCTTCTTTACCATACAGTGGGGCTGCACCCAATGCAGAGACTGTGCCAACTCTGACAGATGTGAGGTCATAGAGAACACTAGGACTTGTAGACACTGTGTAAGACATGGGATGCTCTGCCAATGGCCAAATGGTAAGCACACTAATCTCGCTCATTACTCCCCTTTCATCAATACTGACTGACTCTCAACCTCTACCAGATAACATCCTCCTGGCCACCATCTTTAGGACTATAAGCAGGCTCCTTGTCACTGTGCGGCAGCTCTCAAGAACCCTCAGTGACACAAGACAAGAGTTAAATCACTATATACAATTAGAAGAGGATTCCTTAGACACAAGATCCCCATTGTTTACCCCCTCCTCAGATGAATACTAGTCACCTGTCTTGTTTTTCCTCTTATGTTGCTACTTATCAATATGTGCTGCACAATACATGACAAAATGTGTCCTTTGGAACCTCACTTGAGCTTCCCTTTGCTCATTCCATGTGCCTCTGATGCCCCCCTACTAAAAAAGGCACCAGAGGGACAAGGAATGAGGGCATACTCCCATTCCTCCCGCTAATAGGTCAGAAGCCACCAAGTAGTTGAATCCCACATCAGTTACGTATGGTACATCGCGATAAGCCACCCGATCAAATGCAGGCAGGTGAGCCCCCTGAGTGAGCACAGCAAGCAGTTCCCCGACCTCTCGAAAAGTCTTCTGGATTGTTATCTTGATATCGTGGATGGAAACAGTTAGGTTTTGAACATTGAGTTTGGTGCAGGCTGAATCAACCCAATGGGTGGTTTCAGGAAGGCCTTCAGTGAGAGTCACAGTGGTCATGAGGTGCATCCAGGATCGGAGGGCGGAGAATGGGGTGATCATATCTGGGCGTTCGGTGATATATTTCCATATATTGTTGAGACTTCCGTCCAGGCAGGAGTTGAGAATCAAGGGCAGGTAGGTGTCTGTTGGTGGAGGGGATCCGTTGAGTTCTGAGATTTGCTGATAGAAATATACAAGAGCCAGCCGGAGACAATACTGGATAGGAGAGAGGAGCCTGGTGACTAGACTGTGGCTGTGGAAAGAGCCATCTTCTTTGACCATGGTGATGGCAACAAACTGAAGAATGTGGCAAGAAGTATCTGGGCGGCCACAGGGGTTGGTCTGACACAAGAGAGCAACAAAGAGTTGAGTGATTAACTGGCCAGGGACTTGTTCATCCGCCTCAAGCAAGGAGTGGATCTGGGCCAAGATTTCCAAAGCAACAGGGTTGATGATGCACTCTGGGAGTCCTGGGTGAGTGTTTTGAGAGACCAGAAGGCAGAAGACAATCAACATGCAACACAATGTGGCATATTTGCTGACTGTTGCTTGTGATGCTAAAGGACCCATAGGCTTGTTACCAAGTTCATCACTTGAAAGGGAGTAGCCATCAGCTGAGGATACCAGGGTGAACAAACAAGAGAGAGAACAGACGTACATCTTAGTGGAGAGTACTCTTCGTCTTACATGGGTGGACATCTTGAGTAGCCTCTTGGAACCATTTGTTAACCAAGCTTCAACACATTCCTGGAGAATGCCAACATGAGGGTAGGAATCATAGAGGAGATGGGCCAGCTGAGGATGGGTGATGCCAGCAGCAGCAGCCTCTTGGACAAAAGTGAGGATTCCAGTTTGTATCAACCAAGCGGGGCTGTTGCGAGTGGCCATAGTGGGATCATGGGAGATTAAGGACTGTAAGGTGATGGGTGGTGGAATCTGAGCAAGGAGCCGATTGGCCTGGTTGGTGGTGAGAAGAGGTTCTGGGTCGGGTGGTGGAGGAGGGTTGAGATCGTCTGGGTGAACAGGCATGACGTGGAAGAAGCGCCTGTGTTTGTGATTGAGCAGAGTCTGCACCCAGGCTTGCAGAGTGCTATGTTTCCAAGCGCCATTGTGGAGGTCTGGTATAGATGTGTGAGTATTTGACTATGGACCATGAGCAACTAACAGATAACTCACCTGGCCCCCAGTGGTTTTCCACAAAGTGCTTGCGCATGGTTTCCAGCTTGAGGCATGCGTAAAAACACACTTTACAGACCATTCCCATGAACTGTCTGATTCCGCGAAATGGGAGGAGGGCATCAGGCAGGCTGTAGATATCTTGAGGAGGATCTTGGATAATATTGATCTGTGTATGGCGAGGGAGCTTGATGTGATGCTGAGCCTGCAAGTGAGCAGCCAGCTCCTCAACCCTGACGCAGGTGTGGCAGGTATTGTTGATGCAAAGCAGCAATCTTGCCTCTCTGTGGTAGTATACACCATAGTCCTCTAGGTCATCCAAGACTGTCAAGGGCAAAAGGGATTAGTGTGTGAGGGATGACATTGGTAAGGAGAAGACTGACCTTGTGCACTATCACCTGGTGGGGATATTCTACACTGGACAGTGAATGTTGTGCGGGGTGGTGGAGGCTGTCTGATCTTGTGACGGCAGTGGGCGTAGTGAGACTGCATCAAGGTAGCCTTGGTGGCAGTGTAAGAGCAAGCTGTGGATGGACAGTAGAAGAGGTTGTTGGCTGATCTGGGGATGGTGATTGTGTTGTGTAGTGCATCTTTAGTATGGATGACAGTTTGATGAACATCTCTGACATGTCTTTTGCGAGCAGAAAAGGTGTCAAAGGACAGTTCACACTGAGAGCATTCAAAAGTTGACATTGTGATTGAGTGTGATGGAGTGAAATAAATGGCCAAGGGATGAAAAGCTGTGAAGCAGTCTCTTTGGTGAAAAAAGGCCCTCTATTTATAGACAAGTGAGCCCCCATGGGGAGCCCAGGCACCCCTGGATGCAAACTGATGCAAATCATAGGCAATGAAGTGTGTATTAAATGTGCAAGCTCCCACAACAATCTCAACAAGGACACAAGACAAATAGGCTGAGCCAACAAAAAACAACAAGACATGAGAACAACAAGGGGAAACAGTGGGCGGAAAGAATAAAAAACCAGCAGATCATTCATTATACTCATCTGCCATTAGATCCAAGTATTGGTCAGTAACCTTTTTTTTCCTTGCCTCGGCCCACCTCTTGCTTTTATGTGGAGGATCTTCCTCCTCCTCATCCTCCTCCTCATCCTTATCCTCCTCCTCATCATCTTCATCCTGTTCCTCTTCAGTTTCTTCATCTTCATTCCCTTTTTGGTGTTGATCTTCAGGGTTGTCCAAGGGGGGGCCATTCTTGACCATTTCTGGGACTGAAGACTTGAGGAGCTTCATGACCATGTCTCTGTTTCCTTGAGTGTTGGCGTCCAGGACGGGGTGGGGAGAGGGAGTGCCGGCGGTGGAAATTGAGAGCATTGGAGCAGCTATTTCAGACATGATGTCTGCCAAGATCAAGTCCCCAATGATTGCAGGGGTGATCTTTTCAGCCCAATAGGCTGTTGCTCTGTCCCATTCATCAGTGTTGGCGGTTTTGATCTGGAATTTGTTGAGGAGGGAGAGAAAGGTAACCGTTGACAAATTTCCAGCCGCCAGAGACCAGAGGATGAGTAGAGTCGATTCCCTCATGGGGGAGCTCCATGAGGGCCTTTATGCGTTGATCGCCGAGGGTGAGGATGCCATAGCAGTCGGCCAGGTTGTACTTTCTGTAGTTGGCAAAGCACACGAACCAGCCAACAGCTCCAAAGGTGATGAATATGGAGAGGGAAGCAAAAGCCTCCTTTCGGGACAGAGCCCATTGCTTGGTGGAGACTCCAGGGGGACCGCAACGAAAGATGGAGACGGCTTGAAGTTCTGATTTGTGGGATTTGAGCTCCTTTGCGCTGAATCCCCCAGCAGTCTCATACTCCTTGACTTTGGCTGCCACTCCAGCCGATTCAGCCGCCAACGCCAAGCCCAAGATCATTTCAAAGATCCTTCTGAGGAAGAATGCCATTCCTTCATGAGTGTCCTTGGTGGCAGCCTTTCCACCAGGAGTTCCACCCATTCCCTGGACCTTAGTATACCAAAAAGCCCCAGCATCCCTCACGCCGTCCAGATCGGTTTTGCGTGGTGCAGTTGGAGATTTGGTGGCTGGAGTCATGGAGAGGGAGACTGCAGCCACAGAATCCTTGGCGACCTGGCAGACCCTTTCAAAGGCAGCGTGGACATGCTTTCTCCTGGCAACATGAGGGGTGTAGTGAGGGGTGGTGTCACCAGGAGCTCTGGCAAACATGACCAAGAGAGCAGTCCAGCTGCCTACAGGAGTATCGGGATCTTCTTTTGCTGCCGCCACAATCTTGTCAAAGTCCACCATTTCCTTATTCCAGAAAGGGTCTGGAAAGGATACTTGGAAAAGGGCAGGAGCTGCAGGATGGAAATGCAAGTGATGTTAGTTTGAGTCTGAGGGACATGTGAAGTAAGGATGAAAGCTCACCAGTCTTGAGCAGATCAAAGAATCCCTTGTGAGAGGGAGCTCTCATCAGCTTGTGGTCCAGCCTCTGGGCCATGTTCAGGGGGGGAGACTGGACATTCTCCATGGTAGCCCCAATCCAATCCAAGAACCTATGGATCATGGCACAGGAGAGTGCGGGGAATTCCACACCAACCCTTGCTCCATTCTTTCCCTCACAGACAGCCAGCTGTTGACCGTAGATGAACTTATCACTGGCTCCCAGCTTCAAGCAAATGTCTGTGGGGGGGAATACAAATGTGTCAGCATTAATCAATGATGATGAGCCAGATGAAAGAGTAGACATACCTATGGCAGAAACAGCAGCCTTGATCAACCCTGCAGGTTGGGAGCCTCCACTCCCATTCCTTGCATCATCCCTTTCCTTTCCCTTCCCCTTGTCCAACCTGTTCGCCGATGTTCCATCTTGCTGCATTGAGATCTCCAATTCTTCAGCAGCAGCTGCTAGTTCATTGTCAGATGCCTTGTCACTTCCAAACATATCCTCAGATCTGGGAGCGGGGGGGTTCTTCTTGAAGCTGAGGGTGGAGAGAGTTGATGATGGGATACCCAGAGGGGTTTGCTGGGTGTTGGCTTTTTTTGATTTGGAAGCTGGAGTTGAGGCGGGGGCGTCCTTGGCAGGTCTCTTTCTTGATGGACCAGCAGAGAGGACTTCCACCTCAGAGTCCAGGATGACTACATCAGAGTTAGATGTCACTCCTTCTTGGATCTTCAATTCCCAGTTTTCCACGGTCTTGTCACAGACTTCACCCACTCTGGAGAAGAGATCCCCTCCCACAGAAGCAGGAGCATCTCCCAGCGTGGAGGTGACTTCCTCCATGAGTGAGCTGAGGGAGGCTTTGAACAGTTTATCTGAATGATACAGGGGTGGAAAGCAGGTCAGTCAGGTGTGCAAGTGTGGGGGGACAGAGAGGGGGATACATACATTTTTCTTGTAAAGCCTTGAGGGCCACAAGCTTGATTTCCTTGCCAGAATTGGTTCTGTGCAAGTTTGGCAGAGAGACTCTGCCAGTTGGGATTGGCCCCTTCTTGGACACAAGCTGCCCCTCTGGTACAGAAGCCCTCATCTTCTTTGTGGCAGGTGCTGGAGCTGGAGTCTGAGGAGGAGATGGTTGGCTGGGCATGGTGGAGGGGGGAGGTTGCTGGGCAGATGTTGGAGCAGCATGGTCTTCAGAGCTGAAGGAGTCATCTCCTGAGTAAGCAACTTGTTCAGAAGACATAGTAAAATTATGTTGTATATGTGGAATGTAGGGGGTAAGTAAGTAGTGTAAGTTGCTGTAATTACTTTTGTAATATGTTGGTGGTGTTTAAGTGTATGGGGGGTATGTATGTGGGGAATGAGGAGTATTCTTTCCCTAAAGAGCCCAGGAGGCCCTCCTTTTATAGGCAAGAGGGAGGGGCCGGGGGGTGGAAAGTCACCACCTGAGATCCCCCAAAAAACTCAGGGGAAACCAGATGACATATGCTGTCTGTGGATTCCCAGGCCCCCTGGACACATTTCATGCAGGGGGCTGTCAGCTGACCACTCTGCCTGCTCAGGTAATCTTGCACCCTGAAGGCTGCATGAGATATACACCCTGTAGATTGTTCTCAGTAACAATCTACAGGTGTATTTGTCAGCCACCAAGCCCCCTGTTCAATCAGGCGACTTGGTGGCTCCCACCCCCCCAGGTTGCGCGCGCAACCTGGGGGGCTCGGCCCGCTGAAGTCCCTGTGCGGGCTCAGCCCCGCACAGGGACTTCTCCCAGTGGATCGTTCTAAGGAACGATCCACTGGTATCGTTTGCAGGCCTCCAAGTCCCCTGATCGGTCAGGGGACTTGGCGGCTCCCACCCCCCCAGGTTGCGCGCGCAACCTGGGGGGCTCGGCCCGCTGAAGTCCCTGTGCGGGCTCAGCCCCGCACAGGGACTTCTCCCAGTGGATCGTTCATGAGAACGATCCACTGGGATCGTTCCCAGGCCGCCAAGTCCCCTGCTCGGGCAGGGGACTTGGCGGCTCCCACCCCCCCAGGTTGCGCGCGCAACCTGAGGGGCTCGGCCCGCTGAAGTCCCTGTGCGGGCTCAGCCCCGCACAGGGACTTCTCCCAGTGGATCGTTCATGAGAACGATCCACTGGGATCGTTCCCAGGCCGCCAAGTCCCCTGCTCGGGCAGGGGACTTGGCGGCTCCCACCCCCCCAGGTTGCGCGCGCAACCTGGGGGGCTCGGCCCACTGAAGTCCCTGTGCGGGCTCGGCCCCGCACAGGGACTTCTCCCAGTGGATCGTTCATGAGAACGATCCACTGGGATCGCTCCCAGGCCGCCAAGTCCCCTGATCGGTCAGGGGACTTGGCGGCTCCCACCCCCCCAGGTTGCGCGCGCAACCTGGGGGGCTCGGCCAGCTGAAGTCCCTGTGCAGCCCGCGGGCTGCACAGGGACAGTTCCCTGCAGATCGTTCCTGAGGACGATCTACAGGGAGCACCCGCAAGTCCCCTGCTGAGCAGGGGACTTGAGTACGCCCACCCCCCCAGGTTGCGCGCGCAACCTGGGGGGCTCGGCACCCGTTCGTCCCTGTGCAGCCTCAGGGCTGCACAGGGACCGATCCCTGTAGATCGTTCCTGAGAACGATCTACATGGGGCGATCTCAAGTCCCCTGCTGAGCAGGGGACTTGAGTACTCCCACCCCCCCAGGTTGCGCGCGCAACCTGGGGGGCTCGGTATGCTGATGTCCCTGTGCAGCCTCAGGGCTGCACAGGGACCGATCCCTGTAGATCGTTCCTGAGAACGATCTACAGGGATCGCTCTCAAGTCCCCTGCTGAGCAGGGGACTTGAGTACTCCCACCCCCCCAGGTTGCGCGCGCAACCTGGGGGGCTCGGCCCGCTCATGTCCCTGTGCAGCCCTGAGGCTGCACAGGGACCGATCCCTGTAGATCGTTCCTGAGAACGATCTACATGGGGCGATCTCAAGTCCCCTGCTGAGCAGGGGACTTGAGTACTCCCACCCCCCCAGGTTGCGCGCGCAACCTGGGGGGCTCGGTATGCTGATGTCCCTGTACAGCCTCAGGGCTGCACAGGGGCACTCTGACATGCAGACCGATCGATCGATCGATCGATCGGCCTGCTTACACCACAGGCAGTCCCCTTTAGCTCAGGGGACTGCCTGAAAACCGCTGCTCTTCAGTCCAGCCTGAAGGCTGGACTGAAGATCCTGCAGATCGATCGATCGATTGATCGATTGATCTGCTTCATCTGCAGGCAGTCCCCTGCAGATGAGGGGACTGCCTGAAGGTTTTGTTTTCTCAGGCCAGCCTGAAGGCTGGCCTGAGGAGTCTTCCTCTCAGGAACTCCTGAGAGGAACTACACAGGAGGGGGGATGTTATTATAACAGAACATCCCCCCTCTCCCTTTTTCCTCATTCCCTCTCACCATCCCTCCATCTGCACATCTACACCCCCATCCACCCACATCACACACCTCCCATCCACAACCTCTGCCACACACACCTCCCCACCAGCCCACTCACCACCCCCCTCACACATCCACCTACCTCAACCACCATTCACCAACACCAACCTCCTCAATTCCACTCACCAGTCACCATGCCACGACATGTAGGCCAAAACAACACCACCTCAACCAGAAACAGGATTGGAAATAGAGGTGTAAGTTGCATCATTTCTTTGTCCACTACATCCCCTGAATCAAGCTGACTCATCATTACTTGCCCTCTCATTCAGTGGGGATGCTGCCACTGCAGGGACGCTGCAGACTCTGGCAACTGTGAGGTCCTGGAGAACACAAGAACATGTAGGACTTGTGTACAACATGGAATGTTGTGCCAATGGCCAAGTGGTAAGCCTTTTTCTCTCTTTCATATACCTTGTACATCTTGGACTTGCTGACTCACCTTTGCTTCATTCCATCCTGCTTCAGACAATGTTCTCCTTGCAACCATATTCAGAACCATTGAGAGGCTTCACACCACCATCACCCAGCTCTCCAGGGCCCTGGCTGATACCAGGGGGGAGTTGGACCAGTTACTCCACAGAGAGGAAGAGTATGACCAATTGGTTAATCAGATATTTTCCTCTGACTCTGAAGATATGTAGAAGTTGTAATTCCTTTTTTTCTTGTTTATTCAATTAGTCCGGTCTGCTGGCCATGCAAAACATGATGAAACATGTTTCTTGAACCCCTTTTTGTATCTCTACCCTCATTCCTGGGACCCATGGGACCCCCCTACTCCAAAGGGTCCCGGGGGTCCCAGGAATGAGGGCTCATTCCAGTCCCCCCTGCTATTAGGGGGGGATAGGGGCTTTGGGGTGTGGCTCTGGGAGTTGTGATGGTGCATAAAAGGAAACATTGGGGATCAATTTCATTTACATGTAATGTCTGACTAGCACCAATACTGCATGACAACTCCGCTACGCTTGGGAAGGGCACAACCTTCATTCCCGAGCGTCTCCATTTTTTGACTTATCGGCCCGTCCCTTGTTCACCTTGTCCGCCTGTCCCTCCGTTTTAAGCGCCGCAAATCTATTGGCTAGCTGTCGGATCTGGTTCTCGAGTGCGGAGACTGAGGCAGGTGTCCGTCCTTTCCCTTTCTTGTTTGGACACTCCCGAGAGATATGTCCTTGCGTCCCGCAGCAGAAGCAAAGTCCTTCCCGCATCATGCGGGCCTTCTTGTCCTTGGACAGTCGGCCGCTGATCGCAGATGTGTCCATGGCGTCGGGATCTGGCTGGGTCTTCATAAATCCAGTGGTCGTTTCCGCCCCGTGCATCTCCAAATCAAGCTCCATGGCTAGACCCGCTGCCTCATTGACAGTGGTGAAAGTGGTGCGGGCCAGTATTAGTGCCGTCCGAATGTCCCGTTTTAAGCCCTGCTGGTATTGGCTGATGAGGGTCGGGACCTCCCATCCGGTGGCAGTAGCGTGGGTGTAGTCGGCCACTGTCCTTGTCTGTCGTAGCGTTTGTAACTCCCGTTCCGCCTTCCCTTTCTTCTCGGAGTCGAAATACATTGTTCCAAAATCCTTCGTCCACCCGTCATACGAGAAGTCCGCCCCTTCCGTGACTAGGTCGATGTACAGGGAGGACCACACGGCGGCGGGTCCAGTAAGGTAGGACGCGGCAAATAACAGCTTTGTCCTGTTGTCAGGGAACATGGCGCTGTTAACCGATGTATAAATTGCCACTTGGCGGGCGAACGTTTCTGCCTTCGTCCCGCGTTCACCATTGAACTTGTTGGGACATGCGATCTTTGGTTCGCGGTTTGGGAAGGAACCGGTTGGTTGGGATGGTTGGTCCCGTTGTGCTTCGGCCGCTCTTTGGCGGGATCGTTCGTTCTCCCTTGCTTGAGTCATCTCCTCAAGCTGTCGTCGGAGTTGCTCTACTTCGTCCATCTTTTGGGTGCGGGTGGAGTTGGGATCGTTCGGGTTGTCTGTCTGGTTTTTTTCAGGTGTCTGGGTGTTGGTTTCTTGCCTTTGTCTCCGTAGTGTTAGATCCTGCAATATGTTATGGTCTGATCTGTGGAGAGGAAGGCTCTGGGGTTCTGGGGTTTCTGGGGTTTCGGGATCCTATAATGTAGATTCAGGATGAGGAAGAGATGTGGATCCTCGTCCTGACAGACTATATAGTGGTCTGTCTGTGACATGTACGTGATAGACTATCTACATGTGGTGCGGGCTTTGGTGCGGGCAGGCCCGCAATACGGCTCATGACACGGCTCTCATAGTTTGATCAAGCGCTTGGAGCAGGATTGAATAATTATTGTTGGTCAGTCCCATAAGGCCATCATCAATTGAACCTAACAGACAGATGAGTTTAAAACAGTTAGTAGGCGTACAAAATAAAAATCAGCATTGCTTACCATTGGCCCAAATCATCACCACAGACTTCATTATAATTTCTTCTTCACAGTCTCCGGTTGCCGTAGCCTGCGCACTAGCTTGCTTGAGTAAGGAATAGTACTGATAGTGTAGCTCATGAATCATGGGCTCGACCGTTGCCGGAGGGAACAGTTGGAATAGATCAGATTGATTAAGTCTTGCGACCGGGCCTACTAACAAAATGGCTCTTAGTTCTTCAAAGTTGATCGTCTTGAACATAGTGAACACAGTAGCGACGACACAGTCCTGAGGGATGAACTGAGGGATGAAAGACACACCTAATGGTTATAACCAAAGGACTACCACCTCGAGAAGCTGTCAGTCGGTCAAGCTGAAAGGAAATGGTAGGAGGTCGGTGGTTGATTGGTTTTCCATTGTCACCGGCAGTGGTTGTTTGCTTCGATCAAACAATGGCCGTTTGGTCTTGGTGAGTGTCAATCAATCTGAATGTTGGCGAGTGCGGCTTTGGTGACGGATAGACAGTCAAAGATTGGATAGAATGAAAGGCTGTCCGTGGGGCTTTGTTGACTGGTGGTGTTCTATGCACTAGAAAGGAAGATTGAGACGGTTTTGAGTAAACATTTTGGACAAAAAGAGGAGGAAATCAAGCTTACCGTGTGTGTTGTGAAAGGATGGTGCTATGTCTATAGTTGAGTAAGAGTAAGAGGCAAATAGATTTGTGGTATGCCAGCATGATCAATTGCTCTTTTTAAGCCTGAAAAGTTAAGTCACATGGCAGAGGCGGTCGCCGCGGTCTCAGGCCAAACACTTTGCCCGTATGTTCTATGTTCTAATACATAGAACATTGCGTCAGTGCTCCTAGACAGAAAATTTTGCCAGAAGGTTGCAGTTGGAAGTTGGAACATCCATAAATATTGGTCGGTGGGTTTGGCAGAAACGCTGTTCGACCTTGTTTAAATTTTTAGGGTCTGCCCTGGCCAGCTTTCTTTGTTTATGTACAGAAATTCAAAAAGCTTTCTGACTCCTGAGGTACGTCAGCTGCTTTGTTGCCGTCACACATTGAACGTCAGCATTAACTTCCAAAGCCAAACACCTCTACCGCCTTGTGACTCGTCTAAAATTTGAAAGGACCTTTTGCACGGATCAAGGCAATGCACTCACTCCTTCAAGAAGTCTTTCGTGCCATGGGGCTCTCCTGCAGTAGACAAACACACCCTTCAACTTGCCGCGGTCCACTCGGTCCCAATGTAAGTCCAGGAGAATTTGGATGCTTATGACAGAGTCTGGACTATGTATTGATCATCCATTTCGTAGGTTGTTGCTCCAGCCAAGCTTGTAGATTGTTGCTCCAGGTAGAAGTATGTGGCTATGAACAATGTTACATGCGTCCCTACTTCTGAGTTCTGATTTTTATGATTATTTCATCATTCTGTTTCCCAGCCCAACCGATATATCTGATACCAAATCTTGATATTGGATTTCTCAAAAACAATGCCCAAAGGAAAGACTTGGTCAGAGGCAGAGGTGACGCTCACTGACTTCCAACCTTACAGCTCTTCGAACCACAAGGCCCAACTATTTGATTTCATCTACCAAGTTAACCCTCATGCCGAGATTAACCAAAAGATCCGTGTGTCCCCATTACGACACCTCGCCAAAAACTTCTTAACTGACCTGAGTAAGTTTTTTCTCTTGGTATTGCCGCTCTTGTGTGTCAACTTTTCTGAGATCCCGCTCTCTTCTTTCTAGAAAATAGGCAAGCGCTGCAGATCTCCTCTGGCGATGAAAACTCTGATGGCCCCAGCAATTCATCTCTGACCCCGACCTCATCTCCACCCCCACGCCCAAGACAATCTGCCACATCCCGATTGGAAAGAGTGTCACAATCACCAGTGAGGGCAGCTCAATCGCCGGCAAGAAGCACCACTCGATCACCGGCTAGAAGCACCACTCAATCACCGGCTAGAACTAAAACAGCTCAGACATCTGCGCCGAAAGTGACTCAAACACCAACAAAAGCTGTCCAATCTCCAGCAAAATCTGCCGCAAGAACCCCATCCAAAGCTCCAGAAAAACGTCGCAAGCGCCAAATTGTCGAGTCCCCCTCTCCTTTCCCTAAGAAAGCATCAACGTCGGCTTGGGGTAGATCACCGACTAGAACCAAACGCCGAGTTAGCCACTCTGCTTCTCCCTCTCCCAAGAAGACATCCACCTCGGCTCGGGGTAGATCACCGGCTAAAGGTTCCTCAGCTTGGGGTAGATCACCGGCTAAAGGTTCCTCAGCTCGGGGTAGATCACCGGCTAAAGGTTCCACAGCTCGGGGTAGATCACCGGCTAAAGGTTCCAAGAGCCGGGTCAGCCAGTCTGCATACCTTCCCCCAAAGAAAGCATCCACCTCGGCTTGTGCTCGATCCCTTGCTAAACCTTTCAAACGCCGCGTCAGCCAGTCCAC
Source organism: Puccinia hordei (assembly GCA_007896445.1). Taxonomy (NCBI): domain Eukaryota; kingdom Fungi; phylum Basidiomycota; class Pucciniomycetes; order Pucciniales; family Pucciniaceae; genus Puccinia; species Puccinia hordei. The sequence continues at coordinate 25,711 of RDRW01000301.1, forward strand.
GTCACCTTCCCCTAAGAAAGCTCACATCCCGTCACGGACTCGAACACCTTGTAGAACGTCCAAGCGCCGCATCAGCCATGATTCTTCCTCTCCTTCCCCTATGAAAGCTTCCACCTTGGCGCGGACTCAAACAACTTCTAGAGCTACCAAACGTCGGGTCAGCCGTGATTCTTCCTCTCCTTCCCCTATGAAAGCTTCAACCTTGGCTCGAACTCAATCGCCTGCTAGCGCTTCCAGACGCCGTGTAACCAACACTAGGTCTCCTTCCCCAGTCAAACTGCCCAAGCGCAAACATTCTATCTCCCCTTCTCCAAGACGACCCGCTCATCCTCAAAGCTCAACGCGACACGTGAGCTTTGCGAAAGCTCGGCCTACAAGATACAAACAACGCCGTGGTGACGATTCCGGACAAGAGGAGGGGCATTCTTTGTCCCAGGACTCATCATGCTCATCGCAAGCTTCCTCTGAGGAATCCTCTGCATCTGAATCCTCAAGCGCCCCCGAGTCCAACTCGGATGACAGAGGTGCTGCAAGGCATCGTAAAGGGAAGCAGGTCGTACAAAAGCGTCCAAATCAGTGTTGGGATCGGGCCTCACGGCCGCTAAAGTCGGCCCTCACTGTGAGAAATGTGAGCTCTACTTGTCTCTTTTGGGAAACAGAAAAGCAAACAGATGCTTACCTTTTTTCTGTATTGGCTTTGATAAAGACCGCAAGCAGCCACTTTGATGAAGACTGCCGCTATCAAACGCGCTCAGGCCGTTGGCAAACTCCAGGCCTACCCTCACCAGTGCCAGCTCCTGACTTGTGCAATGCTGAAGAGGGGCGCCCAGATGTCAATGCATACAAACGCCCCAGGATTACACCGTTTTTGCAGCTACCCCAAGATCCCAATCAGCGGCAAGAGCCCCTACCAAATATGAATCAGCCCCCAAGCGCAGGAGGTATGTTCAGTACCAAGGGGAGGGGAATCCGTTTTCGGCGCCGGGGCTTGATCATCATCAAAGCCAAGATGGGTCGCAGCCTTCTGATTCGCGGTTTACCCCCGCCAAGATTCCCTTCTCTTCAACTCACGAAGCTCAACCACTCAGCGTCTCCCACCCATACCATTCTCAATCCAATCTCAACTTGTTCCAACAGCCATCAGTTGAGTTCCAGCCATGGTCTCAACCACCTCCACCTCAGTTCCACTCTCAGTCCAATGTAGCCCCCTCCTTTGGCTATCCGACGCCATTGGTGAATCCCCCCCCCCAGTTCTCATGGAAAAACAACCCAAACAACCCCAGCCTTTGGATATCAGTTGTCCCCGACACATTTCAATTATTCCCCTCAGCGATTTACTGAACGGGTGAGTAGTCCTTTCCCTCCAAAAGCGGGCTCAAGCCAATATGCTTACTCCATCAACCTGAAGCCTGGAGCCCAAAATGGCCCTAAGCCATTTGATTACTCGGGCTTTTGGAACCCCAGGACCCATTCTTACCAGTTCCCTTCGAATGAACAAGGAAAGCAGGCTTCAACTTTGTCAGTGGGACCGGCAACGTCCTTTACATAAGCATTGGCGAGGCCCTCTGCATTGGCACCGGCGAGGTCCTCTACATCAGTACCGGCGACGTCCTCTACATCAGTACCGGCGACGTCCTCTACATCAGTACCGGCAACATCCTCTGCAGTGCAATCCTTCAGCTTTTCTGTTCCTTTGAGCACACCAACAAACACGCCGCACAGCTGGCCCAGCACACAAACCCATCTGCTAAGTCAATCCGGGCAATCTGCTTTGTCCACTTTTTTGTCTCATACAGCCTATCCACCACCTAGTCAACCGCCAACCAGGCAATCTTTCCAAACTTCCTTCTGCACTGCCATTCCGTCTAACAAAAACGCGCCGCCCAGTCAATTGCTGCCAGGTCAATTCAGACACTCCGCTGCAATCTTGTCTAATAATGCAACTCAGCTGCCTAGCCAACTGCAGTCCTCGAGTTCTACCTTCCAGCCATCAACCGCTGAGCCCACTAGAAACAATCCATTCATGCCTGACGTCTCCTCTTCCTGTGACCCAAAGCCGGCACCACCACCTCCCAAGTTCACAGCAGCTTCCACATCAACAGACCTTTGTGGCTTGAAGCCCGCCCTGAAGTCAAACTACAATTCAGTCCCAGCAATACCAACCATTACGCCTCCTACTCCCAAGCCGCAGACCAGCTTGACCGGTACGTTTCCCTCATTTCAACGGACAAGCTTTTTTGCATTGCCTGAGCACACCAGCCCATTTCCTCCACCTCCGCGCACTGATATTTGGGGTAAAAGTAAGTGCGCTCAAAAAGATCAATTAGAAGCATATCATTCCAATGTCCCATCTCCACCCACGTCTCCCACTTTGGCTATCTCTGGAGATTCCCACTTGAATGATCTATGTAGCGCCGTGTCACAACTTCACATTGCACACCGCCCAATTGTTCCAATCCCGCAAAAAATCGAACCCAGAAAACATGTCCGATTTGCTGACATTGATCTGTTGGATAATGCCCCTCAATTACTTGGAAACTTTCTAGGGGAGCAGAATCCTTTTCCGATCATTGACCCTCAACTGCTATCTGGACGCGCGCCTCCTTCCCTCCCACCCCCACCACCAACGCAAGTAACTCTACCTCCACCATCAAGGCAAGTAGCTCCAGCTGCGCATAACTGGGCTTCATCTGAACCCACCCGTACATCTGCACCGTCTGTACCACCCGCGTCCAAAACAGTTGCACCCACCTCCGCCGCATCCGACCCAGCCGTGTCCAATACAATTGCACCCACCCCCGTAGCATCGAGCTCAGCCATAGCAACCCTGATCACACACACCTCAGGAATATCAACCGTGATTGCACGCCCACAGACGCCCACAGGCGCGCACTCACAGGCGCCCTCAGCCGCACACTCACAATTGACTTCAGCCGCACATTCACAGGCGGCCTCAGCTGCCCACTCACATCCGGCCTCGGCCGCGCGCTCACAGCCAGCCCCTGTTGCGCACTCTCAGGCCACCTCAGCTGCCCACTCAGAAGCGCCGAACATGGCTGTGCCAAAGACAGCCACCCCAAACCTGACCCCTATCCTATCTACCCCACCAAACAACACACCTATGTCCAGGTCCGCCACAGCCACGCCTACACCTGCTACAGCCACCAACACGTTTGTCTAATTTTTCTGGATTCTGTTTTGAGGTTTCTTTCTTATTTCTCTTGTGTATGTTTTCTAGTTCAGTGTAAATAATTTGATTATGTTAATAGCTATTCATTGCTGGGTTTGAAGATAAAAAAAATCATGCTTGAGGATGCTTGAAATAAAAAATGGAAAATTTAAGAAAGAAAACATGGTTGAGTATACTTGAGATTAGATTTACAGCATAAAATTTGGACAGAAAAGCCAGCTGAGTTGCAGAAAAAAGCCCATAGTGTGCAGGGGCGTAAGAAATGCTTCATGCTGAGCTAAAAAAAATGGCTTGGCATGCTGAGTCTAAACAATCTGGAGTTTGCTGAGCTTGGGAGAAAATTATACCTGGCCTTGAATGGAAAATTATGGCTGAGTATGCTGAGTATGCTGAGTATGCTAATCTTATGAGAAAAAAATCCTCCCTGGGATACTGAGTCAAAAGAAAATGCCTGCCACTACACTGTGTTGTAAAAATGGCTGAGCATGTGAGTGGCTGAGCATGCTGAGTCTGGAAAAACTGAGCTTGGAAGTGAAAAATAAGCATGGTCTTCTGGAACAAAAAATGGTGGCTGAGTATGCTGAGTGGCTGAGCATGCTGAGACTGGGAAAAAATCTGCGGGTATGCTGAGTTTGAACCTTGGGAGAGAAATATGCCTGAGTAATTCCTGAGCTTGGACCAAAAATTACAGCTGAGCATGCTGAGTATGAAAAAAAAAAAAAATAGCATGGTGAGCACTTGCAAGTCAGGAAAAAAATATACATGCTTGAACAAAAAGTTATGGCTGAGCATGCTCAGTTGGAAAAAAATATCCCCAGGTATGCTGAGACTGGAAGAAAAAACCTAAAAAAAAAAAAGAAAAAAAAGAAAACCCCCTAAATTTTCCCCAAGGCGGTATAAGTCCTTGCGTGTAGTGTATCAATCTACCGACCAAATACAAGAATTCTGGCGAATTTCTACTCAAGAAATGTCAGATCGAAAAGAAATCTCCAACCATCAAGGAGGTCGTCAAAGAGATTCAATCTTTCATGCAACAAAATTCAGAAGCTGCCGAAACTACCAAAGCGCTTGCCACTTCACGACGAGGGACATCTCAAGGGTACGTTTACAATGGCCCTAAGTGCTCCCCAGGTTATCACAACCCAAAAACCGTTCACTCTCTGGAAGAGTGTTCCCAACTTAAACTTGCCCCGTCAAAAGAAACGAAGCCGGTTAAAGCACTTCAAGTCACTCTCCGACAAAATCAGTCCGCCCTTATCCTGGACTCCGGTGCTACGACCTCCATGTTCAATTCGTCTTCCTTTTTCCCTTCCCATCAAGGCATCAATGACTACGTCTATCTAGCTAACGGGGACAAAGCCAAAGCAACTGGTACCGGGACTGCCCACATCGAACTTCCAGACTTCATTCTACAGCTCTCAAACTCTCTCCTTGTTCCCACCCTTACCTCTAACCTCATCAGCTTAAGTGCTTTCATCAAGAGAGACTACACTCTCAAATCCGGCGGGGGAAACAAGTTCATACTTGCTGACGAACTCGGAGTCCCCGTTCTCTCTGGCTCTCTAGCTGACGGAAACTTTGTCATTCATCAAATTCATCACTCAGCCAACAAAGTGGACATAAGATCTTAAACCATTTACGAGAAACATCAGGCCACCGGGCATCCATCGCCGGCGTACATGTTCAAAATGTTTCCAAATCTTGCAAATGTTGACTTCACCTGTAACATCTGTGATCTGTCCAAAGCTCATGAAGAACCGTTCTTTGGAAGCTTTCCAGCCCCGACTCGCCCGCTGGAATACCTCCATGTCGATTTGTGCGGCCCAATTTCTCCTCCTTCCGTGTCCGGTCATCGCTACTTTCTCAGAGCGGTTGACGGGTTTTCTCATTTTGTGTGGATCAGGTTCCTTGCTTTCAAGAGCGACGTCAACAAATCACTTCGGGACCTCTTCCTAAAAATTGAAAACAAATCAAATCATTCCATTGTCAATCTTGTATCAGACAACGGCACAGAATTCAAAAACAAAGATCTATCCAACCTTTACATTTCAAAGGGCATGAACCACCTGACCACTGCACCTTACACCCCTGAAGAAAACCCTTTCACCAAACGAGGAAACAGAACTACAGTTTCCAAGCTCAGGTGCCTACTCCAGGACTCAAATTTACCCTCCTGTTACTGGGAAGAAGCTGCACAAACCGCCGTTTACCTTGAAAATCTAACTCCTTGTAAATCGATTAAGTTCCTCACTCCTTTCTCAATGTGGTATGGGAGATCCCCCTCCGTAGCTCACTTACATCCTTTCGGCTGTGAAGCTATATATTTTCTTAACAGGTCAGAAGGAAAGCTGGGAAATCGTGGGGCACTTGGGATTTTTTTGGGCTACGGGGAGGGTCACAGATTGTATAGGATTTTGGATACTGAGACAGGTAACGTCAAAATAACACATCATGTTAAATTCAATAACCATGTCTTCCCGCATTATCCATCTTCCTTATCTGATGAATCCTATGCTCCCCAAACTCTCACCTTTGACGATGAAACCAAATCCCCAGGACCTCCAATCCCAACAGAAACCACTTCCCCGGTCGACTCTATCTCCTTCGACTCCGACTCACAATCCGACAACCAACGATTCGAGGAACTCTTACTCGACTCCGGAAATCCCCCTCCTCCTAGTGAGAATTCATCCGGACTTCCCCCTCCGTGCCAATCCAACAATGTCGACACCCTTCCATCATCCAGACATTACTCCTGGGTCCCATCCAGCCACCCTTCCCCGCACAACATTTCAAGTGCCATCGATCCAGCTAACATCATAAGTGGACCCCGACGTTCTGGCCATTCCGCTAATGCAGTTGCCTACATGAAGGAAGATCCTCGCTCATACAAGAAGGCTGTCAGCTCAACCCACAGCGATGAATGGGTCAAGGCAATTTCTTCTGAGCTGGGAAACATGGACAAACACAACATATGGACGCCGGTCACCAAGACGGCCGACATGCACCCCCTGTCAACAACCTGGGTTTTTAGACGGAAAACTGACCAGGACGGGAACCTCACAAAATTCAAAGCTTGGCTCTGCGTATGAGGTTTTCTCCAAAAAGAAGGCTGAGATTACGCCAATGTCTTCTCACCCACCGGCAGGCTCACGTCTCTCCAAATTCTACTCACTTTGTGCGCTCTGAATAACTTTGATGTCCATCAAATGGACGTTAAATGTGCTTTTCTCAATGGAAAACCGGCATCAAACTCCCCCAAGGACTGAAAGGAGAAGAAGGCATGGTACTACAACTCAACAAATCCCTTTACGGACTTAAACAAAGTCCCAGATGCTGGCATCAAGCCCTCACCGCTGCGCTTAGCGAGATCGGCTTAATACCTTGTCATTCAGATCCTTGCCTATATTTTTCCTCAAACTCGGCAAAACCTATGTTTATCTACACTCACGTTGACGACCTCATATTCGGTGGAACCTGGTTGTCCAAATTCAAAGAAAAGATCTGCTCACATTTTGACATGGAAGATCTCGGCTTAGCAAAGTACGCTTTGGGCATTCAAATCATGCAAGACAAGGGGTCCATTAAACTCATACAAGACAAATATATTCACTCCATCCTCACCAAATTCCAAATCTACAACGATTGTGACACCGCCATACCTCTCCCTAACAACTACTCCACCATCAAGTTCACACCGTCAGACTCCCCCAACCCCCCTCCTTTCAATTATCGAAGAGTGGTCGGTCTCCTACAATATATTGTCCAATGTACCCGACCCGACCTGGCCTTCACTGTAAGCTTTCTATCTCAGTTCCTGGAAGATCCCAAAACAATCCACTATCAAGCTGCTCGACATGCCCTACGCTACCTATGCCACACCCAAAACAACACTCTCATCCTAGGCCAAAATGACCTCAATCGAGGAACACATGAATTAGTCGGCTATTCAGACTCTGACTGGAACGGCTCCAAGGCCTGGAACTCGTATTCTGGCTCGGTTATCTACTTTCACGGTACCATTGGGTGGAGAAGCCACAAACAGGACGTAGTGGCGCTCTCATCGGCCGAAGGAGAATACTGCGCCCTCACCAAGTGCAACCAGGACCTCATGTGGGCATCAAATGTCCTAGAATAAATCACTAGAATTAAACCTACCCTCACCCTATATACAGACAACCAAAGCTCCATCCTGATTGCGAGAAACCCCATCTATCACCATGGCACCCGACATATCAACTTCCAATACCATTTTATTCGAGATGACATAAAATCAAAAATGATTGACCTCAAATACATCCCATCAACAAATCTTCAAACCTATCTTCTAACCAAGAATCTAACGGGCAACAAGACCGCCGAACACACCTCCAGGCTCCTGGGAAAAGGACCAGGGTTTATCAACAAAATGAAAATTGAGGCGGAATGTGAGAATAATGAGGTTATCGAATGATTAAGCTGTGACAGGTCACCTGTGACACCCGTTGTATCTCTCTCTTATCAACTTGGTTGTAATTTCTTCTTCCGTTTTCTCTTTCTTTTTCCTTATCCTGTTCTTTGTTTCAACCTCCTAGGTCTGCCTCCCCCTGCCCCACAATCGCCCAAGCTCTCCTTACTGACAGAGCAATCACTGTCTGTCATTAAAGGTCATTATTTCTTTCTCTCTCTTTCCCTCATTCTTCTATCACAATGTCCTTTTTACCCCACACTTGACTCATCCATGAAATCACATCCTGTTCTTTGTTTCAACCTCCTAGGTCTGCCTCCCCCTGCCCCACAATCGCCCAAGCTCTCCTTACTGACAGAGCAATCACTGTCTGTCATCAAAGTTCTGCCTCCCCCTGCCCCACAATTGCCCAAGCTCTCCTTACTGACAGAGCAATCACTGTCTGTCATTAAAGCTTGTATTCCAATAGATAATGGGTATTCGACCCGCAATAAGTGCAATGAAGCCCCGGAGGCCCCGCGCGCAGAGGACCGCTCCGCTGACCGTTGGCCGGTGCCGACGCTTGAGGCTGCGACTCCCGTTGAACCGTCTTCTGCATGAACAAACGAAGCTCCTTCAAAGTGTCAGCCAACTCCGCCACTTCAGCGGGCGCCACCGGCGCCGTGTTCCGGGAAGAGATCACCGCCCGATTCCGCTCGAGATCGCCACTCCCAAATTCTCGGCCACCAACTCCATCATGTCGAACTCCGCCCGGACCGCTCCCCTAAGTGAGGTCAAGTTGGGAAACAGGGTTCCCCCATCCCTCGACCGCCGAATGAGGTTCTGATCGTACAGCCTCCGCTGCACCCGCTCCTGAACCGGCGTGGCGAGAACCTTGAGGAAGCTCCGCTTGACCGACGCCGGTTCCCCAATGATCACCTCATTGCGGTTAAGGTACTTCACGATGCAATCAAAGGAAGTGACGTACTCATCAAACACCCTTCGGTCGTTGACCCCACCCGATGCCGCCTTGCTTGACGCGAGATTCTCCGAATCCGCCTCCCGATACCGTTGCTGACACGGACCCCACTTCTCCAACATCTCCTCCCTCAGACGCTCCCAGTTATTTGCCTCGTACCCCTCCATCTCCTCCACATTGCGCAACTCTTCTTCAGACTGAATAAAGTTGACAATTTGACAAACCTTGTTGCCGTCCGACGCCCCTTTGGTTTCCGCCGCCAATTCAAAACGACTCAGAAATTGATCAACCGCATCAACACTGAATTGGACTGCAGGAAAATCCCGCGGCCAAATCTTGACGCCCGTCGGTGGATCCGACGCCAACCCTTGCCTCCTCACCCCTACCAGCGCTTCACCAGCCGCCTGCTTCCCCTTCCAATTCTCCTCCGTTCCGTTGTCCATGTTGACCTCCAACGTGATGCCCTAGGTACCCAGACCTCCCCCCTTTGGAGGATGAGGGACGAACTTGGCAGGAGGGAGGGTGAACTTGGAGGAGGACGCTCCGCCCAATGCAGTCGTAGGAAGATAAGTGTCAGAACCACTCATCCTCGAACAATGATAAACAATATATAAAAATAAATAAATAAAAGGATGTTTTGACCCATCCGCAGGTTGGAAACAGAAAGAATTTCCCGGCCAGACCCCCAATATGTGGAAATAATGGCGACCTCGGTGACAGAAATGGTAGGTTGCCCTTCTTCCTGGTTGGTTCCAGTGGTTCTTTGATTTCCTCTGCGGGATAAACAACTGTTAGTGGATAGTCGACTGGATTCCCTACAACACCTTTCACACAGCAAGGGGACGGTTCCTCTTGCGTTTGTCTTCCTGATGTTGTCCTTCACAGTCCCGATTGTCCGCACACGCTGAATATTCGCTGGGAGAGCTCTAAAAGCAATGAGATTTCTTATGTGCGCTGTATTTGATAGCAATGACTTTGATGATAAGATAAGATAAGACCCGCAACCCTTGTACAACTCTCTATTTATACAACAGTCCCCCGATCATGTCCCGCAATCCCCGGTACTGTTCCTCGAGCCCTACTTGCCTGTCTCCTCAATCCCGCATTGCACCGCAGCCTGCCCCCGACTCCTATACCCCGTTGACCCCCGCAGTTGGCTGTTGCTCCCCTGCACACAAATCCGCTCCTTCTTCCCCCGCTTTGCTTGCGGCCTGGCGCCCCGAACCCCGTGGTTCCGCCCGGTCCCCTACGTTGCGCATACTGAAGCGGCCTTCGTCCGCTCAACCGATTGCCCACGCCAACTATAGAATGTCACATGCTGCACCCCATGCATTTCCCCGCGGAATGTCTGATGACATTTGGAAAGTACCCCCCTTACCTCAGCCTCAGTCTGCCGCTGAGCCCGCGGCTGCGGGCTCAGCTTCAGTGCTGCACCTCTGGTATATAAGTTCTCCCACAGCGTTGTGGGAGAACTTATATACCAGGGGTGCAGCACTGAAGCTGAGCCCGCAGCCGCGGGCTCAGCGGAAGGCTGAGGCTGAGGTAAGGGGGTACTTACCAAATGTCATCGGACATTCCGCCATGAAAAGCACTGGGCGCAGCATGTGACATTCTATAGTTGGCGCAGGCGATCAATTGAGCGGACGAAGGCCGCTTCAGTATGCGCGACGTAATGGACCGGGCGGAACCACGGGGTTTGGGGCGCCAGGCCGCAAGCGGAGCGGGGGCAGAAGAAGCGGAGTCGTGCGCAGGGGAGCGACAGACGGCTGCGGGGGTCAACGGGGTATAGTAGTCGGGGACAGGCTGCGGTGTGATGCGGGATTGAGGAGACAGGCAAGTAGGGCTCCAGGGACAGTACCGGGGAATGCGGGACATGATTGGGGGGGAATGTTGTATAAATAGGGGGTTGTACCAGGGCTGCGGGTTTTATCTGATCTTATCATCGGAGTAGATAGCTATCAACTACAGCGCATATAAGAAAATCTCATTGTTTAAAGCTCTCTCGGCGATTATTCAGCGTGTGCGGACAAGTGTAACTGTGTAGGGCAACATCAGGACAACAAACGCAAGAGGAAAGGTCCCCTTGCTGAGTATAAGGTGTTGCAGGGAAACCAGTTGACTATCCGCTGACAGTGTTTATCCCGCAGAGGAAATCAAAGAACCACCGGAACCAACCAGGAAGAAGGGCAACCTACCATTTCTGTCACCGAGGTCGCCTTTATTTCCACATATTGGGGGTCTGGCCGGGAAATTCTTTCTGTTTCCAACCTGCGGACGGTTCAAGACATTTGTCTTTTTCTTTATTTTTTTATATATCGTTTATCATTGATCGAGGATGAGTGGTTCTAACACTTATCTTCCTACGACTGCGTTGGGCGGAGCGTCCTCCTCCAAGTTCACCCTCCCTCCCGCCAAGTTTGTCCCTCCCCCTCCGACGGGGGGAGGTCTGGGTACCTACGGCATCACGTTGGAGGTCAACATGGACAATGGAACGGAGGAGAATCGGCAGGGGAAGCAGGTGGCTGGTGAAGCGCCGGTAGGGGTGAGGAGGCGAGGGTTGGCGTCGGACCCACCAACGGGCGTCAAGTTTCGGCCGCGGGATTTTCCTGCAGTCCAATTCAGTGTCGATGCGGTTGGTCGATTTTTGAGTCGTTTCAAATTGGCGGCGGAAACCGAAGGGGCGTCGGATGGCAACAAGGTTTGTCAAATCGTCAACTTCATTCAGTCCCACGAAGAGTTGCGCAATGTGGAGGAGATGGAGGGGTACGAGGCAAAGAACTGGGAGCGTCTGAGGGAGGAGATGTTGGAGAAGTGGGGTCCGTGTCAGCAACGGTATCGGGAGGCGGATTCGGAGAATCTCGCGTCAAGCAAGGCGGCATTGGGTAGGGTCAACGATTGAAGGGCGTTCAATGAGTACGTCACTTCCTTTGATTGCATCGTGAAGTACCTTAACCGCAATGAGGTGATCATTGGGGAACCGGCGTCGGTCAAGCGGAGCTTCCTCATGGGCTTGCCACGCCGGTTCAAGAGCGGGTGCAGCGGAGGCTGTACGATCAGAACCTCATTTGGCAGTCGAGGGATGGAGGGACCCAGTTGCCCGACTTGGCGTCGCTTAGGGGAGCGGTCCGGGCGGAGTTCGACATGATGGAGTTGGTGGCCGAGAATTTGGGAGTGGCGATCTCGAGCGGAATCGGGCCGGTGATCTCTTCCCGGAACACGGCGCCGGTGGCGCCCGCTGAAGTGGCGGAGTTGGCTGACACCTTGACGGAGCTTCGTTTGTTCATGCAGAAGACGGTTCAACGGGAGTCGCAGCCTCAAGCGTCGGCACCGGCCGACAGTCAGCGGAGCGGTCCTCCGCGCGCGGGGCCTCCGGGGCTTCATTGCACTTATTGCGGGTCAAATACCCATTATAAGTCTTGATGTCAAGAGTTGACGGACGACTTAAATGGTAGGGGGGTGAGGATATGTAACGGTGATTATTTCCTCCCTAGATTGCGTAAACCGATCGAGGCGGCCGTGCCGCCCGACGTGGTCTGGGCAGCGGCGGCAGGGCAGGGGGAGACGGCAGAAGGCCCGAAGGCGGAGGTCGAATCCTCGATGGGTATAGTTGTCGGGATGTCTGGATGGACTCCCCCGGCTGTCCAATCAGAGGTGTGGGCCATCCATTCCAATGAGGTGACGGCCCGCTACAGCGGGTACGACCGCATGGATGTGGATCCTCCAAAGAAGGGCAAGGCAAAGGAAGTTTTGCAGCCTGGAGGAGTGGCAGTGCCCACCGGGAAGAAGAAGGCGGCGGAGTTGGCCAAGCGCGCTCTGAACGGGGATGGCCCGCTGACTCTTTCCATCAAAGAATTGGCTTTGGTTTCCCCTCTAATGGCGGAAGAGCTCATAGCGTCTCTTAAGGAGAGTGCGGGCCTCAAGGCGGAAGGTAATCGGGTGGCCTTCGATGTGAGCTCAGCGGAGGCCAAACATTCGTGCCGACACCATCCGGAGGAGTTTCCGTCGGACTCCATCTCCTGCCCCCTTGGTTATGTTCAGATGACCATCGGGGACCAGCAAGTATGGGCGATGATCGACAGCGGGTTGATGGTCAACCTTTTGCCGGCGGAGGTGGTGCAAGACTCGGATCTTGTTACCCGACAAGCCAACATTGGTTTGCGAGGAATCTGCGGCCATGAGTGCGAGGTGGCGGGTGTGGTGGAGAGTGAGTGGGTTGAGGTGGCGAAGACCAGGCGGAGGGTCTCATTCTTGGTGGTGAGGTCCGCCAAAGTCATCCTTGGACGGCCGTTTTTGTTCGCCTTCCGAGCCGGCCTTCGGTTCGATTCGGTCCGCAAGGAGGAGGTCCATAGGCGGAAATCCTGGGAAGTCGGTCCGCACTCGGAGCCGGAGGTTTGGAGAGAGGGAATGGAGGAGGAAAGCGATGGAGCGGGGGCAACCAGTCTAGAAGTAAGTCCTCCCAATTGTGCACCGCCAAGGGTTTCTACTACCTTTCAAAAAACCCTACCGAGTGCCACGTACGTGAGCCATTCCGTTTTGTCAGGCCATAGGCGGAGTTATTGGGAAGTCGGTCCGCAAGAGGAAGTGGAGGTGTGGAGTGAGGGGATGGAGGAGGAACACGATGGAGTGGAGGCAAAAGGTGTAGAAGTAAGTCCTCCCAATTGTGCACCATCAAGGGTTTCTACTACCTTTCGAAAAACCCTACCGAGTGCCACATACGTGAGCGATCCTTTTCCGTCCAATCATAGGCGGGAATCTTGGGAGCTTGGTCCGCATCAAGTGACAGAGGTTTGGGAGGAGGATGGGGAGGGTTTGGAGAAGGGAATGGCGGAAGGTTCTTTTGGGGCGGGGGCAAATAGTGCAGAAGTAAGTCCTCCCAATTGTGCACCGCCAAGGGTATCTACTATGATTTGAGAAACCCTACCTTGTGCCACTGTTGTGAGCGAATCAAGAGTCTTTGGTTTCCCAGTCCGCAGGATCTCAGCGGAAGAAGGCGTCGTTCTACGGAGGGTGGAATCGTGCGGGGCAAAGTATAAGCCGGTGGCGCGGAAGGTTAGGCTGCGGAATGAGCCAATTCCGCAAAGCTTGAACTCACCGTTGAAGCCCATCCAGTGGGGGAGAGACCCCTATCTTACCCCACTTTGGGTGCGGCCTCCGGAATTCATGCCGACGGAGCGTATCACGGAGGAACGGATGGCGAGTCTCAACTTCGGGCCTCCGGGGTGGGTGAACCAGGAAGAGTGGAAGCTCTTAGCCCAGGTCGTCACTTTGCGGGCGAAGGCTTTGGCGTTTTCCCCTGAAGTGCGCGGGCTGTTGGACAGGGGAATAAGGGAGCCTTATCGGATTCCGGTGATACCCCAAGAACCGTGGCAGATCAAGCCAATTCCGGTTCCGGCAACCATTCGCGATACCTTCACGGAGTTGGTACGGGAGCGGGTGCGGACGGGGTTGTATGAGCAGTCTTGCTCAAGCTACTCCAGCCCAATTTTTCCGGTGCTGAAACAGGATGGGACGAGTTTGAGGATTGTTCATGATCTTCAGAGACTGAATTCCGTTACCATTCTGGATGCAGGACTTCCTCCGCGCGTCAATGAATTCGTTGAGTCCATGGCGGGATGGGTTTGTTATGGGTTGGTTGATGTCATGGGCGGGTACGATCAGCGGGAATTGCACCCCGAGTTGCGGCCACTCACGGCTTTCAAGACACGGTTGGGGCGTATGCAGCTGACTCGTCTCCCGCAGGGAGCCACCAACTCGGTAGCGGTTTACCAAGCGCAGATGGCGTGGATCCTCCAGGACGACTTACCTCATCTTGTCCAGATCTTCATTGATGATGCGGGTATCAAGGGACCGAAGTCGGATTACGGAGGGACGGCCTTGGTGGACAACCCGGGCATCGGGCGTTTCATTTGGGAGTATGCGGTCACTTTGGAGCGGATCTTGTTCCGAATTGAGACCGCGGGCCTTACTGTTTCAGGGAAGAAGTTTGCGGTCTGCGTTCCGGCTTTGGAGGTCCTTGGTCATGAAGTCTCAGTTTGCGGAAGGAGCATCACTCGGGCTAAGTTGAACAAAGTCTTGGAGTGGCCAGTTCCGAAAACCGTAACTCATATCCTTCAGTTTTTAGGGTTGTGTAGTTACGTGCGGATGTTTATCGCGCGGTTTGCGGAGATCGCAAGCCCAATGAGGCGGCTCACTCGCAAGGGGACTGAGTGGAAGTGGACCAAGGAATGCAATTGTGCGTTCACTCGGCTGAAGGAGATCGTCGGTAGGGAGATCACGCTCAAGGATCTCGATTACGGGAAGGATGGGATTTGGTTGGCGGTTGACTCCAGTGAATTCGGTGCGGGAGGCGTGCTGACGCAAGAGGAGGACGGGAAAGATCGGCCGGTTCTTTACAAGTCAATCACCTTCACGGAAACCGAGTCGCAATACTCCCAGCCAAAGCTTGAGCTGTGCGGGGTCACCAAGGTGGTGCGGAAGCTGCAACACGTGTTTTGGGGGGTGTTCTTCAAACTCCTAGTTGATGCGGAAGCACTGGCGAGGATTATCAATTCTCCTACTCTCCCTAATGCTCCAATGACTCGATGGGTGGCTTACCTTCAATTGTTTTCTTTCAAAGTGGTTCATGTCCTGGGGAAGGAGTTCACAATGCCTGATGCATTGTCGCGAGTGGCGGAAGAGGAGGGAGCGGAGCGGTTCCGCTCAGCAGAGGCATTGGACGTGGAAGAACGGCTGATGAAAGCGGGTGCAACGACAGTCGGCATTGAACTTCCTCTTTGCCAGAGCGGGAAGTACGAGCTGATGCAAACCTACCTAAGTACCCTCAATTTCCCTGATGATACTTCAACCGAATTGAAAGCGTGGGTTCGTCGGAATAGCGTCAACTTCTTCGTGCGGGAAATTCAACTTTGGCGTCGGCGGTCTCCCATACCGCTGGTGGTGGCGACTTGTCGAGCGAGCCAGGAAGTCATCCTTCGGAGCCTCCACGAGGAGTTGGGGAATCGGGGCGAGGTGGAGACGCGTGCCCGCGTTCGGCAGCGTTTCTGGTGGCCTGGTATGGTGAAGTTGGTCCGTGACTGGGTCCGGAGCTGTGAGGCGTGTCAGCGTCGGAGCTCGGCGCTCCCCAAGGAGGTGGGAATCCCAACAGGGGAGGTTTCATTGTTCAGTCGGATTTCCTTGGATGTTGTACACATCAAGGCGGGTAAGTACGCCTACTTACTCGTCGCAAGGGATGATCTGTCGGGGTGGGTAGAGGCCATCACTTTGGTCAAGCTGTTGGCGGACAAGGTTGGCCAATTCCTGGAGGAGTTCTGGTTCTTGCGGTTCGGATGTGTGCGGCTGGTCACGGTGGATGGGGTTGCAGAATTCCGAGGAAGTCTGATGAAGCTTGTTCAGTCATGCGGGGCAAAGTTTGGCAGGGTCACGGAGTATTATCCGGAAGGCGCCGGGATGATTGAGCGGGAACATCAGCCAATCAAGAACACGCTGGTCAAGATGTGAGGAGAAGACGGCCAGAAGTGGCATCAATTCCTTCCGGCAGTCCTTTTCGCGGATCGGATCTCAACCAAGCAAGGCACCGGTTATTCAGCGTACGAACTCCTGTATGGGCGACAGCCTGTGTTGCCGGTCAATATCGAGATGCTCACTTATCTCGCTATTGACTGGCGGAAGGTGAAAACTTTGGAAGAATTGTTGGAAGCGCGGGCGGAACAACTCCTCCGACGAGAGGAAGTTGTTGAGAAGGCGGCGAGGCGATTGCGGGAATCTTGGGCGAAGTCGGTCCGCTATTGGGACGAGCGTTGCGCTCACCGGTTGCGGGACCCGTTACGGAAGGGCGATCTTGTCCTTCTGTACAATCGGAGCTTGGAAACCCAGTGGGGGAAGCTGTTTGCAAACCGATGGAAAGGACCTTATCGCGTGGTCAGCAAATTTCCGGGGAGAAGTTATCAGTTGGAAGAATTGGACGGAACCCCGTTGAAGCGGAAGGCGGTGGCATCCCACGTGAAGCGGTTCTATGCTCAGGGATCAACGTCGTTTGACGAAACCCTTGTTTCAGGATCTGAGGACGAAAATGATGAAGACTTGGATTTGGAGCCAACTCCTTCGGAGCAAACCGCCAATGAGTCGGGTCGAGCGGATTCTCCCGGCACCGAGGAAGAGGTGGCCGGTGAGCGTTCCTTGCGGAGAAGTGCGAGGAACAAACCGCTGAGGACAGCGGCCAAAAGCGGGGGGAGGATGGGGGCCATAGGCCAAGCCTTAATTGGTGAGGGGGTGCGCTAGCTGGTCTACAGCACTGCCAGCATAATTGCCTGGGTTGAGTTCATCCCAGTTAAACTAGGATGCAAACAACCAATTTAAAGTAGGTTGACCTCAACCAATGAAATATAAAACCAAGGGGGGTCCCTTGGATTTATATTTCATCAGTTGATTTCAACCAAGTTTAAATTGGTTGAGTGCATCCCAGTTTAACTGGGATGACTTCATCCTAGGCAATTATGCTGGCAGTGCAGCCGGATAAACTAGCCACCCCAGGATGTCAGTCACCCTAAAGCGGGATGTATTTTTGTTTTGTGAATAGGTTTACTGGTTTTCTTCGTTATATATTCAGGACGGGGAGGGGTACAGGGAATTGTGCGGAAATTCCATCTGGGGCGGTCCAGGTACCTCGGCGGGCGGGTTGGGTTTTTGTTTCAGGATTTCATAGATTGCGGGCGCGGTTTCTTTCTCTCATCTTTAGGTTGCGGGTGTGGTTTCTCTTTCTCTCAGGATTGCGGCGCGGTATTTTCCTCAAGTCATCAATTTCCTCAAGTTATCAGTTTCCTCAAGTCATCAGTTTCATCAGGTTATCAGTTTCTTCAAGTTTTTCTCAAGGTTTCAATCTCAGTTTCAGGATTTAGTATCTCAATTTGCGGGTGAAAAAAAAAAAAAAAAAAAATGGAAGTGCGGGGACTAAGTGGTTCTCAATCCGGGGCGGTCCGGGCACTTGTAACTTACCTTGTTTGTTTTGTTTTCTCTCAAGTATCTCATTATGGCACAGGTGTTTGTCTCAGGTTAGCGGGCCAAGCATATGGCACATATTATTTCAGCATAGGGGATACAGAAGAAGTATGAGATACAAGCAGGAGAGTGAGTGAAAGAGAGGAGCCCAAAGCGCTCAGTCCAAGAACACAGCGGGTCGGAGGCGGGCGCGCAGCGCGGCGGAAGACCGGTGGAATTCTTGGAGCATTTCTTGGCGGGTTTCGGCGGGGATCGTCACCGCCTTCTTCAACAATCCTTTGACCAGCAAGGTCTGACCTTCCAGGAATGGGAGGAGGTCCGCTTCAGGGACACCGGACTCGTATTCGTCGTTGGGGATTGCGGCCCGGTATGGCGACTGGAGGAAACTGGGTGCGGGAGCAGCGTCAAGAGGTCGGGAGGAGGAGGGGGCGGGGGCGGGGGCGGGAGCCGGTGAAGGAGTGCGGAGAAGGGATGGAAAAGTGGTCCGGAGTCTCGGAGGAATCTTCGCGGCGGCGCCGTTTCTGACGGGATTGAGTTCCGGAACGAGAACAAGGCTGGGGACGAGGACCGTTTCTGCGGGACAGGGAGCATTGGCGATGGGACCGAGCGCAGGCCGTGCAGGCAGCTCCAGGCGCGGGTTGGAAGCAGGGAGAAGAGAGGGAAGCGTGGCTGGACCGTGCGGCGCAACGATCACAGGGGGGTTGGGGATGGGGCATGGTGGGTATGGGGGAGTGTACGATTGAAGGTATGGGAAGGTAGTGGGTAGTGTGGGAATCGCTGAGGACAGGATTCAAAAGCGAGGGGGATGTGGGAGAACTTATATACCAGGGGTGCAGCACTGAAGCTGAGCCCGCAGCCGCGGGCTCAGCGGCAGGCTGAGGCTGAGGTAAGGGGGTACTTACCAAATGTCATTGGACATTCCGCGGGGAAAAGCACGGGGCGCAGCATGTGACATTCTATAGTTGGCGCGGGCGATCGATCGAGCGGACGAAGGCCGCTTCAGTATGCGCGACGTAATGGACTGGGCGGAACCACTGGGTTTGGGGCGCCAGGCCGCAAGCGGAGCGGGGGCAGAAGAAGCGGAGTCGTGCGCAGGGGAGCGACAGACGGCTGCAGGGGTCAACGGGGTATAGTAGTCGGGGACAGGCTGCGGTGTGATGCGGGATTGAGGAGACAGGCAAGTAGGGCTCCAGGGACAGTACCGGGGAATGCGGGACATGATTGGGGGGGACTGTTGTATAAATAGGGGGTTGTACTAGGGCTGCGGGTTTTATCTTATCTTATCATTGGAGTAGATAGCTATCAACTACAGTGCATACAAGAAAATCTCATTGTTTAAAGCTCTCTCGGCGATTATTCAGCGTGTGCGGACAAGCACAACTGTGTAGGGCAACATCAGGACGACGAATGCAAGAGGAACGGTCCCCTTGCTGAGTATAAGGTGTTGCAGGGAAACCAGTTGACTATCCGCTGACAGTGTTTATCCCGCAGAGGAAATCAAAGAACCACCGGAACCAACCAGGAAGAAGGGCAACCTACCATTTCTGTCACCAAGGTCGCCTTTATTTCCACAGCGTTGGAAATGGTCTTGATTGGGGTCCACCTTCCTCATGGTCTTTTGTCTCATGCAAAGGCGTTGGTGGCTCATTTGATATTGTTTGAAGGGATATTTGGAGATTGCATTAGATAATGAGTGCCTGCTGGATCTCTTTGAGGTAGATGGTTGGATTTTTTGTGACCATCTCCAGGAGGAACACCCTTTTGTTGTCTGAAAGAGCCAGCACCCAACCTCTTGTTGCATACATATCTGGATTTGTTACAACTGCACGGGTGTTCTTGTACAGTGTACACCAGCGTTGGAGGGAGTCAGAGCTAATGCTTGATGTGTCGGACAGATTGATCTTGTCCAGATGGTTTCCTTCCAATGCAGCCCAAACAAAATTGTACTTGAATGACACTGTATCCTTGTGATACATCAAACCTAAACATGCAGGACAAATCATATCATTAGTGGCCTATTCAGTGAAAAGAACGATCTGAAAGACTCACCTGGCCAAAAGGCCCAATTGATTTCCACAAATATCAGACAATGGCGCCGGAGACGGTGGTGGTGGATGGTGGTGGGGTGGTGGTGGTGGTGGATGGTGGGTGGTGGATGGTGGGTGGTGGATGGTGGGTGGTGGTGGTGGATGGTGGGGAGGGTGGTGGTGGTTTGTGGCGGGTGGTGGTGGTTTGTGGCGGGTGGTGGTGAGGGGCCGAGGATATGTAGTACTTGAATTGTGCCCCGCGGGCCCCCTTATTTCCCTGCGCACGTCCCTCGCGCACGGATCTTTCCTGCTGCGCAAAAGTCACCTCGCTGCGGCAGAAAGGTTCAAAGGTTGGGCGAAAAGTCGCAACCATTTTTGGGGTGGCTGTATGTAGTCGGTTCTTTTATTTTCCATTTTTTATTCCAAGTTACTGATTAATGAGTATACAACACATTAACTGACCACCTCACCTCCTCCCCAGTCTGTCAGGTCCAAGGGTTCTTGCTGCTCGTCAATACAGCTTATCGTCCATCTCACTCGTTTTGGTGATCTCGAAAAAAGATGCGCCGGCAAGCTTTCATCCGCTCAAACATCCCAACCCACCCATCGATTCCCCTCTCGATCCTTATTCCTAAGCTCAATTGAGTCCACCCAATCCTCCTCTCCAAACCTCCATCTTCATATCCACCTTGGACGACGGCCTGCTTTCTGGATCAGAGGAATGATATCGTGGGGCCAGCTGTCTCTCTTCTCCCCTGTCAACCCCCTCCGATCATCTTGGTCATCAAGTCCTTTGGGACCACGTCCATCTACAATCCTATCCTACCGTCTTCGCCAATTCCAATATCATCCCCTTTCCTCATATTCCCATCGACCCCAATCTGCCCCAGCCTCAGATCACCACCCATCCGACCCACCATCAAAAATACAGCCACCCAACCCAAGTAGTGTCCCCCAGCACGATCATCAATCACTCATTGCCAGCTATCTTCCCTCCATCAGATCCCTAGCTTCAAACCTACCTTCCAACCTAAGGCATCCACCCACTCCATCCGATCTCCTACCTCTCACCAAATCGACCCTCGATCGGTTACATATTCGACTCAAATGGCTCACAATCCGTTCCTTCCATCCCTATCGTACCGACGATTACTCAGCCTTTGCATCCCTCTTCGTACTACTCAATATCATCCTTGCCGCAATCGGAACAACCACCTTTCTGGGTATCTTCTTATTCCTCTTCAATAAGGCTGGCATGGAAGACCTCGTAGCACGTTGGCTGAGCAACCGGCTCTCGAACGCAAGCGGGGTACAAATCTCCTTTGACTCTGCCCTCGTACCCCGATGGACCGACGGTATGATCCGTTTCGAGAATGTTCGGGTCTCTCGTGGTGGCCAATCCTTGGGCCCCGATGCAACCCGGCTAATGGGTCTCGTTTTGGACAGTAACATTCCCAACCCAACCCCCCGTCGAACCCTTGACCTTTCCCCACTCCACCCTGATCAGCACCCCTCAGCATCAGAACAAGAGGCCCAGTTCCCAGATTTCACACCATCTCCAGAACCAGATCCAGCCTTGGCCAACTGCACTCACTTCCACCTCACCATTGCTTCCATCGATGTCACCCTGAGTCTCGGTCGATGGCTCGACGGAAAAGGATTGCTCCGACAAGCCGAAGTCAGAGGCGTGCGTGGCGTAATCGATCGCTCCCACCTGCCGGTATGGTCTGGTGATAGTGTCATCCCGGTTGATAGACGTGAATTCAGGAAAGTGGCCACTGCAGGTGATTTTTATCTTGAACAGGTCATGGTTGAGGACCTACTGGTCACCATATTTCAGCCAGGTAACTTTCGACCGGTAAGTAACAAGAGCAGTTGTCTCCCTCCAATTGACGGGAGTAAAGATGAAGAAGAAGAAGAACAAACACTAATTCCTCGCTTCTATTAATTCATTCGTCCAAACAGTACACGTTCTCAATTTTCAATGCCACATTCCATAAGCTTCGAAAACAGTGGTTGTTTCTTGATCTTCTGAGTGCTGAACAAATGACTGGACAAGTAGATAACTGTTTATTCTCGTTGCACAAGCCTCAATCAATCACTCAATCAAACGCCAAGGCTGGGCTCTATGACCAAACCCTATCCTCCAGACAGCTCGAAAACGGGCGAGAATCATACAAGCGATACAAGACGAGACTCTCGAGATTTCGGATCGATGGTGTCCCGATCGATCACTTGCAGGGCAACTCGGCTGGCCCTGGCTCTGATGGTCCACTCAGTTGGATCAATAGTGGCCGGGTCGACGTGATTGCAGACATCCGGCTACCGCTAGAGATTGATGAGCTCGATCTAAGGACAGTAGTACGAGAAATCGTCGACAATTTCGAGAAAGAACTAGACATCAATCAGCGAACTGGGCAGGATAACAATGATGGCCACCATTCTTCTAACAAGCAGAACGGATTAATTAGCGAGCGTCGAAATCTGATCAAGCCTCATCTGAAGTCCCCCAACGTTGAAGACTCGTCGAAGATTGACCTGACATCTCGCAGCCAGAGCGATGATTTAATCTTGGAGCGGGACGATCAAGAAACAGAAGAACAAGTCGTGATCGAGTTGGATCTGAGGTTCAAAGATCTCAAAGCCAGTGTACCAGTTAAGTGATCCTCCTTACTTTTAAAACGCCACGTGAGTAGGCATTATTGGAGTATTGATTCAAAGCCCACTGGGTATCAAAACGTCAATCCGAGCAGATCTTCAGCAGCAGCCTATCATATGTCAACAATGCACTGGTCCGACCAATCGTTGCATTCATCAATGCCAATCGGACGTTGATACCGATCAAGTGTCAAGCGAAGCTTGATCTGGTAAGTAGCTTTCGTGCTCCTCAGTCTAGCCTCGTCAATCTCATTCATTCATCTGTTTTTTTTTTGCTTTGTAGGAGGAATTCAATGGCAGTTGGACAACATATGACATTGGCTTGATTGAGATCATATCGGAGCAAGTCTACGAAGCCTTAGCCTATCACGTTGGGAGCGACAAGGTGGCCCAATCCAATCGATTGCATAAGGTGGGCAGATGGGGGATCCAGATGACAGCAAACGCTATCCTCAACGCTCTCAAACATCACTGGGATGCAGCCCATTGACCGTCTCCACGTCCTATCAATCCTCACCCCGTCATTTTTTTTCCAACGATTGCGGAAAATATCAGTTGAAGGGTCTTCCTTTTTGCTGATGGTGGACACTTCAAGATTTTATCTTCAAAAGTAAATATATATTCAAATGACGCGTTTCAAGTAGATACTTTCGCAACTAATCCCTACAGCTTTAATCTTATTTGCCACATTTTTGGATTTTGAACTTCCGCCCCTTGCTTATAAACAACTCCACTCGACTTCAGTCTGTTAAGTTTTCTTTTCTTCATACAGATACATATTTACATACTCACATAATTTAGCAATCAACCTTATGAAGTTGCTCAAGTTATCATTTGAGCCCAATTTTCAGGCCAAAGAAAATATTTAGATGCACATCTTTTTTTTTCACTTCCACCTCTCATCCCCACTCCCTCAATTGATGAAATGTATCTACTATGTGCAAGGGTAATTTTGCTTGTTCGTATTTTCAAAGTGCATGTACATTGTCAAATCCCAAGGATAAAAAAAATGTTAAGGTGTATGCACAAACTATTTGGGGAGTTTAACAAGTTTGAGTCACAATCAATAGACAACCTAGTGGCATCAGCAACACAGTTGTCCAGCCTCAGATCAAACAGCACCCACTTTGATCAAGTCAGCAGCTCAAACTATCACAGACCAAAACAACTGCAGGCACAACTCCTGTTGAGTTTTTCTTCTTCTGTTCCTCTCAAAAATCCCATTCTTTACCCTTTTCTTATATCAACTTGATCAAACTAGAACACTGCTTTTATTTACTAGGTTTTATTGTATTTACAAACTCCTAGCACTAATTGTTTGATTGTTCTTTTTCTTGATTCAATTTCTGATATTAAAATTTAATTAGTTGAATTAACGCCTCATACTATTTGTGACCTATAAAAATATTTTGTCTTGATTAATTTGTCTAGCTTGACTAAAAGAGACTGAGACGCCTGTCTAGTCAATTACTTACAAGAACTTATTTTTTCTGTCTCTTAAATTTTATTCAATTTCTCTTATTCATTATTGTTGTTTTTTCTGAACCACAAATTGAACACTTGTATCTAGTCTATAAATACATAGCCTAGTCCAAGCAAATAAGAAATTATCAGTTCTCCTCATAAAACAAAGTCCCCATCTTTTGAGTATCCCAGAGTCTGTTCACTAATTCCCTTCCTTCTTTCTCTTTGCCTAAATTTCAACAACTCCCATCTCACTCAATCAGGGAATTATCAATTTGGAAAAGACAACCCGATGTGTCACAGCTGGTTGAGGGGTTTGATGGCAAAAAGTTGAACAAAAACAGAAACAAATGTAGAATCACCTTGTTCATCAAGCCAAAAGCACAACTCAATTTGAACCAAAGCACTAATGATTTATTCTGCTTAGGCACTTGCACTTGAGAAAGATCCCATTCTGGAATTACTTGAGGGAAAGATTGTGAATTTTGACAGAATACAACTTCTGGCACCCTCTCAAGCTATCTTATCATCATTTCTAACCTATAATATTATACCCATAATAACAACAACCCTATCAGTTCAAAGAGAAAAAAGGACAGATCATTGGGATAAATCTACCAATCAAAAACTGTGTGACACAACAAGGCTAGAATTGGAAGTCTCCAATCCAAAAAACTGGTCAGTTTTATCTTTCTCAATATATTTTATCTTCTTGTTCTCATGTTTGTATATGTCATTTGATTACTGTTTTCACCATATTTTCACTTTCTGGAATTGTGGTTTTTTCTGCATTCATCAAATTAATCAAAAAAATCTATTTCCAACAACACAGAATTTAACAGCTCTATCCTCAAATTTTATCACAGGGATGCTGAGAAAGAAAATGAAAAAATATATATCTAGTCTCATGTAGAAAACAGTGATTAGAGTGAATTTATTCTGCTGTTGGAGATTTTCAAGCCAAGGAGAAAAGGTATTAAATGGTTATTATAAGAGAGGTGATATTGACAAGAGAAGATAAATTGGATTTAAAATAAGTGAAGCTCTGAAACCTAAGATGGACCCATCAGCAATGGCCAGTAAGGATGAGAATTCATTGGCTTGTAATTTCAGCCTTCAATTAAGTTAATTAAACCACAGCTTGAGATAATAAACCATAAAGGTAAATAATTCAATAGGCCAAAGCTGTGATCTGACTGGTGATATTTTTATTCAATGAGAACTGTAATCCTCAAAGATATTATTCAATGATTTAGCTTTAAAATGAAGGGGAATTATTTTGAGATTAAACATTTATCTCAGCTTGGAGCTCTGGAAAGCATAGGAATCAAAGAAATTAAACTTATGAAGATGGAGGGAAACAGGGAACTTGATATAAGCATTCTGATGTTTAAATAATGAAAAGAATACAAATATGAAAGATTCAGGCTCTTCAGATGGTGTAACCAGCACATTGTTATCTTTTTGACTCTTCCATCAACCTGTTATCAATATTCCAGTGGGTACCAACAAATGTTACAATAGGGGTGTAAAATAGGCCGTATCAAATATGACCAAACCCGTAAGTGAAACCTGTCAATTAGAAATGACCAAATCCACACTTTCTAATTGACGGGTTTCCAAAAAGGGGTAGCCCAAAACCAAACGGGTTTTGAAAACATGGAAAACACAAAAACCCACATATATCTTCCAAATCCATCATTCCTGCAGCCCTGCTGGTCACCGATACACCCCTCATCACACCTTGTGTGAAAAAATTGATCATCACCTCACCCCAACAAAACACTCATCAACCTGAAAACAACAAACAAATCATCACACCTCAACTGAACAACCTAATCATCACCTCACCCCAACAAAAAAAATCATCAATCTGAACACAACAAACCAATCATCACACCTCAATATACCAACCCAATCATCACCTCACCCTGAAATAAGACTCATCATGCCCCAACCAACCTCTTTGCGCCACATACTCCTTCAAGCAGCAAAAGAAGCTAAAACCTTTCTTCTTTTGAACTCAGAAGATGATGATTCAGGACTTGAAGATTTCTATTTATATTGCAGATCAAAACTTCAGAAATTATACCTCACATCCAGGGGATCCACCACCTGCTTTCATGATTGATACAACTTGTCAATCATCCAACGCCTTTCTCAATCCTCCTTCCTCCAACTTTTCTGTATGATTTTCCCTTTTTTCCTCAATCTTGTGAACCTAATTGAATCTTCTACAACTCTTTTCAGAATCCTCAACAAGATCTGTCAATCCAGCTGGCCATTGCCACATTCCGTATGGGATCTAATGGGAATGGAGCAGCTGTCTTCCAACTCAAGAATCTCTTCCAAGTGAGCTATGAAACAATCAACTTGGGCCACAACCCCCTCCCAGGCCCCAGCCAACCCAAAAGCTTAGTGGGGCCTGTGGTTTGGCTCTTGGGGCCATCTGTCAGTGACATCTTTTGTGGTATGTGTTTTTCTTTTTTCTTTTTTTTGGTATGTGTTTTTCTGTTTATTTTTTTTTGGTACAGGTTTTTTTTTTTTGCTGTACAATTTTTTTTAAGCAATTTCAAACATCAACACTTCCCAGGATCAACCCGACTCCTTCTTCACCTTGCTATTCAACCAGCTACCCTTTTTCAGGCCCCATCCCCCCCCCCCCCCCAAAGGTGAGTGGGGCCTGCTGATTGTTTGTGTTGATGCAGGCTCACTAACAAGCCATCTTTGTTTTGTTTTGTTTTTTTTTTAGATTGTTTTCACTCGGAAAAAGCTCTCAGCACCCCCCTGCCTCATTTTCACTCCCTAAGCACCAAGCTACCCATTATCAGGCCCCAGCCCACCCTAAAGGTGAGTGGGGCCTGCTGATTGATTGTGTTGATGCAGGCTTGCTAACAAGCCATTTTTGATTTTTTCTTTTTTTTTTAGATTGTTTTTGCTCAGAACAAGCTCTCAGCACCCCCTACCTCATTGCCAACTCCCTAACCACCCAGCTACCCTTTTCCAGGCCCCAGCCCCCCCCCCCCCCAAAGGTGAGTGGGGCCTTCTGATTGATTGTGGTGATGCAGGCTTGCTAACAAGCCATTTTTGATTTTGTCCTTTTTTTTAAAAATTGTTTTTTCTTGGAACAAGCTCTCAGAACCTCCTACCTCATTGCCAACTTCCTAACCACCCAGCTACCCTTTTTCAGGCCCCAGTCCCCCCCCCCCCCCCCCACACACAGATGAGTGGGGCCTGCTGATTGTTTGTGATGATGCAGGCTTGCTAACAAGCCATTTTCGATTTTTTTTATAGATTGTTTTTGCTTGGACTGAGCTCTCAGAACCCCCCCTGCCTCATTTCTGACTCCCTAAGCACCCAGCTACCCATTATGAGGCCCCAGCCCACTAAAGGTGAGTGGGGCCTGCTGATTGTTGCTGATGATGTAGGCTTGCTAACAAGCCCGTTTTTTTTCTCCTTGTTTTTTATGTTTAGGGCACCAAACCATTAATTCCTGGCCCCAGCTGACCCAAAATGGCAGGGGGGCTCCAATTTTTTTTTTTTTAAATTAATTTTCTAATTGTGCTTGATCTATTTTATTTTTTTACAGATATGGATTGCACGGTGGTGGGAATCCCAGAGTGCATTATCTGCTGGAAAACACAAATATCAACCAAGGCATGGGTTAACCATCAAGAACTTCTTGTCTCAAATAGCCGCCACGTTCAACATCCTGCACCTCTTCTCTCCCCAATCCAACCTGACATGCCTGTGTCTGGTCAAAGATCTTGTATGAATTGTAACGTACATTGGTGATGTGATCTTCATCAAGTTCCTGGGCAGCTCAGCTTGTCAGTGAGGAGCAAGGAGGGGAGGACTCTCAAGTTTGGAACTCATTCTCACGTACTGGCGCCTCAACTAGACCTCTTGGCCCCCTTCTCTCCCCAATCCAAGCTGATGTGCCTGTGTGCGGTCCAAGATCTTGATGGATTGTAACATACATTGGTGATGTACTCTTCATCAAGATCTTTGGCAGGCTCAGCTTTTCAGTGAGGAGGAAGGAGGGAAGGACTCTCAAGGTTGGGACTTGTGCTCATGTACCAGTGTGTCAACTAGAAATCTTGGATGTCTTCCCTCCCTAATCCAAGCTGGTGTGCCTGTGTCCATTCAAAGACAAAGATCCTGTATGAATTGTAACATACATTGGCAATTTGCTCTTCATAAAGATCTCTGGCAGGCTCAGCTCCTGAATGAGGAGGATTGAGCAAAGGTATCTCAAGTTTGGGACTTCTCCTCATGTACCGGTGGCTTGCCTGATGATTGGTCTACTGGCAATGGCTCACTGAAGTTTGTTGTATTAAAGATCCAAAAAAAGGTGACTGGAATATTAGATATATGGGAAAACATTTGCTCTTTAACTTACCAATTGAAAGCCACTGCTTATTCTCACTTGACCCTTCACTGCCAGCATAATTGCCTAGGTTGAGTTCATCCCAGTTAAACTAGGATGCAAAAAACCAATTTAAAGTAGGTTGACCTCAACCAATGAAATATTAAACCAAGGGGGGTCCCTTGGATTTATATTTCATCAGTTGATTTCAACCAAGTTTAAATTGGTTGAGTGCATCCCAGTTTAACTGGGATGACTTCATCCTAGGCAATTATGCTGGCAGTGCTTCCCTCAAAAACTGCTCCCAACTCTTCACATACCCAAATGGAGTTATCTTGCCAACTGCCCATGAAAACCCAAAAAGCCATTCAGCTTATTAGAGATGGTCACTATATTAATCATCCAAGTAAAAGCAACTGGACAATTAGAGATATGGATGCTATTTTAGATAACTCTTTAAAATATAATCAATATTTTCCTTTTTTTATTTTCTTTCTAATATGTAACATGCAATTTTTCAAACAATTTGGTGGGAACAAAGCCAAACACAGTGGACTATTTGAATAAAATTTCCAAGTGTTCAATCTCTTCTGTACTCTTTCCATGCGCAACACACTGAGTCACCAGGTCATACTTCTTACCAATGTGCTCCTGACAAGCCAAATGTTCCATCTTGGCCATCTCAAACCTAAAATATTGAATATATTAGCAATTATCAAAGAAGAAGATGAAAAAACTGACTGATCTTACAACTGGAGCCCTAGAGTTATTGGAATCCACTGATAAATTATCTGAGCCATCCTTCTGAACAATTTTGTCCAAGTTGTTGTTGTCCAAGTTTTTGTCCTCGGGACCAGAAGAGTCAGAGCTCTCATCACCGTTTTGAGCATCAACTTTGTACAAGGGCATCACAAACGGTTTCTTCCCCATCAGCTGATGAATAGCATGGAAATGTGGACACATTTTTTTGAGCTTCTCGTCAATGGTGATAATTCCTGCTGATTGGTCTTCATTGGTGAGTCCAAAGCCAGTGGAGAGGGATTGGGTATGTGTTTTCTTGTACTTGTCCTTGTTAGTTTTCTTGGTTGTATCATTGTCAGAGACATGTTGTCCTTGCTTCTTGATGGTTGTCTTCCTGCTTGCTGACTCATTTGGTATCATGTTTCCTTTCCCGGTGATGAATTTATTTGTTATTTTTGATAGGCATCTTTCTGGGATCAGGGAATGATGGATTAATTTTTTTTTTCAAGAGCAAGTTTATAATCAACAAACATTACCAAATTTTGAGGAAAACTGAAGGAAAAATCTGGTGTTGTTATTGGGTGGAGTTGTATTGAGGACAATTGATTGTTGGTTGGGGTTGGATTGTGGAGGATTATTGATTGTATTGGGGTTGTATTTTTGGAAAGTTTGGATCCTGAGTTGTGATTGGTTGAATTGTGGAGGATCGTTGTTTTTGTAATTATAATTGGCGTTTTTGTTGTTGATACTTGACACGTCTAGTGCAAATAATGGCATTATTTGGAATTTTTATTGACTGGTTTCATAATTGTGGATTTGGTGAAACCCGTTGATTAGATAATTGTGGATTTGGTCATATTTGATACCCCCTAATATGGGCAAATCCACTTTAAAACCACTTTAAAACCAGGCAATTCTCCAGAAATATTTTTCTGCACAAATGAGTTTCAAAAGGGTGTAGGGAAAGGGGAAAAAAATTGTAAATTGGTGGATTTTTCCAAACCAGTAATTCCATAATTGTGGATTTGATCATATTTTATAACCCCGCAACATCAATATATTCTAAATGAGTGCATTTTTTAACAATAAAAGTATCTGTATTAGCTATTATCCCACTTTTCCAATACTCAAAAGTGGCTTTGAAACACTTTTTCTGAATGGTGAAGGCAAGGTTTGAGTATAATGATCTATAATTCTGTAATGAAAAAACCCAACATGCCAAAGGGGATTTAGTTGGAAAAAGCACATGAGGAAGAGGAGGTGAAGCCTCAATCATAACTTTGAAGAAGTGTTGAAGATAAGTTTGATTCAAAGTATTTCAAGGATAACATCAGAGGTGAAGATGGGTGAACTAAATTGGTACTCAGAAAGGATGAAGAATAGCTGAACATTTCAGTAGGAGTGTAAACCAATGTTATATTAATTAACTGAGGAAAAAAGAAATAGATGAAGAAAGTACACTACAAGAGCATTTATAATAAAGAGAAAGCTACTATTATAAAAGATAAGTCAAAGATGTGTTGCAGACTAATGATAGAGCATGTAATCAAGTTGAGAGTTATAGAAATGTTTGAAGAAGGTCAGTAAAAGAAAAGGACTTGATTTTTAAAGATGAAATATTCAATGTAAAGCACATGATGGTCAAGGATGAGTCATCAAGTAAATTTCTTTGAGTCAAATTTGAAATGCCTAAGATGGAGGGGATAAGTTCAAGGCTTTTGAAAAGGAGTAAGCACCAAGCTAAGAGTTGAGAGTGCATTCTGTAGAGACTGTAAAATGGAGATGTGTCTGGTGAGATTCGAACTCACGACCTCAGCTAAGCTGAGACACATGCTAGAGTGCTGCCTTTACCAACTAGGCTACAGACGCTTGTGACTGCCAGGGTGTTGGTTGGTAGTGCTCATGGTTCAGCTGGTGATACATCATGGTAGCAGACTAACAGGCAACTCAACACATTCAAGTCAGTCTGGGAAAGGGTTATTGGATAATCTTCAAAGCTGGGTCAAATTGCCGCACATGGTCTTCAGTAGTGTTGGCTGACTGATTAAAGTAATTTTCAAAGATGGGATCCAATGTCCACCTGGGTTGGTGTCATGCAAATGGTAATTGAAGTGTTAAAAAAGCTGAGGAGCATTCAAATTTTCATGGATATGTTAATGACTGGGTCATGGTAGGCTGAGCCAATCAGTCCCAGCGTGAAAAGTATTAAGTCATCCCTAGATTCCACATAGCTTCATCTTTGCAATTATCCTTGGACTACTTTGACTCAAACTTATCTTCAAAAAATCTTTGAAGTTATCTTTGAGACCTCACCTCCTCTACCTCACACGCTTTGGCCAACTACATCCCCTTTCACTGAAAGAAAAACTGGATCAACTGCCAGCAGTTGACATGCAGCATGCTCCAACCAAGCTACCACTGTATCTCCACCTATTTACATATGCAGCTGGTTGGGCACAGCACTGTTCAACATGCACAGTGACTGTACATTGAAGCTTGGTTGATTCACCCTTTGAGAAAGGTTGGAGTAACACCACAAGCTTCCTTAGAGTTTCCACATTTCAACTGCAGGCAGTTGAGCCATTTTTTGTTGCAGTGTTTTGTAAATTGGGTTGGTCACATGAAACATGCACTGAAAGATACCTCAAATAAACTGCTCACCTGCCAACCAGACTAATTCACCTCCTGTAAATTACCAAGTGAAACCTAAACCAATAACACTCTTGCCTCATAAAAACCCCAACACTCAATATATCCAGCAACCCACAAGTCAACTCACCCCCATACTACTGGGACAACCCAAGCATGGAAGATCCTACAATCAAATAGTATCACTGATCCTCCATGGCAACAAAATTACTACCAGAATCATACAGCCAGCTTCCCCAACTGCTTTCCTGCCTTCCAAAAATAGCCCTCTGGCTCCCATCTTTTCTGCCTCAAATTAATGAAGATGATTCTGAAGGTGGGTTGTAGTTTCTCTTGTAATGTTTTTTTTTCCTTGAAATCTGAAACATTATTAATTATCAGCTTCCCAACCTAATTTCCTGGTTAATTCAATCTCTCACCAACTTTCTCCTTGAAATCCTGCACTACAAGAAAAACTCTAGAAACTACTAGCAGTTGACATGTAGGAGCTCAAGGGACACTTGTATTTATACTCAAGCCTTTCTCAAAGTTTGTTACAGCCAATCTTTGATGCACAGTCACTGTGCATATTTCACAGTTACTTTGCATGAAAGGGTATGATAGAGTCACATGGAGTTACAATGGCAGTTACACTGGAGTATGCTGCATGTTAACTGCTGGTAGCTTCTAGAGTTTTCTGCTAGTGCTGGTTCATTGAGGCATGGCAAAAGAGCATTTGGGAGAGTTGTTTCAGGACATATGTAATGTTTTTTAGCATATCTGGTATGATGGAATAGACCACAATATACCATGCACCAAATTGGTGTTCAAGTTATCTACCACTGATTGTGGAAGCAGTGGTGTCACACTGCAACTCTAATGGGCTCAGCCAACCATGGAACAGTCACTTCCATGTCCATCAAAATTACAATGCACCTCAGCTTCCAAAATTTCAATTACCATTTGTGTGACACCTAACCAAGGTCAAAATTCAAATCTCACCTTTGAAAAATACTCAAATCAGCAGTCAAATCTATGGACTACCAATTCCAGTGATGTGAATGGAATTGGTAGTCCATAGATTTTCCCTCAATAGCAGTAGCTTTTTTCAATTATAAATTCTCTTTTACTTTTACTTTTACTTTTTCATCCATTTATCTTTTTCCTCAGTTAGTTAATATAATCTTGTTTTATATTTCCTACTAAGTATTCAGCTAGCCACCATACTGGCAGAGTGCTAAGTCATCCTAGATTCCACATATCTTCATCATGCAAGTTATCCTTGAACTCCTTTGACTTGAACTTATCTTTGAAACATCTTGGAAGTTATCTTCAAGGCTCACCTCCAATTTCTCATGCACTTTGATCAACTAAATCCCCTTTTTTACTTTGGCTTAGTTGCATGACACGTCCTGTCCTTTGTTTTTTTTGTAAATTCTTGTTTTGTGTAAAGTCCCTTGAAACATCCCATTGAATTGTTACCAAAACTGCCTTCCAAAGTGGGTCCCCACTTTCCTTGTTCACTTCCTTGTATCCCATCTTCTTCATATAAGCCAACAACTCTTCAAGTTCACCCACAAATTTCCAATAGTCTTCCCTGGTTTGTATTCCGTGTTTGCTTGTGTGTTTTTCTGCCAGCATGAAAACTGATTCTTTGCTAAATCTCAGCTTTGGTCTTGCACTTACCCACTTACAAATGAGCTCTTTCTTTAACAGTTCCCAACCCCAAGTTGCATGTCCTTCCATCTGATGAATACATTCAGTAATCTTTGAGTCCTTGATGATATATTGTAGCTGTAAATCCACATCCTGACTGCCTGCATTTTGGAAGGAAGCTATCTTTTCCACTTGTTGAATAAATGTCTCCACATCTGTCCCATCAAATTTTAAATTTGTGTTTTTGGTATCAAGCTTTACCCCCTTTTTTTGTCTCACAGCTTGAATTCCATCTGTGGTCTGAATTGGCTAGTATTTTTAGTCCTGATATGCTAAGAGTCAGCACTGCCAGCATAATTGGCTAGGATGAAGTCATCCTAGTTAAACTGGGATGCACTCAACCAATTTAAACTTGGTTGAAATCAACTGATGAAATATAAATCCAAGGGACACCCCTTGGTTTTATATTTCATTGGTTGAGGTCAACCTATTTTAAATTGGTTGTTTTCATCCTAGTTTAACTGGGATGAACTCAACCTAGGCCATTATGCTGGTAGTGCAGTGGCCCAAAAGTGTAGTGCAGAGTAGTGGCACACTATTGCTGAAGATGAGCCCCCAAAAACGAACTCTCTTATTGACATTCAAGCTGATATAAATCAGTAAGCAGTATTTCATTTCCTTCCAATAGATTCAGATAGGCCAATATAATTTGTTATATAAAGCTGCCATGTGTAGTTATTAACAAATCAACCTTATATGATTCCATTTAATTCATTTTTGAAAACTTCCAACAGAGGGACCAGGTCTTATAGATAATCAGTAGCTATTGGGCCCAAATTATATCTGGAGCCGCTGTCACCCTTAGTCCCAACAGGCCGACAAATTATTTTTAAAAAAGGGATTGCCTGCCAAAAACTGGATACACCTGTGAATTCTTGAGGCTTTCAGGCCAAATAGCGGGTTTTCCAGGTAAGCCCCCTGTGTGACATTGGGTTTTCTCTGGTTTGAGGGCAGCCGATGTGGAGGCTCCAATTGCGGTTGAGATACCTCGTATGATGTCATACTTCGGCTTTCAGGCACACAACATCTAACCGAAGAGTCTTGTGTTGGAAGATGGTCCCTCAGGCTTTTATCGCCGGCGCCAAGCGCACTGCGGTTTGTACAATCCTTGCATCTAATCTCATTATACGATCCCACCTCGCTGTCTTGCCGCATTGTGCTAACTTAATTGTATTTTCTGTAGTTTGGTGCTTACGGTGGATCTCTGAAATCGCTAACAGCCGCTCAACTGGGAGGACTCGCTTCGAAGGCTGCCCTAGCTCAATTACCTGTGGACACGACGGTCGATCATGTGATTTTTGGCACTGTTCTTGGTTCGGATCCTTCCAGCGCATATCTTGCTCGCCATGTTGGTCATCTGAGCGGTTTACCCGTCACTGTACCGGCTTTAACGGTTAATCGACTTTGTGGCAGCGGGTTCGAGAGTCTTATCCAAGCTAAAAGCTTGATCGCTCTGGGTGAAGCTGATGTCGTGCTCACGGGTGGGAGTGAGAGTATGTCGCGATGCCCCTACACATTGGCGGGTGAGAGTCGATTCGGTAACCGCTATGGTGTGGACTTGAAGCTAGAAGACAGTTTGGCACACGCTCTTATCGACCGGGTCCCTCATCCAACCCCAATGGGTATTACCGCTGAAAATCTGGCCGATAAGTATTCAATCACTAGAGAGGTTCGTGGCATCAGACTTGCATCTCTCCGCAAGTCACATCTATCGGGATTAGACTGATAAAGAACTTGAAATCTTAGGATTGTGATCGATTTGCTTTGGAAAGCCAAAGAAGATGGGATCAAGGCAGAAAAGATGGAGCATTCGACCAGGAAGTGATACCGGTCGAATTGGTCTCACGCAAAGCAACTGTTCAATTCAGCGTAGACGAACATCCCCGTCCTCAGACAGACGAAGCTTCTCTCAAGAAGCTCACGCCGGTTTTCAAGAAAAATGGCGTGGTGACAGCGGCGAATGCGAGTGGGATATGTGATGGTGCATCCGCAAACGTAGTGGTTTCGGAGGCGTGGCTCAAAAAGAATCAGGTTAAACCCCTTACAAGAATTGTAAGCCATCATACTGTCGCCGTGGATCCAACTATCATGGGAATCGGGCCGGTTGGAGCTATCAAAGGCGCTCTGAAGTTAGCAGGACTCAGCATCGGTCAGGTAGATCTTTTCGATGTCAATGAAGCATTTGCCGCTCAGTGGTTGGCAGTCGCCAAGGAATTAGAGCTACCCTGGGATCGTTCCAATGTATTTGGAGGTGCGATTGGTGCGTGAAACTATATCCAGATCGAAATAATTATGTCACGAGTATTCAAACGGGACCCTAATACCATGCCCATCTGTTTATAGCACTGGGTCATCCCTTAGGTGCATCAGGGGCCAGGATTCTCAATAATTTGACTTACAACTTGATTCGACTTAATAAAAGATATGGTGTCGGGGCCGCTTGCATCGGTGGGGGGCAGGGTGTTGCTGTAGTATTGGAAAAGTGCTGAAGACGAAAGCATAGTTTTTTCTTTTCTTTTCCCTTTTTCCCGTTAGATGTACCCTCCCAAGCTTACCATTTCACAGTTCCCTCAACTCGTATTTGTTCATTTTCTCTCTTGCATTTTTGCCACAAAGCATTCCTACAACACCTCCTTTATTCTTTCATCGAGGACTAAATTTGCATAAATCATAAATGGTACCGCATTTAGAGCTTAGTGATCTATCCGGTTGACTTAAGTTGTACAATTTAGCCAATGTTCATTGTTCGATCAAATACAGTTAGCACGCGCAACTTTTTATTCCTACGAGTATACATACTTAAGCTGGAATGACAGTTCAACACGAATGCTTCAGCTTAGGAAAGAGGAGAAGAATGAATGAATTCAAGAAGTTTATGTTCTATACGTAAGTCAGTCACTCGATACATCTTTGTTATACCTTATGAATAAATAACAATGATATTCATAGTTCAAGAGCACTACAGATGTATATGTTCACATAAAAATATTATGTTGCGTAGTTGCTGAAGACATTCCCTTGATTGGTCCGTCTTTCCCTGGTCTGATGTTCGATGATGGCGATGGCTGGTATGGGTGGAAGCGGAACAGTGGCAATCAACAGGATCGGGAGAAGTTACAGCTTCAGTTGGATAGATGGAAACAACGTAAACTTCTCTCTTCTTGGCCAAACAGGAATTGTAGAACAAACACATAAAACTTCACAATTTCTGGTTGCCTGGATGGATTCTTGGAAAACAAAGCAAGATGAACAATTCCATATATTTTTTCTTGTCCTTGCATCTTCCACTGAGAAGAAGAAAAAACACGAAAAACAGAGAAAAAAACAGTTGAAACTAAAAAATTACAGTGTGGTATTACTTCGTATGTATCACTAGAAAGGTCTTGAAAAGGAAAACATACAGACCCGTTTGCAAGTTGTTTAACTTTACCGACTTCATGAAACTGAAGGTCTCAAGGGAGAGATCAGTCGTGATCGAGGGTGTTGGGAGGGTGAAGCGGGATCAGGTGGAAGGCTGAGACGCATGCGACCGAGCGAGTTCCGTGGTCTCGAGACCGGTCGGATCCTCAGTGGGAGCTCGGTGGCAGGCAGGATTGGATTCGATCGAGGTTTGCCTTCAATACTCCAGATCGGACCACGTTCGGCCTATAGAGCAGAGTGTAGGACAGAAATATATAAGAAGAGAATGGTCAGGTGAATGGGAAGAGGGGATATGGAGCAGACCCAGAACGAGTTGAATGAATTCAACCTACAGTTTGCTTTGAGGGGGTGGAGAGCCGATTCGTGTCGAGATCAATACCATCGGACGAGCTGATAACCGATTCGGTATCCCATCGATCATCTTCCATCCGGAGCTGGTGATTCTGTTTCAGTTTTCGAAACTCCTTATGAGTAACCCATCGTTGTTCAACGTTACTCTGATTTTACCCGTTGTCGTCAGTTATATCATGTAACCAGAAGAATAGATTGTGTCGAAAAACAAGAGACATACCTCGTCCTGTGAATCGGCCGACTTTTCATAGCAGAAAAGGGGGAAAAAAAGGATATACTTATTAATTTGAGTGAAAAGATGCCTGGCTTGGATAGGTATGAATAAACAAACCTCTGGTGATCCTAGACGAATCTTGACGAGTTTCTTTCTTCTACCATCATCAGCAATCATGTATAACTCTTGATCTGATTGTCTTTCGACATCGACATCGTCCTCATCTTCTACTTCTTCGGATTGTGGATCTTCAATTCCTCCTTCCTCATTGTCTACTCGCATCAAATCTGCAACTTCTGGGGTGCGCTCGGGATCCCAATTAGGATTGATATCTGATAGTTTTTCGGACCGACCCTTCTTGATCCTCATTGCTTGATCGGCATCTACTTCACTAACACAATCGGATAGAATCCGTTTCTTGCGTTGAACATCTCTGAAACCGGTAAGGTTTGTTTCTTTAGTCACAGTATGAGTAGACGGTGCGATACCAGGTAGCTCTGAGTTAAGTTGTGGCGAGGGGGTGGCTGGATTGGATCGATCGATTTGAGTTCTTGCCTTCTTTCGATTCCTCGAGGCCGACCGCTCTGGCTCGGTATCTGATTTGTCGGAACCTGATCCATCGGTTGAGAGGGGTGCCACACGCTTCTGATTGGACTTGTCGATCTTCAAAGCATTTTTTTAGTCACAACAAAACACTTTGAGTATCCTCGGGACGATCAATCTGATTCAAAACAAGCAAGCTTACCAGAGGCTCGTTCGACGTAGTTTTCCTAATTGGATGATCTGGTTTGAGTGATGAGGGTGCAGGTGTGAGTCGGCCTGGTTGGTTAGGTTCAGGAGTACGAGTGGCCGTTTGTTGGGTCTGCTTAGAATGATTGAGGGTATTGCTTGATGGTTCGGAGTGAGTCGTAAGGCGTGAGCTGAGTTGTTCTGAAGGATGATCTGACAAGCCCAGTGATGAAAGTACGAATCGGTTGATGTTAGCACCTATGAACTCGCCTTTTCGTCTGTCTGGTGGACAAATCTTTCGAATCTTGACTAACCTAGTGAGTCTGAGGTTGATGTGAGTTGTTTCGATCTTGTTTGTTTTGGTAAGGTTTGCGTTGGTGGTGGTGGTGGTCTGGGTACTGCCGTTGGTGGGGGTAAAGAGGATGGTGATTGGGCTTGGGTGGATTGTGTCCTAGATGCTTCTACTGCAGCCTTGGCAATCTTGAATGGCCTTTTATCCGAATCTGGGATGCCGGCCCTCCTACGTTGATTGAGTATCCAGCTGGAATAAGACGTGGGAGTAGATTGAAAGTATCAGTAGATGGTTTATTTTATTTGGTGACTGTATTGAGCAGATGGATGACTGATACCTGGCAGCCTGTAGCTCCCTACGAGTTCTGAGGATCCTTGACCAGATCCGATAGGAAAGGTAAACAATGGTCAGTGCTATCGCCGATTTTAACCAAATAGGCGCCGAGTCATAATAGTTCAAGATGGGCGACATTTCCTTGCTTGGTTCTGGTTTGAAGTCTGTTTGGATGTTCATTAGATACCCAGATGGATGATCAGTTCAAACAGAAGCCGAGTTACAAGAAAACCAGTGATGAGACTTGGTTGAGTTTGACTTACTGGTTAAGAAATACAAAGCAATGCGTTTGACACTCGTATAAGGAAAGTGGGAAGTTCTGTCCAAGGAGATTATATCTCGTCGGGTGGGTCTTCGGCTCACGGTTGAGCCTGCTATAAACCCACAACTCAGTCTGCATGAATATATTCATCATCTACTCACCCAGGCTCATCAAACCTCCCTCTGGAATACTTTACATCTTTTGGACCGGCATCTCCTCAGCCTTGAGCTCTAGTCCTGATCATGCAATAAAACAATGTGGTTACACCCTAAAAGAAACGTTTTCTGAATAAAAACGTATTGATCCGACGTTGAAGTAAAGGACGACCTTCACCGGCCGATGCACCCGTGGTGTACGTATACCGACCGAGTACTTAACATCAGCGGGAAATCAATGGATATTACCCACCAGGCAGTCCTGTCTTATTTATACTGTCTAATAAATGTATAAAAACAATAGTTTGATCAACAATCAGATATCAATTACCCAAGACTATGTCATATTACCTATCACAATTCATCCACGCTTATAAAGAGATATTTTGATGTTGAATGTAAAATTGATGCTCAATTAGGAAATTCAGCGTGGCCCAGTAGTTGTCAAGGGCAATCTAAGGGAAATATGTATTCCTTTTTACTCACTAAGAAAATTTCCCCCCCAAGAGTTTGTTTGCTGGTCAGGATAATTCGGGACTAAAATTGTTCTATTGTGATTATTGTATAGACTGTAAAATGGAGATGTGTCTGGTGAGATTTGGACTCACATCCTCAGCTAAGCTGAGACATGTACTACAGTGCTGCCATTACCAGCTAGGCTAGAGCACTTTTGATTGCAAGGGTGTTGGGTGGTAGTGCTCATTGTCCAACTGTTGATACATCATGGTAGCAAACTAACATACCACTCAACATCTTTGTTAATGCTTGGACTTTTCCCAAGGTTTTTGGATAGCAATGTTATGTGGTTAAGGGCACAGTGCCAGTGTAATATTCAGTTTACTGCCACACACCACACCAATGTTTGGCCTTAATGATCATTAATGGCCAGATAATTGGGTTTTGAAAAACATGAAAGATTGTTTTTTTGATGGATTTTAACAAATCTTGATGAAAATCAGTCAAAGCATTTGTAAAAACACAATACATGAATATTTACATACTTCACTGGCCAGTTGGAAGAGACCTGAACAAATAATGAGTATTAGACAATTTAATTATGGACTATTCATATTTATTTTTATGTAATTATTAATAATAACAATCCATGCTCTGTATTTGTAGGTTTCTTAAACTAGTTTAACTGTTGAAGGATTTCTTGTGTTCCTTTCTTCTTATCTTCTCTTTAACAATCACACTCTGTTTGCCTCAACTCACTGCTCCCTTGCGCTGCAAGGCAACTGGCAAAAATGCCTGTAGTTGAGCCAGTCTTCTTTTGCAGTGTTGACCACTTGTCTAGATCCCTTTTCTATCTTTTCTTACATTCAGTTTCATTTTCTCATCTCAGTCATATCTTGAGGTTTTCATCTGCTCTGCTTTTTGTCACTGATTCCTGCTTGTGTCTAACACAAATATCATCCTCAAAGGTAAGTAATCAAAAATCAACTTCTGCTTGCCTCAACTCACCACTCCCTGGATTATTCATCTACAGGTTTGCATCTTCTCTGTGTGTTATCACTGCTTCCTTCTTGTGTCTAATGCACACATCATCCTCAAAGAGAATTCATCTCATAAGTTATGAGCCCTGGTGGTTTTCAAGTTGGTTTTCTGCATTGGGGTTGCTCTATTCAAATATCCAAACCAAGAGGATTTGGAGATTCCTCCAAATCAGAGGTCTGCGCCAATGGATTGATAGGAGGATTCAGAATTTGGGCAGAAAGAAAAACTTGATTTTTTTGCAGGACCCTGCAAGCTTTTTTGAACTGGTGTATTTTCCATCACCATAAAAGAAGATTAATTAAACATTCTTGGAAGGTGACTGTCAAAAAAACAAGATACATGTAGGAAATTGTCATACCATGGGTATCACATGTAGATAATATTGAAGATAAAAGAACACTCAATCTGTTTCTGTAGCCTTTTAAGGTTCAATATCAGCTTTGGTTGTTTGGGATTTCAAAGTGTGACAGGAGAACATATTCAAAAACCATGGGTTCAATTCCTGCACCATTCAATAGAGTGAATTTCAGGTTTTTCATGACCTAATGGTGGAAAGGGAATCAGAAATTGAATTAAACTGGAACCCTTTGAGCTTCCATCTCAAGCATCTTGAAGCTCAAGGTTTGGATCTCAAGGTTAATCTTCTTCAAACTTTGAGTCTTGAACTTCAAAGCTTGAAGCATAGACCCTTCTTCCTGGCAAGTGGCAGGGAAAATCAAATTACTTTTTCTAATTTTCTAAAGGTTCCTTTTTTATCTTTTCTTAAATTCAGTCTCATTTTCTCATCTGAGACTTATCTTTATTTTTTCATCTGCTCTGGTTATTTTCACTGATCCCTGCTTTTCTCTGGTGTGCACATCATCCTCAAAGGTATTCCTAATTAATTGACAGTCTAATTCTGTTTGCCTCAACTGAATTCAGACTACTTGCCTACAGGCTTGCATCTGCTCTTCTTGTTTTCACTCCTTTCTGCTGTTGAAGGTTTAATCCCTGTAGAAGGGGGGATGATCACTGCTGAGGTTCCTGCTGCCAAGCATGCTCAGCTTCCTGCTGAAAAGCACACTCAGCTTTATCTTGCTACAGCTGCTCAGCACAGTGCAGAAATCAATAAGAAAATAAATGCACCAGAGGACTGGAGCATTCCTGCAATTAGGAGAAAAGTATAGCT
This sequence comes from Puccinia hordei, assembly GCA_007896445.1. NCBI lineage: Eukaryota > Fungi > Basidiomycota > Pucciniomycetes > Pucciniales > Pucciniaceae > Puccinia > Puccinia hordei. Next base: position 67,324 of record RDRW01000301.1, read on the forward strand.
ATTTTTCTTGTCCTTTTTGGTGAATAATTTTCAATAAGAAAGTACGCTGAGGAGTAATTCCTCAGCAGCACTTATTTACTATATATACTGGGCTCTATTTGTCCCTTTTGTATCTCACTCACTCATACACACTCTCACTCTTATATATCCATTCACTCATCATCATCATATTATTATATACACACAATCACTCAAGATCTTAGCTCAACAGACTTAGACAATAAATAGAAATAGAAATATTCATCACATAATAGTAACATCTGCTTCACTGCCAGAATAATTGCCTAGGATGAAGTTGTCCCAGTTAAACTGGGATGCACTCAACCAATTTAAACTTGGTTGAAATCAACTGATGAAATATAAATCCAAGGGACCCCCCTTGGTTTTATATTTCATTGGTTGAGGTCAACCTACTTTAAATTGGTTTTTTGCATCCTAGTTTAACTGGGATGAACTCAACCTAGGCAATTATGCTGGCAGTGCTTGTGTCTAATGCTGTGAGACTCAAAAATGGGGTTTCACCTCTTTTGGCCAAATGTAGAGAGGTATTTAAGGGGAAAGGCCTTCCTCTCTGAGAGTAAAAGACTTAAATCACCCCCAGGTAGGCTGGAAGAAGAAAAAATTGGTCTTTTATATCTAGATAATTATATTACAAGTCACCACAGTGGATTTTTTGTTGATTTGCTGTGTGTATTGCAAAGATTTAGTACTTGATATGTGGTGGGGAGTGTAAATTGTGGTAAATAATTTTGGCCAGGTGGGGGGGGGGGACTGGTATGATGATCTGATGGGGGAAAGAGGAAGGGAGAGCCCCTCCTTATATAGGAAAATGTGATGCGTTCATGCTGATGTTCTAGTTACATGAGGGGTTTCATTGTGTGCTTTTACAAATGAGGGTTTTTCTGTGCAAAATACAGCCACATACAGGTTGGCAGTGTAGTCATGAGAAATTTAAGCTAGTCATCTAGTTACAACTGTGGCTTAAACAGCCCACTGGTTGCTATGTATTCATCTCAAGTGACCTGTAAAGCTTTGTGTATCTCTGTGTAGTCTGCTTTAGTGGCTTGCACCATCCCAATGGTTACTATTCATCTTGCTGTATGTGGCTTGTGGTTCCTACACATCCTCATGCATACAGAAATAAATCTTTAATTTAAGGGGATTGATAGATAAATACATGCCCCTGGCCACCCGCCCACGCCAGGGGCACACCCTTTTTTGGGTGCCAGCACGCCTTTAGATGGGTGTGCAGTTTCCACACCAATCTTAAGGAGTGTAACACCCACTCAAAGACGGGTGTAGTACAGCCACACACCCTTTCTATATATATGCGCAGGGGCATCCCCCTACCATATACATAGACAGGGCATGCAAACTGCCCTTTCTATGTATATAGGTAGGGGCACCAACACACCTACTTATATACATATTGGATGATGTCATAGTCTTGAGCTCAAGGAGCATGAAATCACCCTGCCTGCACCAACCCCCTTCCGCCTCCCCCCCCCCCCCCCCCCCCCCCCCCCCCCCCCCCCCACACACACACAAAATAACCTCCTTGACTGGAGGGAATCCCTTTGGTTGAGGCATGCAGCCAACATCTGTGATTTCATCTTCCTTTTGACATAACCCTATGTATATAGGTAGGGGCACACCCCTGCCCATTGTGGAACTACTGAAAGGCCAGAATAGAGCTTGGAATGCATATGTATAACTACACTAGTAATAATGTAAGTTATGAAAAATATTCTGATATAAGAGCTGCCTTCCTGACTCATGCTGATGGGGAAGAGTTTAACACTAAGGCTTTTCTATTTTAATCTTATACTGACTAGTACTAATAAGCTGAATACTAATACCTCTAAGGTATGGGGAGTGTTGAGGAGGAGTTGTGAGGGAAAAGGGGTTTGTGTAAAAGGTTTAATGGCAAGGATGTCTAAATTGTCTGGGTAAAAAGTGTCTTTGAAGAAAATGAATCTAATATTGGGTGTAAAAGGTCATACAAGTTGTATGGGGTAGAAAATGCATATTTATATATAAAAAAATCAGAGTGGAGTATATATGTGGAAAGGCACTTAAAGAGGGGAACAAATGATGAGCACAGTATTACAAGATATGATGATGAGCAATGGCCACTTTAGTATTAGTGATGAACAAAATTGTAAAAGTGGAATGGTGAATTGAAAGTATGGAGTAATGATGAGCAGTGGTTGTAGATTATGTAAGATGTTGTATTTCCTGAATAATAATGACTTGGATTTTGTAAGCCATTTTAAAAGAAAAGAAAAGAATGTACCAATGAAAACTATGAAGGCTAATAACTTCTGATCCAAAAGGAAATCAAGGGTGGTTTGAGTGAGTGACTAGGGGTAAAATAAGGTGTAGAGTCTGAATCTGAAATAATATTGATGAATATATGGACTGTTTATATGATGTAGAAGAATTGATTTGAGAAGGAACAGGATTACCACACCATATACATAGAAGGGCATGCAAACCGCACACCCTTTTTTGAACAGGGTGTGTGGCTGAATGCCCATCTACAGGTGTGCTGAAAACCAAAAAAGGGTGTGCCACTGGCGTGGGAATGAGACCAGGGGTTTGCATTTATCAAGCCCCTTAATTTAGATATATACCCTTTATACAGTCCACATATTATAACTCTGTATGTGTGAAGTGCTCAATGCAAAAGGGTACTGGTCATAGCAGTCCCGTCTTGGTAAGCTATCGGCGTGTGCAGGATCCCGGTCTCCAATCTCGGTATCAATTGCATAATGATGACAAAAATGGTGAAACATAACTAACCTGGTCATAGCAGTCCCGTCTTGGTAAGCTATCGGCGTGTGCAGGATCCCGGTCTCCAATCTCGGTGAGGAAAGAGAAAGGAGAACCGGGACCGGTACAGACCAGATTAAATACTATGTACAATTGGGTTAGGGTTATGGTTTTATGTCTAAAAGGATGATGTGAAAATGCATAAAACCATAGTTTATTGATTATGTAAATAGTGGTAATCTTGTATACTCTAACATCCCCCCTCAAGATTACACTATTTACCCGCCCAACCTTAATTGTCCCAGCGCTGTCATCATTTTCGTTGGTCCCAACCGCTTTGTCAACACGTCCGCCAGCTGATTGTGTGTTGAGGTCCAGTTGACTTTGATATCAAATTCTCGAATTAGATCATTAACAAAGTAGAATGCGCGCCGTAGATATTTGGTCTTTTTCTTTGAAGTGTTGTCCGTCGCGATAAGCACTGCTGCTTGATTGTCGCAGTGAATCTTCAAATCAGGTTCTATTACCATTTCTTCCATGATGTTCAATAGATGTGAGAGTTGTTGTGCGCCTTCTGATAGTGCCAAATATTCCGCTGCGCACGTTGACATCGCTACGACAGTTTGCCTCTTTGACCCCCACGCGATGCTGTTTCCGTCGTCAGTCAACAAATACCCTGTCGTCGATCGTTCATGTTCCCCTCCCCAATTCGCATCCGTCCACAGGTCCACACCCCCTTCTCCGCGTTTGAATACCAGTGCCCTATCCGAAGTCTTCCCAAGATAACCTATCAACCAGTCCAGCGCCGTCCAATGATCCTTTGACGGTGCTGAGCAAAATCTTGCTAACAAGTTCACCGCGTAAGCTAAGTCCGGACGTGTTCCGCAGGCTAAGTACATTAGAGAGCCAATGACCGATTTATATTCCGTTTGATCTACTGGATCACCTGAGAAGCTTTCTAGTTCTTGTTCAGGTAAAGGGCAATGATGCTGGTAAGTTTTCCGGTGATACGATTGTACGATTTGCCTTGCAAGGATTGATTGATTGAGTCGAAGGTGAGGACCATCCCACATAAAATCAATTCCAACTAGCCGCTTAACATTATCTGACCACTTTATCTCAAGCTTGGCTTCCATTCCCTGTCTTAGGTCATCAAGTAACTTCTGATCAGAGGAAAGAGCAAAGCCGTCATCGACGTGTAACCAGATGATGATAAACTGCAAGTCTTTTTGAAATAAATATAGAGATGGTTCAATCTCACTGGCATCAAAACCAAGTTGCTTGACAGTTTGTTGGAAAAACTTCCACCAACATCGAGCGGCTTGTTTTGTTCCGTATAGAGCTTTCTTGAGGAGCATAACATTACCCTTGAGCGATGAATCAATCTCTGTCGGAGGTTGAACATAGACTGTTTCTTCAATCGGACTATAGAGATAAGCCGAGCTAACATCGAAAGTCGCCGTTGGGAACCGGTGTGAAATGCTGAGTGATATCAGGAAATGAAGGATATTTAGTGAAGCTGTCGGTGCATAGGTCTCGTTGTAGTCAAGGCCCATTTGTTGGTTGAAGCCTTTTGCTACATAGCGAGCATGGTACTTATCAACGGTCCCATCTGGTTTGCGTTTGATGGAAAATACCCAACGTGCCCCTAAAGCTTTGCATCCTTTCGGTGCAGTCACAGGGACCCATACCTCCAATTGATCGAATTTTAGCATCTCGTATTCCGCTGCCGCTTTCCAGAGGTCGGCATCACGTCCAGAAAGCGCCTGCTTGATGTTCTTGGGCAGATTGTGTTCTTCGGCAATTGGCAGTAAGGACAGTTGCCGTTGCTCTTCCTCAGAAATTTCTGCCGTCTTCTCTTCACCAAGGCGGAGCACAATCTGCTTGAGGATAAAATCAACATCAGACTTGTTGTTCTTCGGTTTTGGTACAAGGTCAGTACTGGTTTTCGATGTGCTTGGTTGTACCGGTAGCCTTTGGAAGTCAGGAAATTTTACAGCCGCCGAGTGAATTATTCGCCATTCATTCGGGACCCAGAAGAGCCAACCAGCACCTGATTCGGGGTAGCCTAAAAGTTGTCCTTCTTGGGCTTGTTCCTCGAGCTTTGTTCGACGTTCTTTTGGTACGTGAATTAAGGCACGAGCACCAAACGGATACAACATGGTTGGCTTTGGTTTCACACCATATAGTAACTCAAGGGGTGTCTTGTCTCCTGTCTTGGTGTTTGGAATCCTGTTGTGCATGTGAGCCGCAGTCGAGTACGCAAAAGACCACCAGATACTAGATAACTCACTGGCATGGAGCATGGTGCGGGCCATGTCTCCTAAGGTCCGATTGACCCTCTCGGCTTCACCGTTCTGCTCAGGTGAATAGGGTGTGACCGGCGCCAGGGTTGTTCCTAATGCCTGTAGTTGAGGTGAGAGACTCTTAGTGTACTCAAGCGCATTGTCGCACCTGAGGTATTTCGGAGCCTTACCGACTACAGTCTTGATATGTTTGATCCAGGTGATGATCTTATTCGGGACTTCGCTCCGGGATACCATTGGGGCACAGAAGATGTACGAGCTTGCATGATCTCGCATTGTCACTAGGAATCGACAACCATTGATATCTAGGTTTAACGGACCGATTACGTCTGAGACACAAAGATCTAGAGGGTCGTCCCGTGGAATGAGTGTTTCCATCCCCAACGTCTTCTTGTTCAAACTTTTGGACTTTGCGCACTGTTCACAGAAGAATTGCTTCCACGCGAACCGCTGTTCAGGGTAGTTAATTCTCAAGTAGTGCTTCACGACATCGTCGTTTACATGGCCAAGGCGTACGTGCCACGCATATGAGTCAAATGATGGGATTTGGCTGATCTTACTTGATTGCAATTGAGACGACGTTTTAACGGACCAACAAAAAATTATGGAAAATGGTTTCATATGATGTATTACAGGGATCAATGAGAGTCGCCTTTGTACCTTCATACACCAGTTGCCATCCATCGGAGAGGAGACAACCGGTCGAGAGAATGATGCCATCTACCCCCGGGCAATGATAGACATTACTGACTATGATTGGCCCCTTCGGTGTCGGAATGGTCACTCTGCTGATGTCGGTAACAGTGACATTACAGTCAGAGACAGCCAAGTAGAAGGTTCGAGGGTGAGTTAGCTTCCTCTCTACACTAAATAAAGGAGAGTTACCGCTTACGTGGGCAGATGCACCAGAGTCAAGCAGGCAACCCTCAGTTACTGTTGGGATATTGACTTGTCGGATACGATCTCCTTCCGGTCTTCGTGGAGGTTGGTAGGTTGAATCTCTTGACGTATGATTGTCCGGTGGTGCACCTATTTTTTTTGTTGCCACATCTCTCCAGAAATCTGGACAGTCAGAGTACCAGTGCCCGTCTCGCTCGCAGTAGACACATACATTGCCGTATTTGATGATAAGGGACTCGGATTGGCCCTTCCCTTTATAGTGGCTGGCCTTGTCGACTGACAATCGGGACGGTTGCTTTTCAAAATGACTGGAAGTTACGGGATGTCGGCGTTGTTGAGGTGGGACATAACGCCTTCCAGATTGAACTGCCTGGATTCGATCGAGATCCATTGGTCCAGGACCATTGGTCGTCAACTTCAATTTGAGTTTTCCAGTTGCTGATTGTATCACGGACGATACCTCTGCAAAGGTAGGTTTGTCCTTCACATCGAGTTGTTGATCGACGGAGAACTCAAAAGTCTTGGTATCAACTCCAATCGGCGGTTTGAAAGAGGTTTGAAGCAGTATGCCGCTGATCTCGGGCCATTCGACTTTCAGTTGTTCTAATTCGGCCATGAGTGTGGCCCACTTCAATAGTGTGAAGCTATCGGATGGGTTTGGATCAGACGCTAGGGCAAGAAGCTTATCGACAATCTCAATCTCATGTTGATGGTCGGATTTGCTACAGTTTTCCTTCAGTAGCGTATAGAGCTCGAGTGGTGCCTTCAGTTTTGAGCTTTCGACGATCCCAATGAGCTGATCTTCAATGGTGTTCCGGATGACGCTCGATATTGATGATGCTTTGACGACCGTCAAGTGTTTGAAATTGGACTTTTCATCGATAAAAGACTTATCTTTCATAAAGAAATGCATAAGAGTCCTATCGAGAGCATCGTGCCAAATTTGAAAGTGGAGACCTTCGTAATCAAGAATGGGTTTTCGTGGGTTGATTTCTTTATGCGCCGTGAGGGGCGAACGGATAAAGTTACGCAGCATAATTTCTTCCCTAGAATTGTTGCCGGGGAATTGGAGTTGTTGATGGGGTGCTGGATTAGCCTGTCCAATCTGCAGACTGACGATGTTGGTTCTCAGATTTGCTATTTCAGCTTGCATGTCAATAAATAATTGTTTGGCTTCCGAAGGAGTTAGCTCCTGGTCGGTCGACATGGCCTGAGAGGTAGACATGGTGGGGTCTGGGTTGATGGCGTCGGACAACGATGAGGAAGAAGAATTTGGGGTTCGGAAAGTCGATTTTCCTTTATCTGGTGTCTCTCGTTGAGAATTATTTTCTAGACGTCTTCGTCTTTCTTTATCGATCTTATCTTGCTTAGTTTCGAACCAGCTCATCAATCCAGAAGGTGACCTTATAGAGAACGCGGTGATATGCTACACGCTACACGAAAGCCGGCTTTTAACCTGTGAAGTGCTCAATGCAAAAGGGTACTGGTCATAGCAGTCCCGTCTTGGTAAGCTATCGGCGTGTGCAGGATCCCGGTCTCCAATCTCGGTATCAATTGCATAATGATGACAAAAATGGTGAAACATAACTAACCTGGTCATAGCAGTCCCGTCTCGGTAAGCTATCGGCGTGTGCAGGATCCCGGTCTCCAATCTCGGTGAGGAAAGAGAAAGGAGAACCGGGACCGGTACAGACCAGATTAAATACTATGTACAATTGGGTTAGGGTTATGGTTTTATGTCTAAAAGGATGATGTGAAAATGCATAAAACCATAGTTTATTGATTATGTAAATAGTGGTAATCTTGTATACTCTAACAGTATGTAAGCTAGAATGAGTGTGGTGTTTTAAAATATACATGTAAGCAAAAAAACCAAGATTTTCCATACCAGAACATATGTTTCTACCACAAAACACACATCCTTGTTAAGGTCTGATCTATGGAGAGGAAGGCACTGGGGGTTCTGGGTTTTTGGGATCCTGTAATGTAGATTGAAGGATGCGGAAGGGATGTGGCTCCTTGTCCTGGCAGACTATACAGTGGCCTGTCTGTGACATGAATGTGATAGACTATGTACATATGGTGCGGGCTATGGTGTGGGCAGGCCCGCAATACGGTGTGAGAACTCCTTTGGGACGGATGGCAGTTCTGTGAGGTGGAAATAACAATAGACTATTCCAACTAGGTAATACTACTGTTACGGGTGGTTTGAAAGACCTGCCCCTCTGTTATACTACACAGAATTCTTACAACAAAATTTATTTATTGTTGTGGCGTAAGACTTTATGATAGAGAAAACTATGAGTAGCAATCCCTTTCAGACTAGATCAGATGTTTGTTTAGCAGAGCAAAGATATGTATGTTCTGGGGTGGACAATGAATCAATGTGAACTACTCAAGTTGTATTGCCTTCTTTCTTAAACTTCAGCTAAGAGAGCAAAGTGATGAAAACACTTTTGCTTTTTCTTAAGAGCACACCAAAAAGGGGCAACCTTGATTGGGATCACTACTGGATGCTATGAGTTTTTGTGCAACTACAAAATAGAATTACTTCCCAAAAAACTGGCATGATTCTCCTTCTTGGGGGGAACAACCTCCCCTTGATATAGTAAGATGTGAGGCATTTTAGCTGGTGAGTAAAAATATGAGGCATTTTAGCTGGTGAATCCTAGACAAGCTGTGATGAATCATCTGACTATACATGTGACTCTATGTGTGACTATACATGTGACTCTGTGTGTGACTATACATTAAACTCTAACTATGTACTTGTGTGTGACTATACATTAAACTCTAACTATGTACTTATAGTTTAAACAAAACTGATTTTATCCTGACTGGGTTTTGTCTAAGTGCAGCTGGCCCTGTGGTTGTTCAGAGAGTGGCTATGGGTTAAATACCCCGCAGAATCCAATTTTTCCATAAAAAAACTAGTAATATCCCTCATTTGTGACATGACACTATGCTTTTATGTACTTTTGATACTTGAAGAAATTTAGCACACCACACAGCTCATGACAATCCTCTCAAAGTTATTTCATCTTATAGTGAGTTGAATAATGTCTTGACTTATTGTATTTTTCACCCTGTCATAATCCTCTTTTAGTAAAACTGATGAATTGAAAGATTGAAGCAAATAAACCAGAAGGAACAGGATTGCACAAATTGAAGTGAATAGTGCCAAACAATCATGAGATACATATGAGATTAACAGGAAAGTATGTAGTAGATTGATAATTTTGATAAGATTGGTAAATGATACTGGAAACTAAATTTATCATACACAAGCACCAGGAAAAAAAAGTTGGAACCTCCATGGAGGTGACTTCTCTATATCCCCCACTTATCCCACCTCTATCTACTATTTATCCTTGGTGTGCACCAATGTTATCTCCATGCCTATCTATTATGTATCACCAATGTATAATGATACATCAGAGGAGTTTTCAAAAAAAATTCAAAAGATCCAATTGTTTTTATAGAAATTTCTGAGGCAAGAAATTCTTTTTATTACAACCAATGTTTAATCAATGACAGCTCATAATAAAATCAAACAAATTATAATTTGTGAAATGGAGACTATAGTTTGATCTTGGATGAAAATTATATCCAACCATGGTTTATCTATTACTAAAGTTCTTGGAAAACATGACCATAGAACTCTGAAATAAGCCAGTTATATTTGAAAAGTGCATACATCACCCCAGGAGATCCACCACCCCCACTGCCAACACCTTGGAAGCTGAATTTCTGATATGCACAAGCTTCAAAATCCAAAAAAAAAAAACATCAAGTAGCTTGATCAAGTGAAATTCAAGGTTTCAAAAATATTCTTTACAACATGGCTAACATGAACTCCTTGTGGTTTTCAACTCTGGTACAATTGTTGCACAGTCATTCAACCACAACTAATATTTTATTTTGTATAAATTTGATATTTTGGGATTAAACATGGAAATAAAACCAATCTTGATAATCAACTTGAAGTAAACAACATGATTCATTATAAGCCATTTATTGCAAAATTTAAGCTGAAAAATTCAACTTTTCCCGTTGAAAAGGAACAAAATTCGTATTACATATTCCTTGTCTATGTTGAAACCTTGCATTGTTAAGAATGATTCTTTTGTACCCATCAGCTATTCAATTTGAAGCCAATATGGCATTGGTTTCCCCAATTTTTTTACTTCCTCCATGTTCACAAGTTTCAGAAAAACAGTGATATCATATTCTTTTTCCTTCATCAGATTATTTGTAATTATGGTAAGTGCAAGTTGAACTAAGAAAACAAGCGTAAAAATCTCCTATCAAAAAGCATCTATGGAACGTGGGCCTTGAATTCTGCAAAAAATCAACAAAAGATTATTCCATTAATTTTGGTGCCACATTGCACATTCATAAATATGTTATATAGATTTTTCTAAAATCAAATTGAATGCCCTAGTTGGAATCAGGAAACACTTTCCAGGTGTAGGATCATTTTTTCCCCCACATATGTTAATATCCATTTGAGAATTACCATTTCAACCTCCTATTAATTCGATATAGACTATATCTCTCATTTCTGTCTCAATAAATTTCAACCTAACACATAATTTAATTTAGACACAACAGGATTTCAGGTGGGGATCAATTTCTTTTTTGATTCTCTCTTCAAATCTGCTTAAATGTATCCCTGTCAAGTCCCAAAAAGAATTGTAAGAGAAAAGATGTTATTGATCCTAATGAAATTTGGCCATTCAATTACATGAGAATTTTTAAATATCCACAAAAACAGCTTAAGTCATTTACTTGGAGGCTTCCCGCATGGAAAAGCCCTCTTGGGTATCAAATCTCCTGTATAATTTTGTGGTGGTGTTGAAATATGTATACCATCCTGTTTTGGTGTTACTGCTCTGAATCCTAGATTATCCTTAGATGATACTTTAGATAATTTTCAAAAACCATGTCAAGTCCTCCGGTAAGTTATGCAAAATTACTGAGAAAGAGCAAGAAATTGAAAATCATGATGATTGTCTTGATGATATATTTCTTACCATATCTCTTACCAATTAATTCTGGAAGCCTTCTGATCTCACCTCCTATCATCACACTCTGTTTTTCCAACTAAGACCCAAGATTACTTATTATCAAAGAATGGTTGACACTGGTCTTGTATTTATAGATTACCTTTTCAGCTTCCATCTGTCATTTTATAATATCAACTTTGGTTAGAAATGATTCACATGATTTGAAAAATCTCATTCTTTTTCCATGAAGAATCAATAAATTTTGGATTCAAACAAAACAATTTTGCCATATCCTATGATCTTATGTCAAACCCCAATCTTAATTACCCAATTACTCATAAGCCGGCCAGGATTTTCTGTTGTAGATTAATCCCGCCGGGCTTAAACAGAACCCTTGATTTTCCTTGTTTTCCTGCACATACAATATTTTTTTTTAGTTCAAGCATCCTTAAGCCCGCCGGGCTTAATATCAATGAATTTTGGATTAAAACCAAACAATTTTGATGTATTCTATTATTTTATGCGGGACCCAATCATACTTACCTAGTGACGCACAAGCCCACCAGGAATATCTTTTTTAGATTAAGCCCGCTGGGCTTAAGAACACCCCTGTGCTTCCTTGTTGCCCTACACTCAAAGTCTTTTAGTCCAAGCATTCTTAAGCCCGCCGGGCTTAATATCAATCAATCTGGATTCAAAAAAAAATTGTCCAGATTCTATGATTTTATGTGTTTCCCAAAACTTACTTAATTGGTGAGACATAAAACTGCCACGATTTTCTGATATAGATTAAGCCCACCGGGCTTAAATCCTAACTGAGCTTGTCATTTTTGGCCTGACCCTCGATTTTTTTTGGTCCAACCATCCTTAAGCCCGCCGGGCTTAATCACTAAGATGAAGCCCCAGCTCATAATTATACTTTTATGCTACAGTACGAGTGGAAATTTCAGATCTTCCAGGAATTTTTGAAGAGATATTTATCAAGGGAAAATAAAGAGGATGTGGACAGGAGTTCTGGATACTAAGACCCGAGTCAGGAGAAAACAAAGAAATACAGTCCGCTAGGTTGCATTTCAGAAAATTACTCATCCAACAAGAAGTATTGACCTTGAGGAAATGCACTTAGATGAACAGATATTTTGATTTCTATATAAACATTAGGTTTGAAATTTACAAAAACTTTGGGGTCAGATTGTAGGACAGAAGATGGTGGATTACATGCAAATTCAATCTTTATGGGGAGAATTGAGTGACAGGAAGTGAAAGGCGTGATAGATACGGAAACAGAGAAAACAATGAGATATGTGAATGATGAAATTCCAACACTTAGTGAAAATTAAACTCAACTGCAAATTTTTTCATCTGGTTTTTACCTGAATGAAAGGATCTTGAATAACCACATGCAAGCTGCACGCTTCTTGCATAAAGAACCACCCACAAAAATATTTATTTTTGGTTTGATGAAACTTCAATGATTTTGTGTATAAGGCAGCTCAAACATTGCATTGAGATAACTGATTGGACATTTTCAAGGAGAGTGCTTCTCTTTGCACGTGTTATTTTCACTAGCCTTTGGGGGGTCAGGTTAGATCAAACCCAAGACACTTATTTGGTAGAGACCACATGAGAAAATGATGAATTCAACCCTGCAGTATGATATATTTCGAAACTGGATACATATGAGTGGATTCAGATAGCCAGAAATCAGGCATAAAACATATGTATCCCTCTGCTATCCCTTTGATCAGGTGATTGATATATGTTGGATACAAAGTGGAGACAGTGTGGTGAAATACAAAGACCTTGTTTTCCCTGAAGCAAATCCCTCTCAGGCTTCATAAATTATGATCAACTCTGACAAGAAGTTTTTAAATAAATTTTGAAGGGTTATGTGGGTAATACATTACAACTTTGGTTCACAGAAAACCGCCTGAAAAACCTATCCATTCAATTCACTCAGCTTAGATGATAAATTACAAGATATAACTTCCAGGTTATTCCACTTGAGTTTTAATTTCCCCCAGCACCAAATCTACTATAGTAGAAATAAAGATTCTGACCTCTTTTGAATTTTCAAGAACCGCTAAAAAAAGAGGCACACTCTGAGTGATTTCATGTATGATCCAGTATTTTTGAGCTCTTAATATATTCCAAGGAATGATTATATCATATGATATTTACAGAAGATTTCACTTTTTGTGGGTTTCAGTTGGTAACTGAAACTCAACATCAAGAATTTAACCTTACAGGTGAAATCCCCAGGAAATTCAATCACAGAGGAATTAAAAATCCCTTGAATCAATTATACATCTGATAAACAGATAAATTGTGCTGGATGAAACATTTTGATTGAGTATATGCTCAGTTGCTTTGATTTTCATATGAAAAATTTAGAGCTGTTCATTTGGATCATAAACCTCTTATTTGATCCATTTGAAACCATGATTGCTGTGAAATTCAAGCACACTAGCTCTTTGGGCCAAGAAATTTAGCTCATGTATTTCATTTCCTCTATCAAAACTCATCTGCTCTACAGTACTCTTTGGAGTTTACTGTTCAGAAGCAATTTCCAGTTTCAGCCTTCTCCATCAACAGATACACAAACTTCAAAGATTGGATAATAAAACCACCCCATAAGCGCCTTGCTTAAATACTCCCATCATCCTCCAGACAAACCACCAATTGTCAAACTTGAATTACATTTTATTTAGGATACTAAATTGGATACCATATCCCATATATACCAAGCAAGACATTGGTTTCAATTTCTTAAGGAAGCTGTTTTATCATTTGAAGTCATGGTTGATATTGCGATCCAGCTGAGCTTGGAGGCCATGATTTGACATAGAGGATATTGTTTGTCCATTGTAGCTATTTCCACCAAATTGATGAATCATGGAATTTAATCTCTCAATTTTGCATGGAACAGAGAAACCGCTATTAAGCAGTCCCTGATTCCTTAGTAATTTGGAATACCCATAGAATGCATTTGGATAGAGGTACTTCAGTCATATTTTGGAAAATTTGTGAAATTTTACTGAAATTTCCAGCTTCAAATTCCATCAGAATCCATGATTAGAAAACCAAACACAGTTTCAGGTCACAATTGACCAATTTTGACCATTGAAGAACTAAATATGAAGGTCCTGTGGATGATTAGTTGAAGTCCACTCAAATTTAAGCTCTTTTTTCATGGAATTTTCAGGATAAATATAGAATTACGCCTATTAGCTATGATCAATTCACAATAACCATATATTTAATTTATTATCCAGGATTTGGAGTTTGTTGGAATAACTGTTACTAAAATCAAGCTGCATCAGTTTTGACCTGACAGTTGTGAATTGCTTCATTTTATCTTCATTCTTCCCCTCACCATCTTTCACTACAAAGATTGTTCATTTTTCCTCAGGGTATATTGATCAAAAAATCAGGTATATTGATCAACTTTTCAATTTTTCCCCTTTTTTTTTTTTTTTTTTTTTTTTTTTTTTTTTTTTTTTTTTCCTCATGCGCCAGCGCTACCATCCTTATCAGGAACTCCATGTGTAATCAATTGTTTCAATTGTTATCAACTCATTTCCCATTTCTCTGATTCACAGTTTTTGTTGAATTATATTTCTTGGAGTCAAGCGTTGGTTAGATTTGATAAATTTTGATAGGGTAAATTAGATACAATTACAATCAAGTATGTACAGGAGTTTTTACAAAGAAATTATTTATGTACACGGAAAAATGTGATTATAAATGAGAACTAATTTCCGGGGACCATCTCCGAGTTTTTACAAATAAATTATTTATGTACAAGGAAAAATGTGATTATAAATGAGAGCTAATTTCCTGGGACCATCTCCTCAAGTTCCTTAACCAGGGCTCTAATATTAGGTTTTGAGTGCAACTTCAAAGCAGATCTTTGATGCTCGGTGAGGGAGTCAAGCCATTCACAATCAAAGCATGCCTTTGGAAAATTGGATGGTGGTTTGAGCTTGCTTTCAATTGGCAAAGAAACATTCTGACGCTCCCGGGCCGCAGCACCAGAAGAGCCTTTCGGGGTTGCTGCTATCATAGCAGCCTTCAAATCATCAATTTTACGCATCATGCGAGAAATTTTGTGATGTTGCCATGGGATTGATCAAACGGTGCATTTTGTGGGATTTCTTTTTGAATAAGCAATTTGGATCATTTGAGAAACTTCATCATTGGTATCATTGTCACTGCATGCGCCTTCAAAATCGGAACAAGGCCCAAAAGCTTTTGATACTTGCTTAAGGTTGCAATTCGGGTGTGTTGTAGCTGCAAGAAAAGTTTGGTTTTGTTAGTCCAGGAATATATTTAAGCGGTCAATTCAATTGTTGCTTACATTAACCAATCTAGAAGTGCGCCAAGCAGTATTGTCTTGTGCTTCTTGTTGACTGTTGGACCACTTATTCTCTTGTTGATACCTGATGAAATTTGTTTAGTAAGGAGACGTGAATCAATATGATAGGTAAACAAAGCATCAGGAAAAAACTGACCGTCTTCTGAGTCGCTGGGTAACATGGAGATGAATGGCATTTTGGATTCTTTCCTCTTTCAGACCTTTGGGAACAATTCCAGTGTACTCTTTGCATTTGACCAGCTCAAAAAATGTCTTCACGGCCAGATCAAGCAGATGCTCATTATCAGGACTGTTGATTGGTTGGTTGAAATTTGGGCGGAAGGAATGAACTCCGGCGGCAGTCATCATCCTGCGCATGATGGCCAATGTTTCGGGGGTAGCGGATGGATGACCAGGACCATGAGGATACGGGTAGTATGGATCACTCAAGAGATCCTCCACCTGATCATCAATATCCATGCGCAATTCCTCTTCATCATGATGAGGTAGAGTTTTGCTTTTTGACCCTATCAGGGTGGCGACATGTTGTTGTATCAAGCGCTGAAGATCAAAGTTGAGTTAGCAAGACGTAACATGTGGGGGACAAATGGAGACATACAGTGAATACCCCTCCTTGTGGTTTTTCATGATCACTAGTCAAATTTCATGAAGTTTATCGGGGATTTACTTACCATTTGAAAAATTATTAATTAAATATATGGAAATACTTCAACTTTGGAGCAGTCATGTGAAAACAAGATACCTCATTCATACATTCTGTTGAAGTGGGGGATACAGTCAAGATACAGTGTTGATATGTTGAGGATGGGTAAGAGATAAGCGAAGGCACCTCCATAGAGGTGCCAACTTTTTTTTCCTGGTGAAGCCCAAGTAAAATAAAATGCAAAATAACATGACAGTAAGAGATTACCCAGATCCTTCAGAAAGTTTTGGATACAAAATTGGATTGAATTAGTCCAGACGCAAAGAATTCATCAGATTGAGAAAGTATATTCAAAGATGCAGAGAAATTTTATGTACAATTTGTTGATCAAGCCCAGAGAGAGAGAAAATAAAATTAGTGTTTGTTTGAGATTGATCAAGTGAATTATATAAGAAGAGAGAGATGAATTTGACCAAGTTTAAAGGTGTATTTCAATAATACAAATAAGCAGCTAGAATCTCAAGGGGATCAAGCCACCAAGCATTTGATTAGGGGTAGATTTATGATCATTTTGGATTGTTTTTTTTCTGACTTGGGATTCATTGGTTTGTTCCCCATTGAAATAGGCAAGGATGGATGGATTTATCAGATGAGTCTGATCAAGTATTATAATTGAGATATTATGATTTATAAAATGAAAAATAGATGCAGGAAACAGATAAGCTCATTACCTGCTTTCAGGTTCCAATGTAAAAATTATTCATCAAGGCTTGAGCCTCTTCAGTATGGCCAACATCTTTAAAGGATTTGGTAGATTCCGTACCCACTTCACTTAGGAACACTTCATCAAAGCCAGAATTTTCCTCTCAGGAATTGGGTATTGCATAAAATCTTCCCATGAATTACTAGGTGGAGATTACTGGGAGTTGAAAGCTTGGAGAGCTCTTCACATGCATTTTTTCTTTCCAAACAAATCATGACATTGTGGAGGATTTGGGAAGCAAAAAATTTAGTTCTTTAAGAATGAGATTACTGATCAGGATTAAAACAATGGTTATGTTACTTTATATTCTGATATGATGTCTGAAAGCTGTGAATATTGGTGAAGTGATCAAGTCAGACTGAGGGTGGGAGATGTTCAATTTCCTGCTTTGGTGGTCAGAATAAAATATAAATCTTTTGTTGGAGGGTAACAATGTAGCAGATGGAATTTTTCTGATGATCATTTGCTGTAGTTGGAGTTTAAACCTTGGTCCCTAGACAGGTAGGGGTGGGATTTAAGTTAGAGAGCCTTCACAGTGACTTCACCCCAACAAGTTTCTGTCAGTACAAAACTATAAATTGGGTAAAAATGTTTTAAATGAGGAAATTCCTGTCAATTCTGCATCCCCTGCAGATGCTATTTTAAAGATGTGAAGTTTAGATTTGTTTTATGGGGAAATGTCCCAGAGGGTCTGAAGATCTGGATGGAAAGCACTGAGTTTTTCCTCAGCCTAGTACATCATAATGCCCTCAAAGATACAGGTGCCTAAAATGAAAGAAACTTAACAAGCAGTCCATATCGGGTGAATTTGGTGTGGGGCTGGTTCTTGATTTCGATTTATAATGAGTCTTTGCCCCAGAGTACTGCGCCCCCAATGTTATCCACTACCCCCGGATCCCCCGCTTCACTTCTTGCGGGTGGTTCCGGACGGTGCTTGGAAGCTTTCGGATCTGTCTCGGGAGTCCGGGGAGACCTGCAGATAACGACCACACCCAACCCAGCCAGTTGAAGCGGGCTCCCTGATCGAAGACAAATAAAGCTATCACCAGTACCCTGTTATACCCCTCCCGAAAAAAAAAGAAAAAACTCTCGACAAGACCACTCGCCAAAAAATAATCAAGTCAAACATGGTTTCTCCCTCTGTCCTTCGACCGGTCTCAAAGACCTTCACAGCCACAAGGGCACTCAAGACGGTCACCGGCGTTCGCTCTTCCCAGCCACGTCCGATTACCAACTCACTCGCCCAGCTATCTCAAGCTGCTATTAACTCAACCCCTCAAGCTCGAGTGATGCGCTCAGTCTCTCAGCTCAGATCAGCCAGCTCGGCCGGTGGTGAAATACAGATGACAGTCAGAGACGCACTTAATACGGCTATGGAAGAAGAGATGAACTTGGACGAAAAGGTTTTTATCATGGGCGAAGAAGTAGCTCAGTATAACGGTGCTTACAAGGTTATGATCTCTCTTATATCCTGTCACTATTGATACCCGCGCCCAAGATCATCATATTCACATTTCCTTTCTCTGGTTCTTTTTACAGATCACCAAAGGTCTACTGGACAAGTTCGGAGACAAGCGGGTGATTGATACGTCAGTTTGAACCGTCACTCTCAACCCGAAATATAAAATAACATGCTATGTTCACACTCACGGATTTAGACCGATCACAGAAGCTGGATTCGCTGGTATCGCCGTTGGAGCCGCCCTGGCTGGTTTGCGTCCGATTTGTGAATTCATGACATTCAACTTTGCCATGCAGGTTTGCCTGACACATCCCCTCTCAATTTTATCTTGCTCTTAGGGTTGTTACTCGATAAGCTTAGAATATTATTTATTTTCATCTTTGGATCTAATAAATGGTCAGGCTATAGACCAAATTGTCAACTCCGGTGGTAAAACCTTCTACATGTCTGGTGGTAGTACCCCCTGTCCAGTCGTTTTTAGGGGCCCCAACGGCGCTGCTGCAGGTGTGGCTGCTCAGCATTCTCAAGACTACTGCTCATGGTAAGCCATTTTTTTCAAGCCTCTAGCCACG
Organism: Puccinia hordei; assembly: GCA_007896445.1. Taxonomy (NCBI): domain Eukaryota; kingdom Fungi; phylum Basidiomycota; class Pucciniomycetes; order Pucciniales; family Pucciniaceae; genus Puccinia; species Puccinia hordei. The sequence goes on from RDRW01000301.1 coordinate 86,132, forward strand.
CGGACTCACTTCTATCTTGAAATCGTCAGGTATGGTCAGGTTCCCGGCTTGAAAGTCGTCTCCCCTTGGTCATCCGAAGACTGTAAAGGACTACTGAAGGCTGCCGTTCGGGATCCCAACCCAGTGATCGTGTTGGAAAACGAAATCATGTACGGCCAAGCCTTTCCGATGTCTGTCGAAGCCCAGTCCAAAGATTTCCTGCTACCAATCGGCAAAGCCAAGGTTGAGAGAGTTGGTAAAGATGTGACCGTTGTAGCTCACTCCCGGATGGTTGGATTGAGCATCGAGGCTGCCGAAGCACTGGAGAAGGCTGAGGGCGTTAGTGTTGAAGTTGTTAATCTTCGAAGTATTCGTCCTTTGGATATCGAAACAATCATCGAGAGTATTAAGAAAACCGGCCGTCTAGTTGTTGTTGAAGGAGGGTTCCCTATGTTTGGTATGTTCGGACCATTCTCATTCCCAGTTACTTTCCTTCGCTGCTTGATTCAATAAGCTTACTGCTAACTAGAAATGTCTTCTACAATCGATCGTATCTATTAGGTGTTGGATCAGAAGTCGTCGCCCAGATTTGTGAATCGGAGGCGTTTGATTACCTTGATGCTGCTCCTGAGCGTGTCACCGGTGCAGATATTCCTACCCCCGTCTGTCATCATTTACTTTTACGAATGCATAACAGAAAGCTTTTACCAGAAAATTGTAATGGAAACTGACAAGGTTATTTTCTCCATTGGTTTCAAACAGTACGCGCTGAACCTCGAGAACCTCGCCTTCCCTGATGTCCCTGTGATCGAAAAAGTCATTCGTCGCTCTCTATACAAGTTTTGAGATGGGGTGTGTTGTTCATATTGATCAAAGAGAAGACCGAAAAGGCTTGATTAGCTTCAGTAATTACATGTCTTGATTCAAGAGTCTAATTAAACGCCTCACAGATTTTATCTCGCAGCTGGGTAAAAATGGGTAAAATTTCCTTGGTTCCATTTTTTTTTCACAAGACTCAATGTGAAGTCCAAAATTATGTCACCACGACACCAGCCGCAGTAGTTTTGGACACTTTCCATATCTATTAGACAAACGCATTCTGCCTGATTAATTGATTGGTATCCTTTATTTGCGTTATGCTATGCGTCTCCTTCTTTACCGCCAAAAGCGCTTTACTTCTACTGCTCAAGGGTCCAAAAGCTAGTAACACAAGCAGATGGAGTTATTGTTTGTAACAACACTGAACCCACGCACACAGGTGTTGGATCAGGCCCCAAAGCAAGTGAATAGCTATCAAAACGGGGGCTGGAAACCCAATGCTGCAAAAACTTGACCCAGCATTTATCAAACAAATAAATTGCCCGAGACTGTCTGATTCCTTTGAAATGTGATCCGCAGTCACAAAATTCACCATGTTGTTAGAGAGACTGATGAAATCCATTAAAGAATGAGTCTGAACAGCCTTGCTCCCCACACCAAAAGAAACTTCTTGACCCTTAAGCATACATTTAAGTGGCCGGGGAGGAGAATCAAACAATGCAATCAACAGAAATGGTTGAATTCAATTCCCATGTATCTCCTGGTCCAGCACTGAAAAAACTGAGTATGACAAGGCTTGATTATTTTACTTCAATTTATATTTACATACAACTGTAAAAACTCCTTCAGGAAAAGAAAAATAAAACAGACCAAAAAAGTCCAGATCAACAATGTTACTTGGTTATGTCAAAATAGAAGAGTGAGAAGGATATGCAGGGGGGAAAAGCAAGTTATGTCCTTGGGGGAAAAACAGGGTTGGAACTTGGATGGAATGGAAGAGTTCACATGTCCATAGCCATAGGTTGAAAAGGTCAAAACAAAAGAATGAATAAGCATTAAAATAGTTGACTTGTAGCTTATATTGAATTAGCTTTCACACACATCTTTATATGTATATCAGAAAGAAAAAAAATCCTGATGATAGGACTGTGTATTAATTTCTTTTATGGATGCTTATTATTGCCCTTCTGGTCAGAATCGGGAATAAGGATGCTTGGTCTGCTGAGGATGATGGCCGGGGGGTATTGAAGGGGCAGCTCCAGAGACTTGATCAAACCGTTCCAATACGCCATTACCGTAAAGCTCTCCAATATCTCTACCAGCAAATGGGGGCCTTTCATCAGAACAGTCAAAATGATGTTCACGCTGGGAGGATGTATTGTAAGCGGACTCGTATTGATTTGATAAATCCCCAAAATCAAACTCGTTATATGCTACCTCGTTATGGTACGGGCCATGAGGTAGTGGCGGTTCATGGGCATAACCACCATATTCACTGCCATAACCACCATATTCACTGGTAACAGCAGTTGATCTTTGATCCATAGTGTGTCTGTTGTTGGTATAATACTGATTTTCTTCATTTGAATAAGATGGTGCATGGATTAGTGATGACTGGTTATCGGATGGTAACTGGTGGGCTAGAGGATGTAGACCATGTGGATGCATCCGGCCTACATGGACCTGGCTATTACGACCGTAAACACTACCTTCCGCGGAGGCTTGGTGAGAAACAAAGCGACCAGTCCTTTATCAACCAACCATACCCATTTGACATGTTAGCAATCGTAACTCTAGGTAATAATCAAAGTTGATTCCAACAGGTTTTTGTCCTTTTTGTCCTAATCAAATTAGGCGGGAGGCCTAGTGCTTTCTCTAAGAAAGAAGAAATTTGAATAACAAAACAAAACTCACGATTCAATGCTCTCAGTATACTCCACTTTCTCACTATATTCTTGGTCGCTTGGCCATTGGTTAATGACATTGTAGCTCATGCCTAGAGAGCCACTTGGATTGATGGGATAATGATGACTGAGTGATGGTGGATAGGGTTGCTGAGCCGCGCGTGAGGAAGGTCTAATACTATTAGCTCCGCTTCCTTTGTTATTTTTAATGCCAATGAGCTCATCAAGCCCGATTTGGGGAAGTGTTGGCTGAGGTAATGGAGCAGCTTTGAATTGTCCCTTCTTGTCTTTGAGATGAGAATAATCACCCATGGCCTCTTTGCGCATGATGGCAGCTTCTTTAGCCAAGCGTTTTCGGTTTTTGCGCTTCATCAATTCAGCAATTCGCTGCAAAAGGAGAACAGGCGATTGAACAGAATTATCAATTTCACCTGTTCAACATAGGACCAAGGCACCAGCTGTACTTACTTTATCTACCTTGTGACAACAATATTCCTTCAAGTTACCTTGAATATAACACAACAGGGGAACATACAAGAGGGCGGCAGCCATCAGGAGTACAAAAGAACCAACCCAAATAGTGACTATGATTTGCAACAAGGTTCAGGTGGTCAGTTAAGGGAGGGTCAATGTTTGGGGCCCAATGTAGAGGCAGCGTACCGGTGAAAGCCATGGAGAGTAGGACAGAAGCCTTGGCAAAGCTTCCATCATACCACTTTGAGATGTCAGTGGTGAAATTGACGGACCTGGCAAAGGAGTAAAGAGTGATACCATTGATTACTTGACGAGGAGCATCAGCCAATAACAATCGCTTCCAGCCCTTGAAAGTAAAGAACACAAAGAATGCAAAGTCGTCCTTTTTCTTTTTTGAATTGTTAATCTGAGAGAAAAAGCAGAAATGGTCGTAGGACTTCATAGAATAGTAGTTATTCTATGAATTTACCATGATTTTGTTGAAAGCAGACATTTGAAACCAACCCAGCAAAATGATAAAAGAAAGCAAAAAGAGTATTTAGAAGACGAATTCATGTGATGAATAAGAGTATTTCTTACGGCCATGACGTTTGTGAAAGCATAACTGATATCACGACTTCGAATGATTTCCCTACTTTTTTTTGCTTCCCACAAAAGTAAGAGAAACGAGAAAATGATGCAACCAAAGAAGATCCATTTTCCAATCTTGAAGGGGACGTTTAGTGCACCATGCCCGCCCGAACTCTCTAAAATTGAACCGGCCCAATGATTTGAGGCGAGTAGGAGTACCATTGTATAGATATCCGAGGCATAAACTAAAACTGATTTGATAACCAGAACGTATAAGAAGGAATACCTATGATGAATTATGTTGCAGAGATAAAAAATTACTTGTCATTATAGGTTATATTTGCTGATATTGGATAAATTATATTTTATGGCTCGATTGAGAGATGCGCCAAAGGGGAGAACTGACTGGAAATAGGTCATGAGACCCGAGTCATGGAACTGTCGAACGTCGACGAAGTCCCACTTGTGGTCCGGTACCTCTTCTCGTTTCCATCGGGCCCCACTGCAACACATTGGAGTGAACCAACCAAAGCTTGAATTAGGTTGACGCGGTGAAGAATGATTGGAATGACGGTCGAGGGAGTGTGTGTTTTTCTGTTCCTTGTTTTCCCTAGTATTTTCTGGTATGTTTTTGTTCCGCCGGAAAAACTTTGGTCAAGAAAAGATGCTGGTCACCGACGTTGCAATATTTCAGTTGATCAGGCAACGCTGCATTGATGTATAATAAATGACATTGACAAAGCTGGATGAGGATGTATTCATTTAGGCCGTTTTTGATCCCACTGTATGTGTGAGCTGAGCAAAATTCATGCTCGAGAGTGTTTAAACTGGGAGGATACAGCAGCTCGGTTGTGGGAATTCTTTGACATCGAGGCCGGTTGTTGGCAGAGAAGGCCGTCAGGTTTAGCAAATTTCGAGGGGTTAACATGATGAAACACGACACTAAGTAGCAACGGCGAAGGACATGGCCCACAAGTTGACGGAAGACCAAGCAGCGTGCTGTATATCCGGAGCTGCGCTACACTCCTTCGCAGGGACACAGCTGGGAGACCCGGTATCAATATGCATACGAGAGGTAAGTTCCATCAGCGTTCTCAGGAAAAGGTGGCAATCTGTTTGCGTCTTGGCAGTAAACGGGGTATCTATGATCGACGTCGAGTACAAGGAAAGAATAGACGCTATATTCGCTGGGGCTGCTCGCGGTCGTAGCAAAGCCTTGGGGGAGACCAAAAACGTGAACACCTTTTCCTGAGCAGTTGGTGGGCAAAAGCGAACGTACGCCCTATACTACTCACCAAACCAATAAAGAAACTAGCTGCAAGTTGGGGGGCAACCGGTTCGCCACTGCCGATACTTTTGCGAGTGCTCCAAACACGGAAGACATGGCAACAGCTACTAGGCCCGAATGCCACAAGCCCGTACGTAGTAGGATAGGGACTGCTTGCGGTCCTCATCCCAGGAGGCTTAGTTTGAATAGGGGGACGTGTACAATGGTAAGGACAGGGGCCAAACTGCTCAATTGCTGCCTCTCCAACAGGGATAGACCAGTGCTGTGGCACTCAGTCCTTTGGTTGATCTGTTGCCTCCTGTGTTGTGGTTTGTGGCTAGACACCTAGCAGATATGTTGGCTGCCTCTACTCTGATTAGCAGTCTGCATTCAAGTTTGAAACACTCCAGGTAGGTGATGATAGGTTGTGATAGGCTCACAGGTTTGGTGACCATGCATAAACTTCTACTCAGTCCCCATGGGTGGTTGGATTACTCTATTAGAGTCTACCATCAGACATGAATCAACAAGTCCCTGTGGAAAAGAGTCATTGTTACATTTGTATTTTGTTTGCACAGTGAGAGGTTTAGATCTGTCTGTGTAGCCTGTTTTGTTCTGGCCAATTAACCAGGGCAGACCACAACTGACCTCAGACCAACCAAATTTCAATCATCTCTATAATATGTGGGAGTTAATGAACAACCCCCACTTGTGAACTCACAGCTGTTTGACCCAACAAAGACTCTAGGCTCCATAGCTCAGCACACGTAAGCACCTTTTCCCTACAAAGAGTGCTCACATACAGTCTGAAGTCCAATTAAAAATATGTTTTATTTCCACTTTTGGTTCAGGATGAACACACTACCCAACAAACTTGAAGATTTGGCCGCTGTTAAGGGCCCCAGTAGAATTAAGCAGAGGTTAGTATATTTTTGGAACCAAATCCCTAAGTATGAATGGGTCTATGTGGTAGTTCATCTAATGATGAAAAATATTTTTTCAGAAGAAAACTTCCACCTCCCTCATTTAACTCATTGACACCTGAAAAATGTCCAACTGATGGTAAGTCAAAATTTGATTCATTGGTACACTTTTAACAGCTGAAATTAATGCAACTTGTGTCCAGACTCAAATTTACATCAGGGAAGGATACGTTCCAGGCCACATGTTGATGGTGATTGGCCAACCCACATTTACATTCCAAGTATGTTCATACAACTCACATTATGTTGCTTTGCTCAATTGATGAGTAACATGTTAGGAATGTTCCTTGTGAAGTCAATTTGCAGCCAAGAACAGCTGAATTTCTAAGTCAAACAGTGGAAAAAATAGCCCAAGAAGACAGTTCAAGGGCCTGGCATTTATTAACAGAGAAAAATGCTGGGAGTAAGTGCTCTTATTTCTCAAGGGGTATGTGTAGATGATTATGTGTTGATCAATTTAAAACACCTATTTTGCCTGTAGATTATTCTCTTCATCTATCAATTTCACGCCCAGTATTTCTCAAGACCAATGAGAGGGATGGGTTTATTGAAGAGCTGAAAAAAAGCATCAGGAAATTGATATGTAAGTTTCTCTTTTATCTCTGTAAAGAAAAAAAAATTGACAAGGTTTTATTTTTAATTAAGGTTTGAAATCAATTTCTCTAACTTTGCTGTGCTCATCAATGATGAACAAACCAGAGGATTTTTGGCATTGGAGGTTGGCAGTGGCCATTTGTTTGTAAGCCAATACCTGAAATATCTTCACCAGTCATGTTCTCATCCAATTCTTTTTTTTAGTTGCAAAATTTGTTGGAATCTATTGACAAAGTTATGGAAATATATTTTCAACCTAAATATTATGAAAAACCAAAGTTTCATGTTTCAATATGTTGGTGCTTGTTGAAGCAAGAAAATCCTTCCAGATATGCTTCTACAAATGAGTTGATTTCCAAGACATTTCTTGAAAACTTAAACAGTGTTAAATTAGATTGTGTTAGAAAGTTGTCTTGGAAGATTGATTCTTTTAATGTTATTATTGGAAGAGACACCCATAAGGTCACTTTGAATGGGTTGTTTTAGTTGTTTTAATTGTTTTTCTCTTTGTTCAAGGCCCTATTTTTATGCACTTGTTTTCACTATTTCAAGTATGCTGGTATTATGCACACAATCAAAAGACTATACTAGACAAATTCAGGACTAGTATTGCATGCAAGGTACAAAAAAATCATATTTAATGTGCTTTGAGGTGTAATCAGTCATTCCACAAACCCCCTGATCATCTACATAAGGCTCAACAGCCACCCATATCATGGATTATCAGCCACAATTGAAGGTAAGATAAAATATAAGTCAGGTATAAAGTGCAAGAAAGCCCATACCTAAGCACTCCTTCCCTCCCCTCCTCACCCCTTGATCCGTCTTTTCTTTTTCAGGCTTGTGTTATTTTTTATTATTTCTCCTATAAAAAATTTCCTACATCTACTTGAGTCGTTGTTAGGACTAGAATCACTGAAGGGATGTCATTGATCTCATTCTTTTACCTCATTGATTTATCTCACTCACTTTTCTATCCTTTCATATCTTTTATGTTTAGTTTTTTATACTACTATTAGCTTTTTAATATATACTGCAATAAAGTGATTGACTCCAAACATTACATAGCCTACTTGGATTGGTTGGATCATTCCAGGAGCCTCCCTTATTTAAATAGTCCAGGTGGACTGTTCAATCAGGGAATCAGGACTGTTCAATCAGGGAATCAAGACTGTTCAATCAGGGAATCAGGACCAGCTGGTTACCAGATAGAGAGCCAAAATTTTATCTGAAAAACAGATGTTATTTGGACTACAAACCTGTTGGTGACAGTCCTGTGAATCCTCTCTCAAGCTCGGACTCACACATGGACACATTAAATTAAAATCACAATTCTCAAATCCTGAATTTCAACATCATAAGAAGACGGATTCCGCTCTCATTGTTCACCAAATCCTCTTCTCATCCTCTTCATCCTCTTCATCCTCTTCATCCTCTTCATCCTCTTCATCCTCTTCATCCTCTTCATCCTCTTCATCCTCTTCATCCTCTTCATCCTCTTCATCCTCTTCATCCTCTTCATCCTCTTCATCCTCTTCATCCTCTTCATCCTCTTCATCCTCTTCATCCTCTTCATCCTCTTCATCCTCTTCATCCTCTTCATCCTCTTCATCCTCTTCATCCTCTTCATCCTCTTCATCCTCTTCATCCTCTTCATCCTCTTCATCCTCTTCATCCCTCAATTCTAACTTACTCTATCCTATCTATCAAATCCACCATTCCATTTCACCACACTTCATTCCATTCCATCAACTATTGAATTACCTCAACTCCACTAAATAACTCTCCCAAAAACTAAACTATTGACTTACGTCAACTAAACACTTCCAAATATCTCCCAGCTTCTCTCATCACATTCTCTCTTTCTACTTCTCTTCCTCTATCTTTACTCTCTTTCCACTTCCCTTGCTCTATCTTCATCATTATTATTCCTCAAAAAGTCCTCATCCTAATTTGGTGAGAAAAGCCTCCTCCACTCGTTCAATAACTCATGGATCATATCAATTATCTCATAGTAACTAATCTATCTTCTTAATCTTACATGTTTCAGTCTATCATCATCCATCAACATGCAAGTGTCTTGTCCTATTCTGTAGAATATAATTCTATCTTCTTGGGTACTAATTCTCTTTTCTTCTTTATAATTATCATGTCATTTATTTTGTTTTCTAACATTGTTTTTCATGCTAGTTTGGTCTTACTTTGAGCAATTCAGCTGTTCAAAACCGCACAACAGATCAGCTAAAATGGCCTGCTTTGCATTATTCAACTTCTTGCCTTGCTTGGATTTCAGTATAAGCCTCCCTGATGGATCAGTCAAGTGGGACTATTCAAATCAGGGAGTTTTCACAAGCTTCTTTCCAGCCATGGAAATATAATTTCAATTTAGCTGATATCTAATTCAGCATAGCATACCAGTTCTGCTCCTATGATGTATGATAATAAACCTCCTGCTTACCATCCTCCACTCACAAATACTGCAACTCAGTTTTGGGCTTCTGGAAGACATGCACTGAGCTGGCTCAGCATCCTGCTTTGAATCCAGAAGAAAGTGCTATTCTGAGCAATCTGGCATCCAAAATAATAGCCAATTACAAGCATTCAATCAATGAGGGGTGATCAGTTTTTGCACTACTATGTACTTATACTTGACAAAATGATTTATTCTGAATAGATTTTGTCCAAGTGTAGCTGGCCCTGTGGTTTCAGAGAGTGACTATGGGTTAAATCACCTGTAGAATCCAATTTTTCCATAAAACAACTGATAATATTGCTCTTTCTTGATATAAAACTATGCTTTTATGTACTTTTGATACTTGAACACATTTAGTGCACCACAATGTCACCAGAATTGGTATTCCATAGAATCAACTACTGATTAAGTTAATTTTTGAAAATGAAGTTCAAATTTCCACCTTGGTTATGTTTCACACAAATATTAATTGGATGTTTGAAGCTGAGGTGCATTCACATTTTGACATGAATTTAAGTGACTGGGCCATGGTTGGCTGAAACCATTAGAGTTGCAGGAGCTTAATGTATAGTCACATGTAGAGTCACATGTAGATTCACGTGTATGGTCACATGTATAGACACAGGGTTCATCACATGCTTGTTCTGGGACTCACCAGCTAAAATGCCTCATATTTTACTATCCAAAGGGGAGGTTGTTCCCTCCCAGAAGGAAAATCATGCCAGTGTGTATGCCAGTTTTGGAACAGTAATTCTATTCATAGTTGCACAACACCAAAACACACATAGCATCCAGTAGTGATCTCAATCAATTCTTGAGCTTTGAGAATACCTTTCATACCTCAGAGAAGAATAACAGGTAAAAGAAGTAGTGTTGCCCCTTTGTTGTGCTCTTAAAGCAAAGTGTTACCATCACATTGCTCTCTTAGCTGAAGGTTAAGAAAGAAGGCAAGAAAATTTGAATAGTTCACATTGATTCATCATCCATCCCAGAACAAAAATATCTTTGCTGACAAAAATCTGATTTAAGTCTGATAAGGGATTGCTACTTACAGTTTTCTCTATCATAAGTTTACATCACAACAAATTAATTTTTTTGTTAGAATTCTGTGTAGTATAATAGAGGGGCAGGTCTTTCAAACCACCTGTAACAGTAGTATTACTTAGTTGGAATATCCTACTGTTATTTCCTCCTCACAGAACTGCCATCTGTCCCAAAGGAGTTATCACAATGTGACTCAGCTTCATGCTTACCCTGCTTGGTGCTTACCCTTTTCTAATAGCCTTGCACTTACTCATCTTCAATCATCAAGTGCATTTCATTTTATAGCTCATCTTTGATCATCAAGTTTTTCTCATTCTACTGATCATCTTCATTGCAAATCTGACCTTGAGTACATACTCTATCATTAGTCTTCAACACATCTTCTTACTTACTCATTCATAGCAGTAGCCTTTTCTTGACTATAAATGCTCTTGTACTTTTTCATCCATTTCTATTTTCCTCAGTTAATTAATGTAGCATTGTTTTACATTTCCTACTAAGAATTCAGCTGGCCAGCATCCTGGGTGAGTACCAAGGCATCCTTAAAGTCCACATATCTTCATCCTCAAAGTTATCCTTGGACTCCTTTGACTTGAACTTATCTTCAAAACATATTTGGCACTATCTTCAAGACTTACCTCTTTTTGCTCAGGTGCTTTGACCAACTAAAAACCCCTTTGTTATGTTGGGTTGGTTGCATGGCACCTTTGCTGCCAACTTCTCTCTCAATTACTGCAGGACCCCTTAAATCAAATTTGAGGCTGGCCTAAGAATCCTGAACTATCTGATCACCACCCAAGCGCTTTGTCTCCACCTTGGGAGTTCTCTCAATCTCTCTGGCTACAGAAATTGCAATTGGGCTGAGGATTGGCACAATTATAGGCCAACCTCAGCCTACACTTTTCAAATTGGTGATGGCACAATTCCCTGGAAGTAAATAAAAAAAGCCACAGTGTCCTTATCCACCACTGAGGCTGAGTATAATGACATGGTCAACTCCTTGAAAGAAGGTCTATGGCTGCAGTTTATACTGTTGGAATTAAAACTTTGTCCCAAATCAGCCCTCCCTCTTCATTTCAGTAATTCTAGCACCAAAGCTCTAGAAAAAATCCCAGAGCATCATTCACAGACAAACCACATCCATACTGGCTTAAAGGAAATGCTGACCAAGCCACTCCCACAACTTTCTATCATGGTTTGCTCTTCAGACTCAACAGGAGTGTTTTGGCCTGTTGTGATATCATTTTTCCTTTTTTTTCTTTCTATCTCCCAGATGTCAGGAAGGGGGAGTTTTGGGATGACATGTGTATTTTATATTTCTTTTGTTCTATGCTTAAATTTTTCTACTTCTTATTTCATGTATGTGAAATACAATCTGGTAGTTACTAGGCCAGCAGGGACATATGCAATGAGCTGACCATCCTTCTGCAGGATTTTGTTCTGGACCCAGTTCATTGCAACAATCCCAATGCTCACTGGTGCAGCTAAACTTTCATTATGGAACAGCTGTATGTTCACTCTTTCAAAAATACATGTTCATCCAGGAAACTTTGAGTGTTCACTCCATAAAATCTATATTTTCCCACTGCAGAAGCTTGGCTTTCACTTGGGTACACCTCAGTGTTCACTCTAGTGTAGCTCATTGTTCACTTGAGCTCTGCTCAGTTTTCATCATGGTACAGATCAGTCACATATTTTGGTTACAGGAAGGGCAAACTAAGATGGATGGGAATGTGGGTTCTTCTGAGCTATCTACCTGGTAGACTAAAAGCTGAGAAGTGCTGAGAATTTCTGAGGATCTATGCTACACTGATATGTGTTCAGAGAAGAATAAGTTTTGATAAGCAGGCACAAATTATGTATGAAGAAGATAAGAATATACATATATAATGGTGCTATACATCACTCTCAGGTGTAACAGTGGATAGATGCAGGACAGATGACAGAAGTTGTGCAATTGTCACTTGCCATCAAGTGATCATTGTTTGTTCCTGGTGACTTAAAACAATAGAAGAACAGCTTAAAGAGGTTGCACTCACATCATCACAAGGGTTTCTAGTGAAAGATAGGAAATTTTATTGTTACTTAGTTCCACATTGGCCACTGTTTTTGCACCAGATTTAGGACTCCTTAAGGGATATATGGATGATAATTCAAGTTCCAACAAGGGGGAAATAAATTGGGAATATTTTCAAAGCCTATTAAAATTTATAGGTGGTTTAAAAGTCTTACCCTCTCTAGCAGTACTCTTTAAATAACCTCAAGGCTTGTATGTTTTTTTTTTAAAAAAAAAAATGTGGTAGATTCCAAGATAGCTATTGTGTTTCCAAGTAATCTCTATCAGACCTAGATCACTTAGAATAATTTTTTCTAATGAAGCTGTTATAGCTTAGGAAAATGGGGGGTGCAACAAATGTTTTATGTGTATGTTAAATATTGAATTAATTGCTGACAAAATTTTAGTAATAAAGAGGTTCAAAAACTATTGTTGGTTGTTGGTTGTAGATTCTACAAAAAGAATGAAAAATTGCTACTGAACAGACCAAATCAATGCTTGTTCTGACCAATCATGCTATAAAAAAACTGGTGACCAAATTTACTGCTCTGTGAGATGCATTTAGGTTGATGGGGAAACAAAGCCAGAAATGATTATGGGGGTGAGGCTCCCTTTTTTTTCTTGCAGCATGAGGTTTTCTGATGCAGATCAGAGCTGCTTGTGAGAGGTTTCTGCTTTGGAGGATCTCATATCCACAGTCTTTCTACACAGACACAAAAATAAAACACAGCCAAAAATAAAAACAACACAGCATTTACTGGTCTGCATCCTAGAATTTTGACAGTCTAAGCCTTTCCTTCCCTTCCTCCTGTTTCTTTGTTCTGTTCCTGGTTGATACAAGCTCTCCATAAGTGATATTTTTCTTTCCTTAGCACATCCTGTTGCTGTGGTACTATTTCCTTTTATTCTAAGATATGTAACTGTACTCTTCCATCCCTTTTCCTGCATGATTTTGACATTGTTCCAGATACATAACACCACACTGGTTGACATGGTTGCATGTCCTGACTGATCAGAAGGAATTCCTCCCAATCACAAACATGATTGCACTGTTTTACCAAGAGGAGCTGCCAAGGTGTCCAAGGCTGGAGCAACTGGGTTCAGCAGTAGAAGAGGCACAATACCAAGCCACAAACATTGGTTTGCTTGGTTTGGCAACTACAGAGGCCCGCATGGCTTGCCAACTTAGTTGCCCAACTTTTACCTAAACAACGGTGGACCAAAAAAATACAATCAATTCTGCAAGATATGTCCCGAGGAACTCACACCAATACCCGAAGCAAAGATAAAATGGACTGGCTGTTGTCGTGTTTGCATTGATGAGAAGCATGATACTGAATAAAACAAGATAAGAAAACGACAGAGCAGGGTGAAAGGAGTGAAATAACTGGACACTAGAAAGTCCTGGCAACGGCCTTGGTACCATGAAAGAAATCGGCAAAACTATAAGCTTGATTTTCTAGGACCGGTTCGGTCTGTTGATGGTCCTGATCGAGATCTTCCATTGCCACTTCATCTTCTTCGATCACGTTAGCTTTCGACTTGGCAAACTTCTTGCGCTCCTTACGAGCCTGTTTTGCGATCAACTTGTTTTCACCAATCGGTGCAGAGATGCCCATGCGTTCGAACTGGCTTGCCTTAGTAGTTCCACTACTGCTAGTCGCTGCTGCCGTTTTGGTTGCAAAGTTAACTTGTTTGGATTTTTTTTTGGGTGCTAGTGAGATGATCTCTGGCCCTGAAAACTCCTTGCTACCTTTGATAGACCCTTCGTCATCCCTGGCAGGGAAAACATCCTGTTGAGTATCGGCTTGAGGAACCAGGGGCTATAATACTGAGAAGTGTAACTTACATTTCAATATCTTCTGCAGACTCTCCCAGTAACTTCATTTCACCGCCAACGGCATCCCCTGGATCCGAACAAGTCATGCGAACGGCGGGCCGAATAACGTTATCTATAGGCTGCGCTTGGTCAAGAACATCCCGATCAGCATCGGCAAAGATGGCGTCGAGATTGAATTCAGCCCCCAATTCATTGAGTATAGTAGAAGTACCAAGATCGTTCGTGTTAGTTGATGTTTTCGATTTTTCTTCACCTTTGGGCAATGGCGGGGGGACAGTGTAATATGGTATCCGACCGGTGTTCCAATCTTGAAGGATGGCTTTCGCACAACCTTGTAGGTCAGGTATTCCACCCTTCTTAACGCGACCACGACTGCGGGAGACTTGAATCAAGAATTCTCTCAGCTTTTCATCTTCGGATTGCCCAGGATACGTGAAGGCCGGGATATTGTAGAGTAACATGAGATGCTCTATCTTGCACCGCTTGAGTATCACGCCCACTGGGACGAGTGGATCGAGAATCTGTTCAACTTTGACGGCGTTTCTAAGCACATGTGCAGCCGCAGTCTGGTCATTCGTCGTGTCAACCGATAGTACCACCCCCGGACAGTCGAGCACTTTGAGACCTTTTTCAAGCACAATTTCCTGGACCTCCTTTGTGAATCCAGGTGTTGGAGCGACGCCGCATACCCGGCTCCGCTTAAGCGTGTTGATCAGGGATGATTTGCCAACGTTTGGGAAGCCGATGATACCAACGGTGATTGAGGCAAGAGATTTGACGCCTTTGACGGAGGACGAAGGCTGACTGGGGTCAACAACTGTCGGTCGTCTTGCGTAGTTTTTTAAAAGTTGCATCAAGGGCTGGATCGAACAAGCGTTTGCGGACGATGAATTCTCCCTTCCAGTAGCCTGAGACCCCTTTGAAGAAAGGTTGTTTCGCTGAGATTGGGTAGAACTTTTGAAAGGCAAAGTGGGCCAAGAGCGTCGAAGATAAGCTAGCCAGCTGTCGACGTTCTGTTTAGGTACTAGGTCGACCTTGTTCAATACCAACAATACCTTCTTACCCTGCTGTACCGCATCTCGCTCCAGTTGAAGACTTCGAGTACCTAATGGATCGCGAGCATCCAAGACTTCGATCAGGACATCTGACAATGCCAGGACCTTCTGGAGTGATTTTGCGTGTGCTCTGATTGAGGAGGTGGTCAGAGCAGGATCATCTGGAAGGCCTTGACCCTGTTCGTCAAGTGGTTGATCCAAGTCCATCGAAGGGTCATTGTCGATGAGTTCTGCTAGAGCGGCTGCACTGGCAGCGGCACTGGTCGAGGCATTTTGTCGCTGGGTTTGCCTTTCCTCCGCGTGCTTTGATAATCAATTGATTGTGAATGCCAGAAATTAGATAAGTACGTTACGAACCTCGAAGTAGGATGACTGGATGTGAAGTTGGAAATTTACCTGTAGTTTGGCTTGTTGCTGTTCTGCAAGCAATTGATCTTTGAAAGGAAACAAGGCGGGGATCCCAATATCTTTCTTGACTCCTGCATAACAATGAAAATTCACCACGCAAATTCAGGAAACAGGATGAATTAGGCGTATCCCTCGCCCCGGTTCGGGTAATGAAACTCAACTAGATTTCCAAGTGACGTCCTTTTTCGAGTTTTTCTTGGCTTTCTTGTGGGCTTCTTTGACTTTGTGTTTGATTTTTTCTTTCATCCTAGTCGTCGATCTCTTGGAAGTTTCTGATTGCAGATAGATTTGAAAAAACAGCAGAATAAAATCAGTAACAGTTGATTAGTTCCCAGACCGTAGAATTTTACACGCACTTTTCCTGATCTTTGGCATCTCGTCTGATGTGTTGGTTTTACTGGTGGCTTGACGGTTGGCTGCGTTGAGTGCTTCAAGAAAGTTTGCGCCTTCCCCATTTAGAAGCATTCTCCCGGCTGACATGCTCCAACTAGGACTCTCTAGCCCTAACTCCCTCCACAAATATTGCATAGCGTATGCATGTATGAACATATACAGAGTGTGTTGTCCGGCTCGGATATGCTGTATCACATATCAGCCTGGGTCGGAGCCGGGTCCGTCACTTTACCAATCTACAACCACGCCGAAGTAAGCCAAGCCACCCTTCACCACGAGCAACTCCGGTAAGCCTCAGTTCAATTTACTCACACCTTGCCCCTTTAAAACCTCCCATTGTCTTCTTATTCACTCAAATCAACTACTTTTGTTCATACCCTTGCGTCTGCCTCCACCCATCAAGCCTAGCAAGTCCCACGCCTCAACATGATCATCTTCACCGACGCTATCACCGGCGATGAGCTCTGCTCAGATGCTTTCCCCGTACGACAACCTATTATCTACGATCTTTATCTATTCCTTTGTGACTGCTACTCTTAGGCTTCGTTCAGTTACTGATCAATCTTGTTGGACGCAGATGCTGCCCGTGGGTGCTATGGTCGAAGTCAACTGCGAAAACGTCACAATCAAGGAAGGTGAAGTGGATATTGGTGCCAACGCTTCAGCAGAGGAGCAAGCCGAAGCACTCGAGGATGGAGCCAAGACCGTTAGTGACTCTAAAATCTATTCTGAACGAAAGTGGTATGGACGAAGAAGACGTCTGATTCGATCACGCCCCGTATACTAGGTCAACAACTTGGTTCACACGTTCAGATTACAAGCCACCTCGTTCGACAAGAAGTCTTACATGACCTACCTAAAAGGCTACATGAAAGCAGTCAAGACTCATCTGGCCGAGACTAACCCCGAACGGGTGGAAGTCTTCGAGAAAGAGGCGCAGGAGGCCGCCAAGAAAATCATTGGCAACTTCAAGGATTACGAGTTTTACATCGGTGAGAGTATGAATCCAGAGGGGTGAGTCCACATTCCAAACCTCCGCCCCATTGATCTGTCGCATCCTCCTATGATTTGCTCTAACAATTCATCTTTTTGATTGATCACAGTATGGTCGCACTGTTGAATTACCGAGAAGATGGAGTCCAGGCTTATTTCAGCTTGTAAGTGAAGACTTTCGAGCTCAGCTAACTATTTTCACACTCATCATCATCATTCCATCTGAACTCATACACCACTCTCAATCCTATAGTTGGTCGGATGGCCTCAAGTCAGTCAAGGTCTAAGCAGTTCCCCCAACTCGAATAATGTCCCCTTGCCACTCTCTCGTTCAACTTCTTTTTTCAAGTACATGCTTGGCTTTTATCTCTCATGGGTGTATCTACCAACTACAAATATTACATCCCGTCTCTCGCAGATAAAACAAGAAACACCAAATCAGTTTCTGGAACTAGACTTTTCGCCCACTTTTAAAATTGGAGAGATACTAGAGGAGAGAAGGGAGTGAAATGACTCTTGGTACAGGACTCAAGGGCTTGTGACTGGCGCTGAAAATGTTAGGAGAGAGCCAATGCTGATACCTCATTGATGTAGACTGTGTTTTCATAGACTAACTTTTTTACCTTGATGATATCCTGGTTTGGTCTAAGAACCTTGAAGATCACACTATCCATATCAAGGAAGTGCTCCAACTTCTCTGACAGAATCCTTTGCCAAGTTATCAAAATGTGCATTTCATAACTCTTCTCTTCATTTTCTTGAGGGTCTCATCTCTAGTACAGATGGTATCAGTATGGAACCTGACAAATTTTGAAAAATCCTTGACTGGAATAAACCTTTGAGTTTTAAAAGAATTCAAGGCTTCTTTGGTTTGCTAATTTTTATCCCATATTGTAAAGAATTATTTGAAAACCATTGTGAACCTTACTGATCTTTTTGGGAAAGACATTCCTTTTGTTTTTGGAGTTAAAGCAGAACAAGAAACTACCACACCTATTTTTGCTCACTTCAGTGAGATGTGCAAAACCATTGTCAAAACTGATGCAAGTGACTCTGGTGTCATTTCTCAAATTTCTGCTTCTGTGAAGCATCTTCACCCTGTAGCTTTCAAATCAAGGAAGTTACAATCCACTGAACTCAATTATGAGATTCATGACAAGGAACTTCTTGCAATTGTCCATTTCTTGAAGAAATGGCAGTTTTATTTTCTTGGTATTCTCAAACATTTGAGATATTGACTGACCATAATGCCCTAAAATATTTTATGAGCACCAAAGTTCTTACTTGCAGGCAAGCTCAATGGTCCAAATGTCTCCTCAAATTTAACTTTACTATCAACTATCAGCCTGGAAAACTAGCTGTTTTTACAGATTCTTTTTTGTTTCAAGACAAAATGTATCCCTTGCAGGGGAGAGCCTTTGCTGATAATAACCCTGCTAATTTTTGATCTTTATTATCCTCTGTTCCCAGTAAAACCCTTGATTCAATCCGGTTTGGAAAAACTGACAGACAATTAATCAAGATGGTACAAGCTCAGAAGGATTATCCTTTCTGAAAGAAACTTCAAAAAAATTCTTCAAAGGAGTACTCAATTGAAAAAAAAAACACTGTTGTACAAGAATAGGATAGTTGCCCCTAATAATCCTTGAATCACATTGGATATCTTTGAATTAGGACATGACTTGTCATTGGCTGGTAATTTTCATCAAGAAAATACTTACCAATGTATAGCTTGAGACTTCTACTTGCCTTTAATGACCAAAAATGTAAAGCATTATGTTAACCATTGTCATATTTGCAATAGGAAAAAAAATCCTGAAAGCATAGGAAGTATGGGTTCCTTCAACCACTTCCAATTCTGCCCTTTCCTTGGCATTCTTTCTCTATGGAATTTATCTCTCAACTCCCCTATCAGATGGCCATGATGCTATCCTTGTGATATTAGATTGCTTTTTGAAGATGTCTTCTTTTTTTTTTCAAACCAAGACTACTTGTAACTCACAAGATCTTGCAAAGCTCTTTTTTGAACATGTGTTCTCAAAACATGTTTTTCCTGATAATACAGTAAGAGGTTCTGGCTCATTAGCAGGTATCAAATATGACCAAATCCACCATTATTCAATCAACTGGTTTTGGGAATCCACCATTTTTAAGAACAATAGATATCTATATACAATGGCTCAGAATTCTCAAAAGTGGAACTTGGTGGAAAAACCTAATTCAATGGTTTTAATTGTGGATTTGGTCATATTTGATGCCCCCTATTGTTTGTTTCAGCATTCTGGACTTCACTCTGCCAACAACTGAAGATTACTCAAAACTTATAAATTACAGCTTATCACTCTCAATTGGATTTTCAGCCTATGAGATACCAAGGGTAATTCCTTCTAGCTACAAGTGGTGCAAGATATGATAAAAAGAGTTAAAAACTCTGGGGTTATATGTAACAAGCTTGATTCCAATGAAATATGGGAAATTATGGTATAAAAAATAAGAGAAAATGATAATAGTTATATAGATTTAGTAAATTTAATATAATTATAACCAGAGGGACCTGATAAATCAAGGGTGGTACAATACCTCCAAGTTATCTTTCAGGTGATTCAGAGGATTCAAGTACCTAGAAAACTGGGGCCTGTTGGAACATGGGTGGTTTAAATCTCAGGACAGGAAAATGGGGAATATTCTCAAGAAAGAAGGGGTTACTAGTAATAATGCTAGGCAACCTTGAGGATAATCTGGGTGGGAAAATGACAGTTTTGAGCTCTTGGAAGGGTGGATGTTGGAGCTGGGTGGTAATTGTAATTTATGTAAGGAAGACAGGGATAACGGATAACTATTAAGGACCTTACCAGAATATTTATTAAGATTGTATCTAATGTAAATGGTTATAAAAGCTGTGGCTGTTTGAAGTTATTACTGTTAGATAAAAGACCAGAAAACTATAACAAGTGATTAGAAGAAAGATGATGACAATATGAGAGAAAGAGATGAATGAATGAGAAACCAACCCTTCAATGAATGTTGTGATAACTAAACAATCAATTGATAAGAACTAATATTTATTATGAGGACTGATAGACTGTGATTTGAGTAAAGAGATCAGTGATTGATTATAGATGAAGAAAGAAACAGAAATAGAAACAAACCCTAATGATTATAGGAAGTAGTTAGTTGTAGTTTTGGATAATGGATTGGATAATGGACAAGATAAGACTGGTTGACTAAGAATGGAGCAAAGAGATTAGCAAAGATTGATTGATAGATGAAATGTGATGGTTGCATTTCTCACCAAGTTGGAAGCTGTAAAGGCTGTCCAAAGTTAAAGCTTCACCGTAGATTTGATGATGTCTTGATGATTTGAGAGAATCTTGATCTTGATCTTGCTGATTGTTGACTTAGAATGGGTTGAGTGGAGAAGTGAGGAATGATTGAAGTCAAGGTTGAAGTCTTTTTGTGTGCAAGTCTTTTTTAGTGATATCACAACAATGTCACAAGGTTTCAACAATGGTGGGTAAGTGTCTGATAGGTATTGTAAAGCATGAGGAGCCATCTTTGGGTGGTTGAAGAGCTCCTTAAAAAGTCCTGGGTTTCCTCTGGGGACCCTATGGGTGGTAAAGGCTAACTTGTGGGCGCTTTGGCTATGTACTAGCCTTCCTGGTGAGGCTACAGAGGCTTGTGCCTTGGGTATAAGTCACTAGGCTACATATATTGATTTATATTTTTTTTATTTATTGTACTGTATTTAATTTATTAAATACAGAATTGTAGTACATTAGTACTGGTTGCATGATTAGTATCTGTGGCTTATTTCTGTTTTGATTGTTTTCTATATTAAGCCACAGTAAGTTTTTTACTGCTGTTTTGTAGCTACTGTAAGTATTTAATGTATAAAATAATATCAATATACTTTTATCATATGTAATGAAGTAACTAGGGTGCTTTTGTTGCCTCTTATACTACTTTGCAGGCTCTGATGTCTGCGTGCCACGCGGGGATGCTCCACTGGGCTTAGTATTCAGGTGCAGGGGCTTGTACTCCAATTTGTGTTATGCTTATGACAGGTTTCTCTGCCATAGTAGCAAGCTGACATGATTGGTCAAACCAGAAAGTCCAACCATATCCTCAAAAAATATATCCTAATAGTTTTCATTGATCAGCAGGACAACTGGAGCCAATGGCTTTTTTTAGCCAAATTTGCCTACAAAAACACCACTTACTCTGCAAATCAACAATTTCCTTTTTCAAGCACCCTACATTTGGAATCCAACCTTTGATTCAATTCACCTTTCAACTTTGAATCCAGCTGCAGATTATCTCTCAAACATCAAGCTGCTTCAAGAGAAACTTTGAACCAACCTCAAGCAGCCAGTCAAAAATACAAGATTCAGGCACCAGGAAAAAAAAGTTGGAACCTCCATGGAGGTGAATTCTCTATATCCCCCACTTATCCCACCTCTATGTACTATGTATCCTTGGTGTGCACCAATGTTATCTCCATGCCTATCTATTATGTATCACCAATGTATAATGATACATCAGAGGAGTTTTCAAAAAAAATTCAAAGGATCCAATTGTTTTTTATAGAAATTTCTGAGGCAAGAAATTCTTTTTATTACAACCAATGTTTAATCAATGACAGCTCATAACAAAATCAAACAAATTATAATTTGTGAAATGGAGACTATAGTTTGAGCTTGGATGAAAATTATATCCAACCATGGTTTATCTATTACTACAGTTCTTGGAAAACATGACCATAGAACTCTGAAATAAGCCGGTTATATTTTAAAAGTACATAAATCACCCCAGGAGATTGATCCACCGCCCCCACTGCCAACACCTTGGAAGCTGAATTTCTGACATGAACAAGCTTCAAAATCCAAAAAAACATCAAGTAGCTTGATCAAGTGAAATTCAAGGTTTCAAAAATATTCTTTACAAAATGGCTAACATGAAATCCTTGTGGTTTTCAACTCTGGTACAATTTTTGCACTGTCATTTAACCACAACTAATATTTTATTTTGTATAAATTTGATATTTTGGGATTACACCTGGAAATAAAACCAATAGGGGGTATCAAATATGACAAAATCCACCATTAAAACCCGTTGATTAGAAATTGCCAAATCCACAATTTCTAATCAACGGGTTTTCAAAAAGGGGTAGCTAAAAACCGAACGGATTTTGAAAATGAAAAACCCTGGTTTTCCATCCAAATCCTTCATTTCCAAAATAACCCAATTAAATCACATCTCTCATCAGCTCACGCTGCACCGTTCAATCCATTTCCTCTTGTCAAACCAAGCAAACATCACACCTCACCTCAACCAATCATGCGACAAGCACCCTCTCAACACAAGCAACTATTTCAAGCGGCCAACTCTGCTGCAACAGTATTGATTTTTGACTCAGATAACAA
Source organism: Puccinia hordei (assembly GCA_007896445.1). Lineage (NCBI taxonomy): Eukaryota > Fungi > Basidiomycota > Pucciniomycetes > Pucciniales > Pucciniaceae > Puccinia > Puccinia hordei. The sequence continues at coordinate 108,407 of RDRW01000301.1, forward strand.
AGACTCAGGTCTTGAAGATTTCTACCGTTATTGTCGATCAAAACTCCAGAAACAATACCTCAATGCCAGAGGCACCACTACACGATTCCATCCTCGATATGACCTTTCAATCATTCAAGAACTTCCTCAATCATGCTTCCTCCAGCTTTTTCGAATGTCGTTCCCATGTTTCCTCAATCTTCTTCAACTGATTGAGTCAAATCCAATCTTTCACAACTCCTCTCAGAATCCTCAACGAGACCCATCAGTCCAACTCGCTATTGCTATGTGCCGCCTTGGATCAAACGGAAACGGTGCTGCGGTTTTCAGACTCAAGAATCTCTTCCAAGTTGGCTATGGAACAATCAACCTTTACACATGTCGGGTGATCAAGATTCTTTATCAAATGCGCTTGCACTTGGTATCATGGCCGACTCAAGAAGAACGTATGGAATCATCTCAGGTCATGCAAGATGAAGGCTTCCCTGGATGTGTTGGCTTTGTTGATGGAACAACCATTCCACTGAGTCAAAAGCCTCCGGTGGACGGTAACCGCTACTGGGATCAAAAAAAATGGTTGGATCGTTTGCATTGGTTCCACTACTTTACCAATTCTGAGCTGATGTGTTGTTTGCTTTCAAAACAGTTACTCTATTTCGGTCACTCTTGTTTGTGACATAAACAAAAAGTTCATATCGTACCTTGCAGGCTACCCAGGATCCTGTCACGATTGTTATGTCTTCTCTAATATGAAGCTTGCTCAAAATCCAGAACGATTCTTTGACCAACACCAATTCCTCCTGGCCGACTCTGCTTATTCAAGTGATCAACATACTGTTCCAGCCTACAAAGGTTCTGATTTGCTTATACCTGAGAATGTGGATTTCAATTACCATCTAGCCCAATCAAGAGTACGAATTGAACATGCCATTGGTATTCTAAAGGGACGATTTGCCAGTTTGCGAGAAATTTGATCACAAATCAGGAACCCTTGTGAGATGAAGGCAACGGTCAAGTGGATCATCACCTGCATTGTTCTGCATAATCTTCTAGCCGACCTCAAGGATCAGTGGCATGAACTTTACAATGAGGAGGAACCAGAAGCAGCCCTGCCCTTGTTGGAAAATGTTGAATCTAGTAACAATGGATTACGTGGACTGTTACGCCCCATAACGCTTGCACTCTTCAACTAAGGTAAATAATTCAACATTCACTTGCACAACAATACACTTTCAGCTTTCTGACTCTTGCTTTTGATTTTGTTTCCTTGCAGTGCCAATTTTTCTTGATTGCTCTGCTTCATTACAGATATTTGTTCTCTTCTCATCTTGAATGCCAATAAAATCAATAAAGTTTTTACACTTATATGTTGGATCAAAATATGTTTTCTTGCCTAAGTAAGCACATCTCTACAGGACAAAACCACCCACCGGTACAAAAAAAATGCTTCTTCCACTAGCTCAATTTGTTTCAATGTTGCAATTGTGCACGATACACTGTCATGGTAACATTTCCTCTGATTTTTCAATTCATCTTTTTACATTTCACGCTGTTTATTCATTAAACAATCATCAGGAAAAACTTGGCTTGCTCATGTGCTTTGTGGCTGAAAAAGGTAAGCCAATTAACCCATCATCCCTCCTCTTTGGTGCTCAGATAATTTGCTGACATACATGCTGTGTATCAATCCCTTCCACAAAGGTGAGCGTGATCACTATTTTTTTCACTATTTTTTTTATTATCTTGACTGTCTTTGGCTGATGCCATGCTGACTTTTTGATTTTTCCCTCCTTGAAAGAATATCTTTGGCAGGACGGTTGCCAACGTTCTTGGAAACAACAGATGCTCAGGAACAATTAAACAACGGCCCAATTCAATTGGATCAGGCCAAGCCACTTTGTTGTAGTTTCATTTGGGCCAAGCCACAGGAGATGGCTGAAACAGCCCAGAAGGTTTGGCAGGCCGATTTGGACCTGCCGAAGGTTGTCTGCATTTCTTCCATTATCCAATCATTTAATCATCCTGCTAATTTTATATCGTTTGCTCTCCTCTCCTCAGATTCTAACTAGGTCTACCAACTACTTTCACATCGCCGAGCCTCACTATTGAGGTTAACTACCACCAGCTGAGCTTTACATCCCTGAGCAACGCCGCTGAGCTACCTAACACCTGACTGCTGCTGTGCTTCACACCGCCGAGGGACACTGACGAGCATCGCCGAGCTTCACTATTGAGGATAACTACCACCAGCTGATCTTTACATCGCTGAGCGACGCCGCTGAGCTACCTAACACCCCACTCCTGCTGTGCTTCACACCGCCGAGGGACGCTGCTGAGGAGAACGACCAAGGAGAACGGCCAGCTGCTGAGCTTGACATCGCCGAGCAACGCTGCTTAGGAGGTCTAGCGACTACGTTCACATCGCCGAGCTTCACTAACAAGGAGGACTACCACCAGCTGAGCTTTACATCCCCAAGCGAAGCTGCTGAGCTACCAAACACTGGACTTCTGCTGCCCTTCACACCGCCGAAGGACGCTGCTGAGGAGAACTACCAACTACTGGAATCCTGCTGGGCTTCACATCGCCGAGCAACCCTGCTGAGGAGAACTACCACCGACTGCACTGCAGCTGAGCTTCACATCGCCAAGCGACGCTGCTGAGGAGCACTACCAGCTGCTGAGGTTCACATCGCCGCGCTACACTGCTGAGGAGAACTACCAACAAGCAACGCCACTGAGGATCACATCGCCGAGGACGGCTGCTGAGGATCACTGATCACTTAATCCATCTAAAACCAATCTGACTCTAACTATGACCGCATTCGTGAACAACGTCTCAGTCAGTCCCTTTGTAAGTGGGGCTGCAAAAAGAACTCATGAGGGAAAAATAAGGAATGCAGAGCTTGGGTAACCGCTTTATTTCTCTCTTCCAACTGAGCCACCTGTGTATTGCTGATTTATTCTTTCTTGTATCTTTTTTTTTCTTTTTGGATCAAACAGCATGGAAGTTACACAACTGGAATCAGTGACGGAGGAGCTCAGAGTGGAACTGGAAGAACCTCGACAGAAAACCATTGAACTCAAAGAACAACTGCCCACCCCCTCCCCAATCCAAGCTGATGTGCCGCTGACTGTTCAAAGATCAAGTACAAACTGTAACATCCATTGGCGATGTGCTATTCCTCTTGATCTAGAACAGTCACAGCACATTAGTGAGGAGCAAGGAGGGGATGATTCTCGCCACCAAGACCCGCTGTCACCACGCTTGCCCACCCCCTCCCCAATCCTAGCTGATGTGCTGCTGTCTGTTCAAAGATCAAGTACGAACTGTAACATTCATTGGCGATGTGCTATTCCTCTTAATCTAGAACATTCACAGCACATTAGTGAAGAGCAAGGAGGGGATGACTCTTGCCACCAGGACCCGCCGTCACCTTCCGTTTCAACGTACAATTTGGATTCTGACAGCCCCTTCTCAGAGGCTGGCTCTACCGACAATGAAAGCAGTGACCACCATTCAGAATCATCCAAATTATCCTTGAAGAAAGTCAAAGTCAGCTGTCCTCCTTGCCCACCTACTTGCAAGCAACACTCCAATCCAAATCCCCACGTGCCTCCTAACATGTCTCAGATGGAATCAAAGTCTTGCGTAATTTGTCAAATCTATCGCCGATGTGATCACTATCGAGAACAAGATATACGTGGCAGCAAAGGGTTCAATGAATCAGAAGGGTCTTGTCTGGCTCCGCAATCACACCTCAGTAAAAATCAAAGGAAGCGGAAAACGTACAAAGCCGCCACTCAAATTCTTCGCCGTCAGAGGGCCAATGTACATTTTTCTGGCCAGTCCCATATTCCAGTCCACATCTCCAACCCCAATCCAAATGCCAACATCCAATTCTTCAAAAAGTCCTTTATCTGCTGGGCCGATGGAGCTCGTAAGAACATTATTGCTGTGGTAAAGTTCCGACCATTCTCAACCATGGATGCAAAACTCAAAGAACAATACCAAAATCTCAGCCAACATCTCATCCAGCAGGCCAAATTCCAAAATTCCAATAAATCCAACGGACCAGCATACTCAGGTGAAATGTACAGTCTGGGATGGCAAAAAGGTTACAAGGCACAATCCCAAATCGGTATAACAGGCATTTCTTTCAAAGTTGCTACAGATCAACATGGTTATGAAGCGCTTCAAAAGGATGTTCCAAAAATAGATAAGTTTCTTGGCCGGTGCTTCCAATCTGTATCCAAACCCCTATTCTGTGAGGTCCAGAAACAACACATTCGACTCAAAGCCCCTGGACTAGCTCCCCAATATTCAGCCCACCGCAAAGGATTCACCTCACACCTGTCGTTTACCCTTGGCCAGTTTTCAAACACGCCACACCAAGACACCGATTCTTCACCCTTCAGCTTTGTCCTATGGATTCCCATTGAGAAACACACTGGGAAGCTAGTCGAGAATAATCTTCAAGTCACTGGAGGTGAATTTGTGTTTCCAGACGATTCTTGTGGCATCAACTTTGCAGGATTTGATGGTATAGTTGAGTGTGCATGGAAAGCCACTTCTTATTCTCACCTGACTCTTCCCTCAAAAACTGCTCCCAACTCTTCACATACACGAATGGGGTTATCTTGCCAACTGCCCAAGAAAACCCAAAAAGCCATTCAGCTTATTAGAGATGGTCACTATATTAATAATCCAAATAAAAGCAACTGGACTATTAGAGATATGGATGCTATTTTAGATAACTCTTTGAAATATAATTGATAGTTTGCTTTTTTTTATTTTCTTTCTAATGTGTAACATGCAATGTTTCAAATGATTTGTTGGGTGCGAACAAAGCCAAAAAAGGTGGACTATTTGAATAAATTTGCCAAGCGTTCAATCTCTTCTGTACTCTTCCCATGAGCTACACACTGAGTCACCAGGTCATACTTCTTACCGATGTGCTCCTGACAAGCCAAACGTTCCATCTTGGCCATCTCAAACCTTCTGTCCTTATCCTTCTCCTCCCTTTCCCAGTCTAATTTCCTCTTGTCTAATTTTATTCCTTGATCCCACTTCTTTTCCTCTAATTTAACTCCATGTTCCCACTTCTTCTCCTCAAGTTCAATTGAGTGGTTGAATTTCCTTTCCTCCAACTCGACCCCCTTATTATCGTTGTTGACCTGTCGTTCAAACTTCAACATCTCAAAACTGAGGGTGTCTCGAGCCACTTGTGACTTTCCTAATAAAGAATAAGTTGAAGAAGCATGTCAGTTAATAAAATTGGAACAAGGATTACATCTCCAACTGGCCTTCATCCCTCTTCAACGCATACTATTCATATTGAGAAAAAGGATTGGGTGTGTTGGGCCCTGAGGTTGATCGGCTCTTAGGATTGATATTGGCACTGTTGGATGCCCTTCACTTGTCCTTGGGTGTTTGAGTTGGCAACGGTTTACTTGAATTTGCAGGAGAATCCAATGCAGCGTCGTTAGGTGTCAAAGTGGTGCATGATTTGTTTTTCTTCTTCTTGCAGGGTGACTGAGTATCTTCTCGAGCATCAGATGGACAGTAATCCTCTGAATCACTTGTGTCAAGGGCCCTTTCTTGGGCAGTGAGGGAATCCACAGCCCTTCGATAGCGCTTAGATGATTTAACCTTTCCACTAGGACGAATACTTGCTTCCTGTCCTTGCTAATGTCAAACATGGGAAGAAATGGGGCTTTAGATAATCAATCGAACAACAGTGATTAATTGATCCAATAACAAACCAGGATTGCCGCTTCATTTTCATCTGACGGATTGTCACAAACACTGGCCGGTCCAACTCTTTCCTAAATTATTTAGTGGCAAGGTCAATCGTTTGAAGAAGAAATGGCATAAGTGATAAAAAGAAATTCAAACACACCTCTTCACCGTCCCTGCCTCCTTCAGACCTATTCTCACCAGTTTCTAAAGGTTCCAAGATTGCTGACTGAGTCATCACGTATAAACAATATTGAATATATTAGCAATTATCAAAAAAGACAATGAAACAACTGATCGATCTTACAACTGGAGCCCTAGAGTTATTGGAATCCACAGATACATTATCTGAGTCATCTTTATCAACATTTTTGTCCAAGTTGATGGCCTCGGGACCAGAAGAGTCAGAGCTCTCATCACCGTTTTGGGCATCGACTTTGTACAAGGGCGTCACAAACGGTTTCTTACCCATCAGCTGATGCATAGAATGGAAATGTGGACACATTTTGTCAAGCTTCTCGTCAATGGTGACAATTCCTGCCGAGCGGTCTTCATCGGTGAGTCCAAAGCCAGTGGAGAGGGATTGGGTATGTGTTTTCTTGTACTTGTCCTTGTAGCTGTTAAAACAATCTTTCATCTGCCTGGCCTTTAGTTTGATTGGTGAAGGGGATTGATTTCTCAGATTGATTGCCATAAGCTCAAATCCGTTAATCTTCCCTTTGGCTGGCCTTCCAACCGCCGGTGCCTTACCAGTTCCAAAGCACAAATCGTAATTCTTTTGGATTTTGAGCCAGTCGATGATTATGAGGAAGTCGTCCTTCTTTAGGTGAGAAGAAGTTTTTCCGGTTGTATCATCGTCAGAGACATGTTGTGCTCGCTTCTTGATGGGTTTCTTCCTGCTTGCTGATGTCTTTGGTATCACTTTTCCTTTTCCAGTGATGAATTTACTTGTTTTTTTGATAGGCATCGTTCTGGGATCAGGGAATGATCGATTAATGTTTTTTCTGCAAGCAAGTTTATAATTGACTAAACTTACCAAATTTTGAGGAAAACTGAAGAACAAGTTTGGGTTTGTGACTGGGTGGAGTTGTATTGGCAACGATTTATTGTTGGTGGGGGTTGAATCGTGGAGGATTATTGATTGTATTGGGGTTGTATATTGCAAGTTTGTATCCTGAGTTGTGATTGGTTGAAATGTGGGGGATCGTGGTTTTTGTAATTATATTGGGGTTTTTGTTGTTGATACTTGACACGTCTAGTGCAAATAATGGCATTATTTGGATTTTTTATCCACTGGTTTCATAATTGTGGATTTCGTGAAACCTGTTGATTAGATAATCGTCGATTTGGTCATATTTGATACCCCCTATTGACATTCTTAACAAAAGGGAAATCAGACTTTAACATCTTGTTAAATTGTATAATAGTCTAACAGTTAAAGACTAGCTCAGAAACAACTGTTATAAACATAAGGACCTGAGTTCAAGCCACACTCATGACCACATTCAATAAAATCCCTTATTTGAATTATATCTAATTTTTACCAAAAATAAGTTATAATTTAATTAATGAAAATCTTTGGAAAATTAATTTTCAAACATGCAATAAATGGATAAAGAACCATTTATTGGCATAGTTTTCTTCTTGAAAATCCTGGAAGATCCAAGATTAACACCTAGTAATTTGTAGTATAAAATTACACATAAATTAAGGTAAATCTTTATGTAAAATATATTAAATATGCAACAATAACTTATAAATCAATTCCCACCTGTTTAGCTCTCCAGAGCAAGCGCTTTTTCAAGCACTAACCCCAAAGGAATTTATATGTACATGTAATTAATAATTATTTAGTTCAATTAAGTAAAATAAACATTAAATTATTTTAATTAATGTGAAATAACTATGGCATCATTGTAATTAAAAATGACACCATGTTTCACTTCTTACCACAAAAAGGCTGATCAGATTCACCTGCCAAAACTACCCCAATCCCCACTGTCAAATGAATTGCAGAGGGATTAATCCAAACATATTTATTATTTAAGGAGGAGGTTTCTTCACCAAATTGAAGACATCCTCCCCCCATCAACTTTAACAATAATTAGATAACTTATTATAAGCTACCAAGGCGTACACCTTCTCCCGTAAGCTAGGAGGACTGGCCTTTTTTACTTATAACTATCTTTTATAGTTAGAGTTCTTCAAAAAAAACCCCAATTAAATTAATACTCTTAATTTAATTGGAAGAACCGTGTTAAAGTCTGGTTAGCCCTTCTGAGGATATTTATTCCCATAACAGAAGTCTGGCAGCAGGGTATTAACCTGTTTGTTTTTGTACTTAGTGTTTTAACCAAAAAACCAAAGTAATTGTGGTTATTGTCATCTTTATTACACTTTTTTAGGTGTAAGACTTTTTATTCCTTACTGTACACGCCACAATCAGTGGAATAGAGTAAAGTTTTTTGACACAGGCAGTGTAGCTTTTTTTCAGCTAACCAACTTTTTTTTTCCAAACAAAAATTTTGTAGCATCAGCTGCCCAAAATTGCAGCTCAAAGTAAATTCTCTCTATTTTAGCTAGAAAAGCTATCACTAACACCAGGAAAAATAAATTGTCACTAGACTACAGGTGACATCAGCCTAGGTTCAATGAGCTACCCATTGGTAGTACAGTTGGCCTCATGTATAGCCCCTTGTAGGACACAAAGGGGCCATTGTAGCCTAGCTGGAGTAAAACCATAGCTACAAAAAAGCTACATCCATTGTTTCTTGATGTCACCAGATGTCAGGTGACAATTGATTTTTCCTGGTGTAAGCTACACTTATAAGGGTTTCACCCTTACTGAAACCATAAATTAGTATAAGCATACATAAAATTTCTTATACATAGTACTGGTGCTCTATATACATTGTGAGCCTGGGTCTCTAAAGTTACAACAGGACACAAAGAATGGGGGGCAACAGTTGTATTTCAAGGAAATAAGGAAAACAACTGTTAAGGAGGAAAAAGGGAAAAGGGAGGAAAGAAGGGAATAGTTTAGATGGATTTATGATTAGAATGATCTGAGTGCTCTTTATTAATGATAATCAACAACTTTAAAAGTTGGAAAGCTGTGCCAGAGACTTTGAAAAATGCAACAGCCTCTTCACACAATGGAAACGTGGAAGGTATCTGAGAAGACAAGTCTAATCAGCCCAGTTTTTTAGACTATGGTCAAGCAAGATAGTCAAGGTTATTTAGAGGGAAAACTATGTGGTTTGTTTCAAGGAAAAACCACAGAAAAAGACAGAAGCTAGGTTGATTGATCTCTTGAGATGATTGAAGCTGATCTGATTTGATGGATTGAGCTTGATTTGATCTGATTTGATGAAGGATGAGGAAAGGGAAAAGGATGGGGAAAGGAGGGAGACAGAGAAGGACTACTGTCAGACAAGCAAGGTTCAGAAAGGGGACTGACTGACAATACTGTTGAGGTACTGGGTGAAAGAGGCCTTTGGTTGGTTAGAGTGGTGAGCTGTAACTTGGTGAATCCTTGGTGATCTGAGTTGGTGGTTCTGGGTGTCTGGAGGTTGTGTATCCTCCCTGAAATGGAGGATACACCAACTTCGAAAATTTTCAAGGTTTGCTTATTTAATCTCACATGTAGATGTGGTTGGCTGGCCTTGGTTTACTTGCTCAACTAGTTGTGGCGTAGAATTATTTATTTAATTACTCTATGAAGGAGTTGAGCATTTACAAAGTGTTCAGTGAGCACTATGGTCAAACTTTACTGAGGAAAAAGAATTTGCAGCCAAAATGGTGATTAAGATTGAGGATAAGAAGATACAAGGCTATTGTTCATTATTTATTGGGAGAAAAAGGGAATAAGGCAAGCTTTAGGTCAGTTGTGATGACTCTAAGGCTGACATACATTGTACTTGGAAGACTCAACTCTCTTCTTCTTGAAAGCTAGTCTTTACCTAGGTTTGAATGATGATCATTCCTTCTTTCAAAATACACTCCTTTCATAGAACTTCAGGCCTTTGGCCATCCTATCTATTGATCTTCTCAGTGAAGGACTCACAGTCCTTACAACACTAACCCTCATTTTAGTGCAGCGGGTCCACTGTTGTTATAGGTCCTTAGGAATTATAAATACTTGGAAAATGGAGACAATCCTAATTTTTGAGGTGATTGCATGAAGTAAGATGGGTTCTCCCATGGTACTCTGCACACTGCAAGACAAACTGCCTTAACTGCCTGCCTGCAGTTGAAATGTGACAAGCTCCAACCAAGCTGCCATTTCAACTCTACTTGTTTGAATATGTAGTTGTTTTGAAATGGTCACTGCGTACTGTAGATTGGTTGAATCACATTTTGAGAAAGGTTGGAGTAACACCACCCACTTCCTAAGAGTTTCCACATTTCAACTATAGACAGTTGAGAATTTTTTGTTTGCAGCAGGGAAATGAGTTCATCAAAACACTACCAGATATCAAACCAAGGCTTGATAGTATTCAATGATCTCTCTGAGGCTTGTGAATTGTCCTCCATTTTCAGCAATAGAGGACATGTAACAGTAGCTGAAATGTACCAAGTACCTGCAAGACAGTGATACCTTACAACTTTACAAGAATAACTCTCATTATTAATTGGTCCATTTGGGTTATTTACAGTTTACATGCATATATAAACACAAATGCATCAATTTAACAAAAATGTACACTACAAGATCAACCTGACCTGTCACCAGTTGGCATGTGGGATACTCAAATTAAGCTTTGTTCTTACTCTGAGGTTACTTTTGAGGTGCAGTGATTGTGCATCATCATTCACAGCCACATTGCACTCAAGCTTGTGTCAACTAAGCCCAGAGTAAAGTTCAGGCAAGATTAAAGTTCCTGCGTGTCAACTTGTGGTAGCTCAGGCAGATTTTCTTGCAGTTAACCTGTTTTTGCAGAAAAGCTCAGATTTCAATCATTTTAATACAGTTGGAACACAGTATACCATGGAGTAGCTCCGGTATGTCAACTAATCCCCTGAGTGTTTTATTGCAGTGGGATAGATGAGGAGATGTAATTGAAGGGTTGGGTGGCTGATCACTTTTTTTTTGTGGAAGAAAACAGTTGATCAGCATACAGGCAAGAGAAAGGTGGTGCAAAGGCTCAAAGGAGAAAATGGTACCTTTTGCAGCTGTAGACTTGCCAATCAGTGTGCGTGTTTTGCATTTCGTCTACTTTTGGTATATGACGACAAGACCGGCGATTCATTTTTGTGTTTACTTTGCAATTTTGGGATGATCATGCAAAAGATCACACTTCTAAAGAAAATTAAAAGAATCCAAAGTGTACGTAGGTTGAGTTGCCGATAACAGATAATTAGAGAGGTTGTGGTGTCACTTCGATTGATTGATGATTGAAAGCTAAGTACAAGCAGCAAGTTTTAAACCCGAATTGGAGTAATAGGTCAAATGAACTGAATTTGTTTTTGTTTTTGTTAGATATGCACAGATCCTTGGTGATGATGGTGATGATCAGCCGACGATGACATTTCGAATTCTTCTACCTGCAGAGGGATGAATTGCTGGTAATGATGAGGCCGATGATTAAGAGGATTCTGAGTTGAGTTGTTCGATCCCGTGACCGGTTGATAGCCCTGGTTTATGGGGTTGGTCGATGGCCGATTCGACCAGGTTTGGGAAATCAATCGTCGAAGTGGCGGTCCTAAGCAGGTTGAAAGTACTGAGATCGTTACCATAAAAAATGGACATTGATTTTACAGGAAAAAAAGAGACAGTCATTAGGAATTGAACATCGATATGATATCTAGAAGTTCTGCTTTCTATTCGATATTTCTTCACTTTCTTTTTGCGTGTGAAAGGGGTCTGAAAAGAAGAGAGAGAGAGGGTTTACTAAGAAAGGCAATCCAGGAGATGAAGAGGATGACGACGAAGATAATGAATATTTTGAGCGATCTGTCCATTTGAGAGGTAGGCGGTGTCTTAATTTGTTAGTGTTGGACGAGAGTTGGAAATGTGTTGGTTGGTGGTAATTCAGTTGTTCTTGATGATATTTATTTATGATTTCAAAGATCTGGTTATATCAAGTACTAAGGTCTATGCATATTGTGCTTTATTATATGATTGCCAGACTGAGGAGTGGAGACCGAGATGAACTGAACACGGGTAACTGGTCTTGCAAGGTTGGCTCATCTGGATCGCCAGGCTGGAAGGTGGAAGGTTTGACGGTTGGAAGCAAGGGAGGCTTAGACCTAAATAAATAAATAAATATTTAAGTATTCATTTATTTAAATATTTAAATACAATATATTTACAGAAATAAGTATGTATTATGGTTTATGTACATACATACACACATGATCACATAATAAAGCCTTAAAACAACAGTCATGTTACCTACAAGTGACAATTTTGAGAAACTGCTGTGTTTGAGACTAAATTATAGGCTGCATTCCTAAAACATCAAGATTGCTTCACTTAGCTTATGTGCACTCTTGCTCTCATTTACTTTTACCTTGATACCTTTTCACACACAATAGTAAAATCAATTAAAGCAAAAAGAGTATGTAATGTCAGTAGGAAAAAAGTTGGGCATTGAAAAGTTGATAGTGAAGACATAAAATGGTTGGTGAATGATAGTGAAGACATAAAATGGTTGGTGAAAAAAAGAACCTTACACAAGAATGATAAACGATGTATGTACTAGACATCAATCAGAAGAAGGAAAAAAGATGAAATCATTGGAAGAGATTTGAAAAAAACATTAAGAAAAAAACAAACACTATAACGACATATGGGCATGCAATCATGAAGAAAATAACAGATGATTAGAGAAAGACATAGTGGATAAGCAAGGGAAAAAAGAAGGAGTATAAGAAATGAGTCGATTGGTTGATTTCGTTCTATCTATATGTCAGTCTATATCATCATTGATCGATCGATTGATGCGGAAGAATAATGAGATTCGAGTTTAAAAAGTTGATGCAAGAGTGCTAGCCCGACCAATCCAACGTAAACAAGAGTAGAAAAAATGGCATGAAAAAATGTTGGGAACAAGACGATGAGCTCATTCTTCGCCGTCAGTGTTGGTGGCCGTCGAAGCATCGAAGTCTCGTTTGAAAAACTCGTCCTCCTCGGTAGCCCCAGGGAGGTGATGTTTTTGGAGCAGCTCGAGAGGTTGGTGGGCCAGTTTGAGGCCCTCGAGCTCTTCGAGGATCACATCAACCCCTTGACCCTCCTCGGGGTTTTGTTGAACGTCGATCAACTTGGCCGTCGGGGGTTCGACGTGCTCTCTCACACTCGGATCGTCATCTCGATCGGCTAAGCTTGGAACTGGATCTTCAACACCCTTCTCACCTCTGACCACTGGCTCCTTGCCGTCTTCCTGCCCGACGCCTACTGCAACAGGTCCGCCGGTCATCTCTGCCAAATTAATCACAGCAACATCTGGTCCGTCGGTCCCCTCCTCCAAGCGTGTGACAGGATCTTGGGTCACAGTTTTATCAGCTGTAGATTTCTCAACTGGCAAACCATCAGTGGTGAGTTGAGTTGGAGTTCGGGAAGCCGATCTACTCTTGTCAGAAGTCGCTCTTGAAGGCGGTTTCTTGGCCGATTGGCTAGGAGCTTGGTCCAACGCGCCTTCGGGGAAGGGCACGCTGGGCAACTTGGGCGATTTTCTGACGGTCGATGAACCTTTGACGGAGGATATACGGGTCTTGGCTTTGGGGGTATTCAAGTCGGGAGATCGGGTCGTCCCGCTGGTTCCAGTGATCGTCAGCTTGGGGCTAGCGGCACTTGATACCCGGGCTGAAGGCTGGGCAGCACTAGATTTGAGACTGGGCGACTTTTTGATACCACTGGAGATCGGGGTGGCCACACTGGCGACTCGGGAGCGTTGGAGGGGCCGTTTGTCCCCTGCTTTAGTGGCTGAACTAGTGAGATTGCTCGTTGGAACTGATTTATTCGTCGATTTTTGTGGACTAGCTGATATGACTCGTCTGGTGGCCTTGACAGGCGGTATGGTTGAATCGGGCGTTGTTTTGGGGTTGGTTGGCGGAGCTAGGCCAAAGCTCGGTAGTGGGGGGACTTTTGTCTTGGCGATCACCGCTTTCTTGAAGGCGGTTGAGGGTGCGGGTGTTGAGGCTCTGATACTCTCCATCCGTGGTCGTTCCTTGGGAGTCCCCACGCTGGCCGCTCGGACGTCTCGAAGATGGGCGGGATCAGACTCTTTTCTGGTAGGCTTGGTCGCAGAGTTGGTTGGCTTGAAGATTTTCTGGGTAGAACCACTCTTGGGCAGGCTGTTGGCACCTAAGACTGCGGCCGAAGTGCTGGTTGATTGATTTCTGGTCGTAGGGCCGTTAGACTGAGATTGGGAACGAGCAGTGTCAGAAGCTCTGATTTTGGCCAATGAGGCGGTAGTTGGGGCGGTGATGTTGGTCTGTTTGCGGGAGCGAACGAGTTGACGGGCATCGGAGGAGATGGTTGCCTTGACTTTGGGACGGGCTGAGGCTGTTTTGGTGATGTTGGAGCTGGTGGGGGGTGTTTGGACGGCCAGATCGGATTGTGAAAGGTCGGCGAGCCTAGATAGATCTGGGGATTGGTGTATTGGTGGGGTGAGGGGCATGTCGAGATGGGAAGGAATGGTTGGATTGGCTTGATGATCGGCTAGGAATTGAGGGGATGCACAAGTGTTGATAATGTGAGAGCTGGAGGCGGTGGTGGTAGTACTAGTTTGGCAGGGTTGGTGGTCTGTTTGAGATCGAGGGCCGTCAGAAGATTTTGAGAGCTGACTACCTGGTGGAGCGGTCCAGGCGGGCTGATTGGGCGGGAGAGGTGCGCCCCCACTACCGATGCTCCACGACCTACGATTCTGAGCGATCTCCTCTGGGTCTTGGCTCATCCGTGGTTTGGGCAGAGGGAGGCCTGGTTGACCATCGAGGTTGTCGATAGTTTGCTGGAAACGTTTGATGATCGACGAGGCCTTTGGGGCAGGGGTTTCGATTGGCAATGGCCTGCGGAGGATACATGAATAGATTCATAGGTCAGTTTGAGTTAGCTTTAGGGGGTTCAGTTAGATGAATCGTGAACAAGAGAGACTGACATGGTGATCTTGACCGATATAGTTAGTTTGTAGTTAGTCTATAGGTTATAATTTCTATATCTAGAGCTCTGATGTGAGCTAGCTGAGAGCAAGAGTTTGTTGAGGAGTTGTTATTAAACAGATGGGATGGATTAAAGTTGGGATGGAGATGAAGGAGAACTTGGCTTGAATTGGTAGTGAGGCAGTTTTTATTTAATGCTCGGACCCTTAATTAATGAAGGTTATTGGATCATGGCAAGGTTATCTGTGGGGTTAAAGGGCACAGCCCTAGTTTAATCTGATCAGGTTACTGCCACACACCTAGCGATGAACCAGGTTATGTTTTTTTTTTTTTTTTTTTGACGAATTTTAACCATCTCTACCCAAATATCAGTTGAAGCGTTGCAGTAAAAACACAATTTAAATACGTCAAAACATGGTTTCATTCATTGTTAGGTTATATAAATACATAGAAGTTAGGTTTATTATTATTATGTTTGTAACTTAGGGCACAGCCCCCACTCTCGGGGTTGGGTCAGGGACTAATAGAAAAGGGTGCTTGAGGTGCATACATTTGTGAGAATTCTAGGTGTTGTGTCCTTCTTATTTGGATAGAGTTGATTAAGGATTAAATTGCACTCTTAAAAATAGAATAAACAACTTAATAATCATATAAAGGTCAATAATTGAATGATCACACTCCAAATATTATTGTATCAGATTCTCAAATCTGGCATTACATCAGTTGAACAAATCTGTTATTATATCAGACAAAGCTGGTATTGTATCACCACAACTGATATTATATCTACGTATTATGATATTATGTCTATCATCAGGGATATTAAATCAGTTTAAACTATTTAATATCAACATGACTGACTTGATCTCAGATTTTTCCATCTGATGTAATAACCATGGGCCAAAATGTTATGTCAGATGCAAAAAACTGATATAAAGTGATGTTGATATTTAATTGCATCAACTGATGCAATATCTGTCATGATAGACATTACATCATGCAAGGTAGATATAATATCAGTTTTGGTAGATACAATACCAGTCTTGTCTGATATAATATCAGATTTTTCAACTGATGTAATGCCAGATTTGGGAATCTGATACAATCATCCTGGCAGTGTCATAGTAGAGTTATTGAGAAAAGTAGAATTAATACCTTAAGAATAACACTACAGTTTGTCTTCAATAAGATAACAAAATTCTGGAATTGTCACTTGCTGAGAATCTTGATGGAATCAGTTGAGTATGTTGACCAGGACTTGAGAGTTATTGGAGAAGGGTTGTCGTATAAGTGTTGTGTTTCTTGAAGTTGCTGAAAATGATGAGTTTGAATTATTATCTCCTTTTCCATGATCAATTTTCAATGAGAAGGCAAGTTCAGACATCAATCTTCAGAATTGAAGTATTCACAAATCTTCAGAATTGAAGTATTCACACTCTGGATCCTAACCCTCTTGTGCTCAGGTTGTGATTCAATTGAGAAATCCTCTGTTGCACAGTTGTTAATAACTCCAACAACATTTGAATTTTTGGAAAGACAAGGTGAAATTGAAAAAAAAAACATTAAAACTATCAAGCAAAGCAAACAAGAGAAGAAAATTAACAATGGATAAGAATCTAAACAAATGAATACAACTGTTGCCCCTGGACATTTGAAAGCACTCTGTTGTAAACAATATTTGATGTTTCATATGAAGGAGGCCCAATTTCAGGTTGAGGGACTACCACCATTCGTAGTGAAGGGAATGTGTGGGTTAGACACCAAGTTGTTGGCTTTATTTTTGGAAATTACCTTTGCATGGCCCAGTTTTCCACAATCAATTTAGTTCCATTGCAAAGTCCCATTGTTTGATCAAGGTTCCTCAGAATCTTGATTGTGATATCCCTCTTCAATTTGATCAGGATATGAGGTGGAAATCCTGGAATTGGTAAACTATTTATAATGTATCCCTGCAAGTATATGTTTTGGGGGACATCTTCCACTGAATCACAGCTTGACACCTGTCTGATAGAATATATTGCAAGATCATAGCATTGCAGATTTGGTCAGCTGAAATATTCTTGCAGCAAAGAGTAGCCTCATGGTACAAAAATTAATCAGGATGGTAGAAAGAACTGGAGACATTGGGGGATATTTGTGTGATGAGATGATCAAAATTTTGTTTGGGTGAGGTGTAATCCTGTTCCTTCTCACATCACTTCTTCTACGTCTTATAAAAACTTCAAATATTCATCAATACTATTCCAGATTCAGATTCCACACCTTATTTTACCCCTAGTCACTCACTCAAACCACCCTTGATTTACTTCCGGATCAGAAGTGATTAGCCTTCATAGTTCTCATAGGTACATTCTTTTCTTGTCTTTTCCTTGTGGTTTACATCATCCAAGTCATTATTATTCATGAAATAAAACATCTTACACATTAAGGAGTTATAAAGCTAACAATGTTCCCCAAAGACCATCTTGGAACAATAATAATAGAAAAGCTGAGACTCATAGAACAAATCTTCCTCTTACTAAAACTGTTACCAATACCCTTCCTGCCCCTAGAGTTAATTCTTCTGTCACCTGCAATTTCTGTAAGCAGACTGGACATTTTGCTAGAGAATGCCCCAAGAGGAAGAACAGCATTAATAATGTGGATGCTGATGTCTCAGTTGAGGATACAACTGAACCTCAGAATGGTGAAGAATATGATTATGACCAAGCTCTTCCTTCTGAAGATGAACAGGGAATAGATAATGAGGATAAGAACCACTTTGTAGCAGTTGTATCTCAAGATGGTACCTCTGATTTCATAAGTGAATTCAACCTCTTAGCCATAGAATGTGATCCTTCACCTGAATTCTCCATAGCTGAAATACAAGCTGAATCCCACCAACCACAAACTTGGTCTACTGATTGCCAGATTTCTCATGTAGAAGATGCCAGACTCATGAGATGCAAACCTGACAGAGGAAAAGCTTACTTGATTGGCTTGCAGAATATTACTAGTGTCCTCATCAATGGGAATGAATTCAACTGTTTACTGGATAGTGGAGCTTCTTGTTCTATCATCAGCTCCACCCTACTGAGTTCTATTCAACCAGATTGGGAAGTAAATCTGTTACCTATAACTCAGGCAAAGTTCCACAGTTGTAGTGACCAACTACAACCTCTAGGAATTGTAGAAATCCCAATTATCTTCCCTCATACCAGAGGTTCTATCAGAATGGTAGTTGAGTTCATAGTAATGAAGAATGCCAGAATCAATTACCTTATCCTAGGAAATGACTACATTTCTCTGTATGGTTTTGACATTACTAACAGTAAAGACAGGTATTTCACCATTGGCAATGAGAATAGGAGAAAGAAATTTAGTTTCAAACCCCTGAATGGAGGAAAAAACTATCTTGCTACTGAAATCTCTTCCATTAAGAAATCAGATCCCTTGTTAGAGTCCTTCATCAACCAAGAATTATTAGCTGCTTCCATATGTGATAAACTACTCACTGAACAGAAAAGAGAATTTTGCAATCTCCTCTACCAGCATAAACTGGCCTTTGCTGATACTGACCAAGCTCTTGGAGCCATCAAAGGACATGAAGTCCACATCAAACTGAATACTGAGAGACCATACCCTCCACTACTCAGAAGACCTCCTTATCCTGCTAGTCCCAAGATCAGAGAAGCCCTAGAAGAACATATAGAGGATCTTGTCAGACTTAAAGTGTTAAGAAAAGTAGGGCACAATGAAGCAGTTGAGATAACTACTACAGTAATTATAGCCTGGCACAATGGCAAGTCTAGAATGGTAGGAGACTTTAGAGCTTTGAACACCTACACTGCTGCTGACAGATATCCCATTCCTAAAATCAGTGAAACTCTTAATAACTTGGCCAAAGCAAAATTCCTGACCAGCATGGATGTATTGAAAGGATTCCATCAAAATTTTATAGCTGAAGACTCTAAACAATTCTTAAGAATAATCCTCCATAAAGGAATTTATGAGTACCTGAGAATGCCCTTTGGAATCAAGAATGCCCCTTCTCATTTCCAAAGGATGATGGACACAGAATTCAGGAGGGAGTTGGATGAGAAATGTGACATTATCTATATTGATGATATAATCATCATGTCCAACACATGGGAAGAACACCTGACCAGAATTGCTAGGATCTTGAAGATTGTTATCCAAATGAATATGAAGATCTCTCTCAAGAAGTGTAAATTTGGTTTCAACCAAATCAAAGCCCTTGGGAATGTTGTTTCTGGGATAGCAATTGTTATTGACCAGAATAAGGTAGCTGCAGTGCTACTTAAACCCATTCCCAGCAACAAAAAAGAGATCAAATCATTCTTAGGTTTTGCTGGGTACTATAGGCAGCATATAGACAGATTTGCTGAGATTGCAAGACCACTAACTGAATTGTGCAGACTTGAAGTTGTGTTTGAAATGACTCATCATAGGATATCTGCTTACCATTCACTAGTTAACAAGCTCACCACTGCTCCCCTTCTTTTATTCCCTTACTGGTTTCTACCTTTCAAACTCTATGTTGATGCTAGCATGACTGGGTTAGGAGCTGCATTACATCAAGTCCAAGTTATAGATGGACAGAGGAAAGAAGGCCCTATTGTATTTATATCCAGGCAACTAAAAGATAGTGAAGCCAGATATGGAGCTAGCCAACTAGAATGCCTCTGTCTTGTTTGGGCCCTGGACAAACTGCACTATTACTTAGATGGAAGTGTGTTTGAGGTAATCACAGACTGCACAGCTTTACGCTCTCTGCTTAATATGAAGACTCCCAACAGACATATGCTGAGGTGGCAAATTTCCATCCAAGAATACAGAGGAAACATGACCATACAACACAGAGAAGTTAACATTCATAATAATGCTGATGGTCTTAGTAGATGGGCTCTCCCAAATGACCCCAGCAACCCTGCTTATGATCCTGAAGATCAAGAAGATGAATCCAAGCTCCCCATCATGGGAATCCACATCTCCACTTTCTCCAAAGAATTCTTTCAATCTGTTAGAGAAGGGTATGAGAGAGACAAGAATGCACTTACCTTACTGCCGCTACTCAGGAAAGACCAGAAAGACAATGAGCTCAGAAATTCCTTACAAGAACCATGGAAGAAGTCCTATGTAGAAGGAAGATTCTCCCTCTTTGATGAACTCCTGTACTTCAGAGACAAGCATAATTCAGTGATAGTTATAGTAGACTAGTAGACACCCCTAATATCAACACCATCCTTCATGAGTGTCATGATAGTGTTTACTCTGGTCATTTGTCTGAAGAAAGAACCATAGAGAAAGTAGCTGATACAGCTTGGTGGACCACTTGGAGAAAAGACACTATTGAGTATTGTGCTTCCTGTGAAAGGTGTCAGAAATCAAATAAAACAACTGGAAAAAGATTTGGACTACTAATGAAGATAGCTGAACCTTCCAAACCTTGGGATATAATCAACATGGACTGGGTAACATCCTTATCACCAGGAGGAGCAGCTAGCTATAATGCCTGCTTAGTGGTAGTTGACAGATATTCCAAAGCACCAATATTCATTCCTTGTGTTAAAGAAGACTCTGCCATGGACACTGCCATACTTTTCTGGAACAGAGTAATGCCAAGGACAGGAATACCAAGAGTCATCATCTCTGACAGAGACCCTAAATTTACCTCTGAATTTTGGACTGGGTTGCACGCTAGGCACAAAGCTTTCTTTCTCCACTGCTTACCACCCTCAGACTGATGGGCTAGCTGAAAGAATGATCCAAACATTAGAGGACATGATCAGGAGGTTCTGCGCCTATGGACTTGAATTCAAAGACAATGATGGATACACTCATGACTGGGTCTCCTTACTACCCATCTTGGAATTGGCTTATAGCACCAGTGTCCACTCTACTACAGGTAAAGCTCCTGCTATCTTGGAAAAAGGCTGGCTCCCTAACCTCCCAAAAGACTTCATAAAACAAGATAATATTGACATCCATCCCACAGCATGCACCTATGGAAAAATGTTTGATAAGGCTAGAGAACATGCTGAACAATGCATTAGAGAAGCTACTTCCTACAATAAAGATAGATGGGACAAGACCCATAAGGAACCAGAGTTCAAAGTAGGAGATCAGGTCCTCATCTTAACTACCAACTTCAACAATCTCTCTGGTCCCAAAAAGATGAGAGACTCATTTGCTGGTCTCTTTGTGATCAAAGCCTTGCATGGAAAGAATGCAGTAGAAGTGAACCTTACAGAAGAGTTCAGCAGGAAGCCCTTCCCAGTCAGTTTAGTAAAACCATATCACTCCCCTGATGTCACCAAGTTCCCTCTCAGGCAGCAAGTCAGGGTAGTCATCCCCACATTAGAGAAATCCACCAAGGACAAAGTCATCTCAAAAATCCTCAGAGAAAAAAGACTAAGAGTTGATAACAGAGATGTGAAAATGTACCTAGCCAGATACAAGGGTATGAGCGCTGATAAAGATGAGTGGCTATTGGAACAAGACATGCCAGAATCTAGCACACTACTTAGGAGATTCAGGAGTGAAAAAAGGAACAACTGATTAATTGAAATCCTGTAGATGCAACCTCTTTTGGTGGTAGGGAATGTCAGCCTTAGAGCTAATACCATTAGCCTACAAGTCTTCCTTACACACATTTTTAGACCAAAACTTAATCATATCTTTTACATTTTTGAACTTACACTTGTTTTGAATTCAGATTCTGTTTCCTCATCATATTTTAGCCCTAGTTGCAACTAAGCACTTTCTCTATATCTTACTCCTTCACATAGTAATGAATTACTGGTGAATGTATTCTATATCTTGTTACGCCGTGTTTCAGATGCAAGCTGACCACAAGCCTGCACTGCTTATGTCATCAAACTATGAAAATTTTCGAGTTTGAGTATCCTCTACACCCCAGAAGATACACAGAATCCAGAATACCACACAACAACTACACACTTCAGAAAAAGGACTTCAACCAGTTGAACCCAGCAGCTTCCTCAACAAGATTTTGGAATACTAAGTAAGGCCCTCACTTCTCTGATTACTTCCCAGTCCAACTGTCATTTAATCAACCAGTGAGTCCCTTCTTCTGCAACATCATCAACTTCTCCCCAGTCCTTTATCTCTAGTCTGTCTGTTCTGTTCTATCCTCCCCCTTTCCCTTCTTTCTACTACACCTTCAATTACCAAGCAGTGGCATAGAACCAAGAAGATTGAATCCTGCTAGATAAGGCATAGCCCAGCAATAAGTTGCTTGATCATTCCAAGATCCTGTCCCCTTGTATTTTTGTTGATTTTATCAGGGAAAATCAACCAGGTTTCCATCTAAGAATCCTTGAGTCAGTTTTCTTTGACCAAAAAAAGATTGGCTGGCTTCAGTTTCCTTTGACCAGGTCCCTTCACCCAGTTTCAGTTGTGGAAGAAGAGGCTGACCCCTCAGTTGGCAGCTCCCCAGATCACTTAAGATCTTTTTTATTATTATTATAATATTTCTACTTTTTCTACTAAGTAATTTTATTAATTAATCCCCCTTTCCCTTGTGTCCTGTTGTCACTCAAGAGACCCAGGCTCACATTATGCTTGGTCAGAATATCAATGGGTCCCACAGGTTTGGAAAGTGCCTCCGGTTCCCTTCTTCCAGAAAATCCACCCCCTCTACTTTGCACGCCATTGGCACTTAGGGTAAGTTGGTTGATGAAATTTTTGGCACCTGTTGTGGGTGCAGTCCAGTCCTTCCAATGAACCATTCCAACTGAAGATACAATATCCCTGGAAGCTTGTGGTGCCTTCTTTAATAAAGTTTTAGGTTCTTCTACTGGAATATTGTTTGGAAATGTGGCCGGCCCAAAGGAGGCTAACTGGGCTGACAATTTTTTCATTTTTGGGTCCGCAGAAGCTCCTGCAACTACTGATCTGATAGGCCTATCAGGATCATAGGGAATCTTGTCTCCATTTGGTAGGTGGAAGTCACACCCAATTTGTTGTACCAACCCTTGTTTCTCATCTTCAGCTAGGAAGAAACACCTGGGAAGAATATGTCCTTCTTTGCTACAGTAAAAGCAAATTGGAGTCTTTGCTTCATACAAATTCCTTCCTGATGGACCACTTTCTCGAGAGCCTTCCTTCCTTGATTCAGTTGGCATCTGGGCAAGCTTTTGGGTAAGTGTTAAGATCCCTTTTGCAATGTCTTCTACTTTTCCTTCTAGGGAGGCTGTTGGGTTTTCTGTCATCATTTTCTCCCGGAGTGCTTTTCCTTGCTCTGATCCTTTCTTTGCATCTAGGGATTTTTGCATTATTCTGTTGGATTCAGCAAAGACTCTCCCGTAACCAAAGGTGTCCTCAGATCCTGCCATCATTTCCATTTTGCTGACATTGGGGAGACCCTTGAGCTCTGGGGGTTTACAATATCCATCCTTTCCATACGTGATCATGTTTCCTTTTATGAGTTTTTGCTTGATGTTTGTTTGTGATTCATGAGAGAAGGCGGCCAAAAACAAGTAGAATACATCTTTCTGAGAGGTTTTATGTTCATTGGTAACAAGTTATTTGACAATCATCATGAACTTGGAAACAAATTCCCGGGCGTTGATAAACGCACGCCGATGGGCGCACACCCACGCCCATTGCACGCCAATAAAAAAAAAGGTGTGTTGCCCGCACGCCTTTTTTTTATTGGCGTGCGGGCTGCACGCCCATTGGTGTGCGACACTTCAGGTGTGCGGTCGCACGCCCTGCCCGTTCAGAAAAGGGTGTGCGAGCCGCACGCCCTTTCTATGTGTATAGGCAAGGGCGTGCCCCTGCCTATATACATAGGAAGGGCGTGCGGTTCGCACGCCCTTCCTATGTATATAGGCAGGGGCGTGCCCCTACCTATATACATGCTGATGTCATGCGTACACAAGAATGTACGCATGACATCAGCTCCGGTAAAGGAATACAGCCTCCTCGACTGGAGGGAATCCCTCCAGTCAAGGAGGTTGTACAACCTCCTCGACCGGGAGGGAATCCCTCCGGCCAAGGAGGTTGTACAACCTCCTTGACTGTAGGGAATCCCTCCGGCCGAGGAGGTTGTACAACCTCCTCGACTGGAGGGAATCCCTCCGGTTGAGGAGGTTGTACAACCTCCTCGACCGGGAGGGAATCGATCCCTCCTGCCGAGGAGGTTGTACAACCTCCTCGGCCGGAGGGATTCCCTACAGTCAAGGAGGTTGTACAACCTCCTCGGCCGGAGGGATCCCCCCCAGTCGAGGAGGTTGTACAACCTCCTTGACTGGAGGGAATCCCTCCGGTCGAGGAGGGTATACAGCCTCCTCGACCGGGAGGGATCCCTCCGGTCAAGGAGGCTGTATACCCTCCTCGACCGGGAGGGATCCCTCCCGGTCGAGGGGCTTGCAGTCCCCCCCGGCAGGCGTGCGGCTGCACGCCCATCCTTGGGGGTGTTGCACGCCTGTAGATGGGCGTGCGAACTGCACGCCCATCTACAGGCGTGCCCACGCCCAAGGATGGGCGTGCAGCCCGCACGCCAATAAAAAAAAGGCGTGCGGGTTGCACGCCTTTTTTTTAAGGGCGTGCGTGGGCGTGGGCGTGCATTTATCAATGCCCCAAATTCCCGGTAGCTGTGGATGTCCTTGATGCCCCCTTTCTTTGAAATTCCTTCCGCTAATTCCCTTAGGTTGTGGATTGTATACTTGATTTGGGTGTAATAATCCCCTCAAACTTCCATCATACTTTCCTTAAGAAGTTCCCAGTCCCTCTCACCGTATCCTTCCAGGGTTTCCAGTTCTTCCTTCAGATCCTCGCCAACTACAAATTGATCAATTTGCATTACCATGTCCCAGTTGCTGGCGCCACATGCTTCTGCAGTCCTTTCATAGCGGGCTAAAAAGGTTTTCAACCTTTCTCCTTCAAATTTCAAAGTATCATTCTTGATTTTGACAACTTTCTGTCTTCTTTCATGCATAGACATAGGTTGACCAATATCTGGTGGATTTGAAGCACCTAGCTGAGTTGAAAGATTCCTATGCTTGGTGGGGGTTATTGTTTTGAATAGTTTCTTGGCCATATCAGCAGCAGAAGTGGAAGGTGCTCCAGATCCAGAAGCTACAGCGGTTCCCTTTGATTGTATGTTTCCTGCTGTATTAATCCTTGTTGCTGAGGAGTTTCTTATGGTATTACTTGACTTTGCTTGAGAGAAGCCTGGTGGCTCAAACGTTCATACTGCTATCTCCAGGATGTCCCGTGCTTCCTTCCAAATCTCCAGGTATTGTAAAAGACATTGAATATGTGAAGGAATTCTTATAAAGGTAATGAACTAATATTTTTGTTATACTATAGGCTGATGTGTATTTCTAGACAAATGATGAAGAACCTAATGGATGAAAAACTAATAAATTTATGTTCTCTGGTTCTCTATAACCAGGGCAAACTATGATTTATCCTTAAAATATCAAAACCTAACTTATTCTTCAATCCAAACTGGGATTCAAAAAGAATAGCTAGCCTCAAAGAAATGGTTTGTCTAGATTATACTTCAAAAGCTGTGTAATATCTCCAAATTTATTAATTGTATATCTGTATACTAACTCCTTTCTTTATCCAGTGATCTTTTAAAATACCAAGTTTATCAGAAGTGTAATGCTGGGAGAACCAAAGGTAGAAATATTATGCTTGCATATATCCGTGTTCCGTTCCAGAAGAGGAGAATTGACTAATAATATCCAACTAACTATGCCACTGTTGGGACACCAGTTGTGAGACTCCAAAAGTGGTTTTCACCTCTTTTGGCTGAATGTAGAGAAGTATTGATGGGTGAAAACCCTGCCTCTCTGAAAGCAAAATACTAACAACGCCCCCAGCTAGGCTGGAAGAAGAAGACAGTGGTCTAGTGTAGTTGAATAATTATAGCACAAGCTCCTAGAGTGTATTGGTTGTGAATGTGATATGTATATTGCAAAGTTTCAGTATTCAATAAGTGGTGGAGAGTTAAATTATAGTAATCAATTTTAATCAGATGGGGGGGGGAACTGGTCTGATGATCTGGTGTGATGAGCTGGGGAAAGAGGAAGGGAGAGCCCCTCCTTGTATAGTAAAATGTGAGGCATTTATGCTGGTGTTCTAGTTACATGAGGGGTTTTAGCTGGTGTGCTTTTACAAATGAGGCTTTTTGGCTGGAATGCTGTGCAGAATACAGCTGCATACAGTGTGGCAGTGTAGTAATGAGCAAATTTAGCTAGTGATCTAGTTACAAGTGTGGCTTGCACAGCCTTCTGGTTGCTAAGTATTTATATCAAGTGACCTGCACAGCATTCTGTATTGCTGTGTAGTCTGCTTGAGTGGCTTCCACTGCCCCAATGGTTACTATGCAGCAGGCTGTATGTGGCTTGTGGTTGCTACACGGCCTCATTTATACAGAAATACAGATGTAATTTAGATATATACCCTTTATACAGTACACATAATGTACCTGTGTATGTAAACTAAAATGACTGTGGTGAAAAAGATAGTGGAGTGTTGTAAAATATATATGTAGACAAAAAACTTTAAATTTTTCCCTCCAGAACAGAAATGTCTACCACACCGGGGGAGTGGGTTTATCAACCCCCCACATTAAGGTGAGCATTGTTTTATTTTCCAAGCCCAAAACCCATAATAAATCCCATCTGTTAATGCTCAAACTAACCAAGTTTCCCCCTTTATTTGACTGTGATATAGAGCTTCAGCCCACTTAACCTCAATACAGACACCAAATCAGTTGAGAAGGTTGAAAAAATAAAAGAACATCTCCTTTCCCTCAATTTGGCAAAGTGTACAATCCAACTTGAGTCAATCACCCGCATATTGGAAAGTTCTGGGACTGTTATTGATATAAAGATGCCCAAGAATGCACAGAAGACTTGTGGAAGACCCAAAGGTGCATCAAAGAAAGTCAACACAACTCAGCGGGACCCATCAGGATTTGAATCCGCTGAAAAGAAGAGGAAGGGTGAAGACCAACAGATTGCGCGGAGTAAGAAACAGAAAGCTGAACAATCAAAAATCAAAGCAATTGGAAAGAAGAACAAGGAAGAAGATAAAAAGGAAGACAATGATGAACAACAGATGAATGAAGACCTTCCCAAGAGAGTTCAACCAGTTCAAAATGTAGCCAGAAAATCTACTTCAAAAATCAAAGAAGAACCTAAGAAGAAGTTCTGTCCTGTAAAAGCCGTCATCCATCCAGCAAAGAGAAAAGAACCAGGACCCGATCTGGCTTTTCTGGAGGCTCTCCCCTCAATTTTTCAACCATACGTCAGCAAGGCCTTGAATGTTGAGGCGGACGGTCACTGCAGCTTTCATGCAATAGCTTGGTGCTTGGGAAGTGGGCAGGGAGCTTATATGGCAATTTGACAAGAATTAATCCAGGAAGCCGCCACTTGACAAAAATGGTATGAAGATCATCTATTCTTTCATGACTTGGAAAATACTCTGGAACGACTCACTGTTGAATCAACTGGACAATGTGGGAGGGATAAGTGGATGTCCATGCCATCCATAGGTGAAGCAATGGCCAATGCCTTCCAGACCCCTGTTTTCTTTTTCTCTAAAAGCTGGTCTCAAACTTTCTTCCCCTTTTTCTGTCCCCCAAACAACAACCCACCCATCTTCTTTTCATTTATTTCTGATTATTCTCACTTTGCCCCCCTTCAACTCAAGTCTCCCTGTCAGACATTGAGACAATAAGCCCACATGTCTCCAAAATGATACAAGTCACATAACTCAATGGTTAAGTACTTGTGTTTACAAAAAAGGGAATAAAATGAACCAAGTAAATTATCTTAAATTTATAAGTTCAATTCCCATATGACTCATAATTTTTATATACTTATTTTTGTCTAAATATTATCATTTTTATAAACTAACTATTATTAAGAAATTCTAATTTAAGGAGAGATTAATATCTCCCCATGAATTTACCACACATTATTAAAATTTAGTTATATCTCCTTCAAGGAGACTATTAACATAAATTACCCCATGTAAAACAAACTCCTTTGAGTTATTACATTGGGGATAACATATTGTGTGATATTTAAAGGGCTGAGATTTCCTTCTAAAGGGAATTTCCACCAGATTATTACCATAAAAACCTGCTTACCTTACTATTGTTTTTAGTGAGTGGGGTTTATTATAATCAACCAATTTCCTTTATTCTTCATACTTTATCCTTTTCCTAGTCACTAGAATCTTTATTCAAGTGACTTGAAGTCCTCTCCCACTCTCAGGGAGCTGTTGAGGCAAACTGCGTAGAGATTTTACATAGCCACGTTCCCTTGTTCCACAAAGGTACCAGCTTCTCTGCTTTCAGCGTAGAGGAGCTGATTTCCACTGGCCTCACAAGCTATAGTGAGACCACAAAAATACAGGTTGTTATACTGTATACAGTATAATGCACACACCTGATATTCAACCCCGTGTCACATAAGAGACGGGGGCTGACAATCCCCTTCTCTTTCCTGCTCCCCAGTTATTGAAGCAGTGGGAAAAAGATGGTTGCCCTGAGGCTTTAGAATGGCCGGTATTCTACTTGTTTCACAATGACTCTTGGTAGAAAAGCCATATTTCCCGATAAATTTTATTGATAGTTTTCCTTTTGTAAGTTAATCTGTTGATCTCTGAATTCCCTCCTCTTTGACTCATTGCACATTTTTTATGCGCGCTGCACCCAACTTCTTTTCGACTCATTGTGCTTCTTCACATGTGCACTGCACCCAACTTATTTAACCCAGTCTAACATAAAATCCTCTTCTTTAATCTCCTGTGATGTCATTACACTTGGACAATAAGATCTTACCACTCGCCTGGACCCTCAAGGTTTCAACCCTCTTCTCCGCTTGATCCCTCAAGAACAAGATTATATAAACTCTACTCAAGATTCCTTTCTCACCGTTTCCCCAAGAAGATAGACAACTCACTTAGTTGTTCATAGTTACATCATAATTCAACTCACTCATCTTCACTTCACTCTCAACTATCTCTTGCGTGCTTTAAGCCAATCCCTTCCTGTCGACTATTCCATGTGTGCTTTAAGCCGATCCCTTCCTATTGACTATTCCGTATGTGCTTTTAAGCCGATCCCCTCTTATTCTTTTCATCTCTTTCTCATCTAGCTCAAGACTCAATTGCTTTGTAGGTTTTCAATTATTCAACTGAATTACAACATAACTTATAGTCATAACTAACTTCCACTTTATTAGTGTGTTGCTTTTCTCTTTTTTTCTACTTGATTTATTTCAGAACTTGTCTCCTACACACTTGTCTCGCCTTTAGGTATAAATTATCTTTTCTCTCTTTT
This sequence comes from Puccinia hordei, assembly GCA_007896445.1. Lineage (NCBI taxonomy): Eukaryota > Fungi > Basidiomycota > Pucciniomycetes > Pucciniales > Pucciniaceae > Puccinia > Puccinia hordei. The sequence goes on from RDRW01000301.1 coordinate 137,563, forward strand.
CTCTCTTTTGTATCAATTTATTTTTTCTTCTAAAAAGTTCTATTTTACTTACTCAAGAAATTCATCCTTTAGTTTGTTGATTCACATAATCTAATCCTCATTTTTATCGTTTCATCTTTCTTTTAATTTCATCTTCATTGGTCAATATATCAATGAATTCTAGCATGGAATGTAAACGCAAGCCATAAAGGTCCACAAATGGATGGATAGAGTGATAAATTGTGACACAATGAAGTGACCCTTACAAAATGTTTTTGGATGGCACAAGAACTTTCAAAAATCAACACGTGGGGGATACTTATCAGTTCTTATTGCTGTAAAGATATGAGGAGCTCACAGGTATAATTGGACGCTCTATTTGATTTTTTGAAGTCAAAAAAAATATCAACTTACAATGTATGTAACTTATCTTTGAGTTTTCAATAAAACAGCCTTTTCTTTTTTTTCAGCATCTTCAAAACTTACAGATAATAGGGGGTATCAAATATGACCAAATCCATCATTAAAACCAGTGAATTATTTTTTTCAACAAAATTTCTCCTTTGAGATATTTGAATTATTTTATATTGATATCCATGGTTTTGAAAAATGGTGGATTCTCAAAACCAGTTGATCAGATAATGGTGGATTTGGTCATATTTGATACCCCCTAATTAACCTCTACAGTTAACCTCTTTTATTATTATTATTACTAATATTATTATTTGCATCACAATAATTAGTTTAACTGATCAACCTAATGTTTACACTTATTAATTCATAAAGAATAAGGGTAAAATTCAGGTTGATCAGTTACTCTTTTCTAAATCTTATTACAAAAACCAATCCTCTTGGGAGTTGTTTTTTTTTGTAATTTTAATTAATTATTTTCAGGCGGGCAAAAATAATTAATTCAAATTACAAAAAAAACAACTCCCATCAATGGTATTTTTGGGGGTTGTTTTGGATCAGCGACTCCCAGGCGGGCGGTTTTTTGAAATTCAAATTACACAAAAAAAACAACCCCCATCAATGGTGTTTCCGGGGGTTGTTTTGGAGAAACGACTCCCTCCCAGACCCCGGACCGCGTGAGGACCACAAACAGCGGTCCGCACAAGGTTGATTGGACGTCCGGGAATTTTGGGAGTCGTTTCTCTAATTCCCGGGTGTTGTTTAACCAAGACCCTAAAAATAAAATAAAGAATAATTATAATTATTCAACCTTGCAGTTTCAAGCATTACATAGTAATAATTATATGTAATATCTTGGTGGCTGACACATATCCTGTGTTGCTTTCAGGTAATCTTTATTTCTCTTCTAGCAACAAAGAAACTATATACTACAATGTCTGAATGCTCTAGGTGTACTGATGATAAACTAAAGAGGAAATAAATTGCTTTCAGTTGTTCCTTCTCTACCATGATTCACCCAACAGTTACGTCGTGCATTGCCCCAGGCAGCTTTTGGACTCACTCACTTTGAAACCCCTAAAAAATTACTATCCAAATATTCTGATCATCTTCCAAATCTTTTGTTCATCACCGAAAATCTATGATCAAATCCTCCATTTATCATGTCGGCTGAGTTACTATCCAGCCGAGTCGCTGTCTGGCAGTGACAATCTTCAATCGTAAACTCCGATATTCGGGGACCTTAGTACTGTCAATACAATCGACGCAATTACAGGTGCCAAGCCGACTTAGCTACCATAGAACATGCACGTATATACATATTTACCACTCTCACTCAGGAGTTCATCTACTATAAAACTAAAAAAATAGGCTCCTGGAGCCAAACAAACCATGCACCATTTCTACTGCATCAATACATGCAACCTAACGGGTCGACGTCGGCCCGTTAGCATGACACGGATCGCGGATCGGCGTCGATCCGTGTCAGAAGTCACCATCGAGCTTCCCCAAAATTGGGGGCTATAGACTTGTGATATATAAGAGATGAGCTTGCAGGTCCCGAATCTACAACCCCGAATGACAAACTTATATCTGCAAGCCTACCGCCCGCGGGTAGCTGTATTTATTTGCTCCAGTGCTGGAAAGGTTATCATTGAGATTGATACGGCTCTGCTCGTGCGACTTCGGCCGATCCCTGGTTGTACGCGTCGGGTTAGGATGACATGTGGTGACCGGACTGTATACTGGTTTCAGGCTACTGATTCTGTATCTAAAACTATCTCAATTGGTCACTGTAGGTTGAAGTGGGATGGGAGCTACATATTTATGTGCATGAATTGAATAGCCGTCGCGGCAAAGAAGAAAATCTTGTAGACCCTTGGGGAGAAGAGGGGGACTCGTGCACGAATTTTATAGGGCTGGACGCCTATGAAAGTCAGATCACCGGCAGAACTTGCCGGATTACGCCAGCGCAGATTCCAACCTACCTGGAGCAGCCATACGTGGTCTTGGATGCTCCAGCACCGGGCGACGTGCAGACCATCCTCTCAGTCATCAGAGATCAAATACACATCGGAGTGCCTTGGTCCTTCTACCGGGCGAGACTAACAAGTTCAGATCTAGGTCTATACAATTCCAGGTATGCAAGGTGCCTGCACGCAACCTTGCGCCAGCTTTGAATTGCGACAAGGGAAGATCTGAGACTGGAGAGTTGACCATTTATAGTGAGAGCATCCTATTGGAGCTGCCTCCGCTTACATTGGTCAAGCAGCTATCCTCTATCTCATTTAAAAAATAATCAAATACTTCACTTAATATAAAACCGCAGTTTCTCCCATCTCAATGTGTATTGCTGATCAAATCCCGGGGGAACCTGAATTCAAAATAGACCGATTTGGACCTGCCCTCCAGCACCTCCCGACAATATCAGCAAAAGGGTTTGAAGTTCCTTATCCGTTGGATGATCCGAAAATGAGCGAACAGTTAGATTTTTTCAAATCTGCTACAAAGATTGAAAATTCGCAAGAATTAAAGGCGCATATTCTTTCCATTCGCGATGAATGCTGCAAAGCTTTCCCGTTTCCATGTATCTTGTGTAAGCACTTTCTATTGTGTTTCACTATCGTAACACAGGCTGAAGTAGAAGAGCAGGCTTTTATTTCCTCCAGGGTATGATAGTACGACATCCTTATTATCCGAACGTTCGGAAATTGATCGGACAACCATCGGCCAACCAAAACATTTTAATTGATATCGGCGCTGGCAGTAAGTGATGTTTCATTTAACTCAACTGACCGACAGAGCTTGATGCCTGATCATATTACAACTTTCTTTCTAGTGGGCACTGACTTGAGGCAGATTATATCTCATGGATGGAATCGAGACGATGTTATTGGCGTGGATATAACTAGTGGTATATATCTTCAATCTCTTTCTATTATACTGCTACCACACATCAAGTTGAGGAAAAACAAACATCTCTTACTGTGTTAGATTGGGACTCTTTGGGATACAAACTCTTCAGGGATTCTGAGCGCCCTATCCCGAATTTCTTCGGAGACATTTTGAGCAAAGAAGTCTTGAGCGGCCCTGCGCCTGTAGAAGTCTCGTCCCCGCGGATCGATTTGCGTTCATTGAAAACTCTAACTCCTTTGAAAGGGCGAGCGAAGTTTTTGATTTTAAATCAGGTATTCCACTTATTTGACGAGGCGAATCAGAACCTTCTGGCCGAGCGGTGTGCTTCACTTCTATCTGATGAACCGGGAAGCGCGATCTTTGGCATGCAAATGGGTGGTTACGCGAAGGGCTTTGAATCCAAGTGTGTTTTTATGTTTTTGCTGGCGTCGCCAATTGTTTGACTGAACTTGCCTGGCTTCTGATTCTTGAAAAACCTACTAGGGTATTTGTCCATTCCCCGGAAGTGAGTCTTATGAGCGAAAAAATATGATTCCAGGTGCAGCGCTTACTGAGTTGTTTTGATTCCTCTTTTATCACGACCCACATTTCCCGACAACGCAGTCTTGGAGGCAGATGTGGAACTCGGTCTTTGGCCCAGAGAAAGTGAGGGTCATTGCAGAATTGGTTGACCTTCCTTCAAGCCAAAGAAATACCCTCAGGACACTTTTTCCAACTAGTCGAGATATTGTTAGATTGTATTGGTCTGTCACGAGAATTTAACATCACAAAGGGAAGATTCATAGAGGAGGATCCAAGTAACATAATAAATAGTCAAAATCAGAAGTTGCACCGCGCCCGAAATCAATCAGAACCACATGTGTAATCTTCAATTATCGGTCAAAGACGAGACAGCCCCTTTATCACGCTGTTCGTTCTCTGTCTGTCATCTCCCTATGGAAAGAACAGGTTTCCATGGCCATCAGTGACTACGAATCCACCTGTTTTTAGAACTAGCTGAAGATGGAGGGACTGTAATGTTTTTCTTTCTTAGAACACAGTCTCCCGATGAGGAGCATCCTGCAATGAGATTCTGGGGATTCAATATAGTGGCGAGTTATCTGCTTGGGCGATTCATCACTTCTGAAGTTTTCAGTCGCCCTTCTGAGGAAATTACAACAAACTGCGTACGCCCTCTAACTTAACACAAGTCCCTCGCTTTGGAGGGCCCTGGTACAGCCTGGGCTGGCGGAAAGCGCGACCTCCAAAGTGTAGTAATTTGAGATCTTATTAACTTTATTGCAGCACACAAAACTAAAGCTAGTAGTAGTATAACACTGAGAACAATAAAGAGTTAATAAAATGAAATAAAAGATAGTATGATTGAAAGAGTGAAATCACATATACCTTCTTATAGTTCGGGTCCTAACTATAACTTGAAAAGATTCTTAAGGAAGATTTTAACAGGAATAAAAAGGAAACAGACAAGACAAGCCTATGAAAAGAAAAGAGGTTAATATTGAGAGAAACACAATCAAGGAGATATAGAAAGGACTAGTGAGAAAAGAATGAGAATCGAGTAATACCTCCACTTGTGTCTGAACCGGGCTCCTCCTGAGTCTTCTGAATCTAGTCTTGTTTTTGAATCGGAACCAAACAGCACTGTAGGACGTTTATCGAAAGTTGATTAAGGGCTTGGATGTTCGACGGAGTGGATGCGATGAATAGTACAGCAGTCAAGTCACTGTCTATCCGCGGGATGAGTGAAGTTGAAGTTTGCTTTGGCCGAACTCCAATGACATATTGCATATGCATCTTACCATCAGGATTATTTTCCAACACTCCTCCTTAATTCTGATTCGGTAAGATGTAGCTGTTCTCTTGACATTTCGACTTTGATAAATCCAAGAGGTTTGGTGAGCCCATCTGCAATCATTTCTTGCGTGGGGACTTGCTGAATTTCAAGCTGTTTCTTTGACACCAACTCGAGTACATATTGAAACACGCCAGATAATTGCTAGGTCGATGTGCAAAAAAACCAATTTTAGACCTCAACCGAAATTTTTTATATTTCATCAGTTGATTTCAACCAAGTTTAAATTGGTTGAGTGCTCCCAGTTTAGCTTCATTTGTGCTGAGTGAAACCGGACTTCGATGTGTTTTGAGTTTTCATTCAGCTGAGCTTCTTTGCTGATAATAACTGCTCCAGAATTATCATTCTTCATTATTGGGGCCTTGATTTTCACACGTAAATGAAGTACTAGATTGGTCAGCCATCTGAGTTGTTTGGCGCATCGGTTAATAGAAATGAATTCGGCTTCGGTTGTTGATTGTGCAATGACTGGTTGTTTCTTTGCTGACCAACAGATAGGGTTGCCGTACATTGTTATTACATACCCTGATGTTGATTTCTTCGACACGAGAGACGTGGCATAATCGGCATCAGCCCACCCCACTAGGCCCTCCTCAGGATCAGCTGTTTGGGTATAGTGAAGGCCAAAGTTTTTCGTTCCTTTCAGATATCGTAGTAGGTGCTTGATTGCGGACCAATGGGATTCATTAGGATTGCTCGTGAACTGAGCAAGCAGATTGGTAGTGAATGTGATATCTGGTCGAGTGTGTAATGCGAGATAGTTAAGCATGCCCACAGCCTTTTGATACAGCTTCTGATTTATTGGCTGCGCATCCGTTGCAACCACCTTGTGTAGGCTAGTTGGCGCCGGCGCTTTGACTGGATTTGAATCTTGCATATTGAACTCATACAAGATTTTTTCGGTAAATTCTGTTTGATTAAGATGTACCGAACCATCCTCCTTCCAGTCGAGCGTATAGCCAAGATGTTGTGACGGTTTCTCCTTGATTTTTATCGAATAAGTCCTCTTTATATCATCCAACAATTTCATCACTCGAGCTTTCGACTCGCCGACTACAAGACCATCGTCGACATGCATATGCAGCATCACTGAGCGATCAGAGGTATAAAAAACCGACTCATCCAAAGGGGAGGACTCTAGACCGAGATCCGAGAGTGTACCAACAAGATGCTTTCGCCATTGTCGTGGAGCTTGTTTAGTACCGTACAAGGACTTGTTCAAGCGCCAAACCCAGTTTTCTTTCCCTGGCTCTTCAAAACCCTGAACTTGAGCTACATACACCTGAGCATCTATCTCACCATACAAGAACGCTGTTTCGACGTCGAATTGAAAAACAGCCCATTGTCGATTTACTGCAATCGTGAGAAGCAATTTGAACGATTTGTTTCTAGCTACCGATGCATATGTGTCGAAATAGTGCAACATGTGAACTTGGTGATTGCCAAAACACACCCAGCGCGCCTTAAATCGCAACAAATCGCCGAATTCGTTTTTCTTCTTGTTCAGCAGCCACATTCCTCCGATCACTTTATCATCGCCAGGTGGGGGAACTAGGGTGCCTGTATTCTTTGATTTCAACGAATCATATTCTTTTGCCATCTCCTCTTGCCAGCCAGATAAATCCGTGAGATTCGAAAGTGCCTCGCGTACAGTAACACTTTCGGTGAGAAAGAGATACTCAGGAGGATCGAATTGTACCAGTAACAGTTCTTCAGGAGGATCCTGAACCGATGGAGGGATAACAGTTGCGGTTGAGGCAGGCGCTTGTCGAGCTGCCGATCGGCGGGACCCAGTTACAATGTTGCGAGCGTCAACATCACCAATAATTTCTTTAGGTGGAGGAACATTCGCTGGAACATAATCGTAGTTCTTCCAAATTTTAGGTGGCCTAGGTTCAGAAACATTGACCTTGTTTGACTTGCGACGAACGCTGACGTTAGGCGGTGGTGGTGAGCCTTCACAAGGAGGATTTTCAGCATAGTTGCGACTCGGAGGTGAAGCCGACTGAGTTTGAGCCAAAGATTGATCCTCCTGTGGATCAGCACGATTTTCCGTGCGAACAGGATCATGTACATCGGAAGGTGATTTGGAGGAAGTGATCTTGATGGAGGCAAGATCACTGGAGGTTTTGGAGGTTTTTTGCACCGCACGTGGGAGAGTATCGAGAGGTTTGGTGACAGATTTGGTAGAGTTGTACGGGAAAGATAGTGGGGACGGAGTGTAATCCCTACTTATAACAATGTGTCGACGAGTAGCATCAAAAAATCGTAGAGCGTCTGAGTGAGGTTCATACCCCAAACAAATAAGCGGCTTTGAGGGAGCCGAAATTTTTGAAGGAGGTCGATGTGCGACAAAGACCTTTAAACCGAACGGAATGAGCTTATTAACATCGCGAGTAGGCTCGATGCAAAGGTTTAACTCGGCCAACACGCTTACCGGAGACAACCAGTTCAATGATTTAGACGGAAGAATGTTGATTAACATTGAAGCATATTTTGCAGCTTCATCCCAGAAGTTTATGGGAACCGAAGATTGAGCTAGAAGACATCGAATCTTCACAAGTAATGTCTGATTAAACCGTTCGGCTAGACCATTCGTTTGAGGGCTATTTGCTGGACCAGTTTCAATGCGGATTCCTAATTTTTCAAGATTGGACATGAAGAAATTAGAGCTAAATTCTCCACCACGATCGGTGTGAATAATAGCGGGACACTTACCCGTCTTATTCAATATTTCATTAATGTACGACAAGATTTTTCCTTCCGACTCTGACTTGTTCCGCATCAAATAGATTCGATTGAAACGAGTATAATCATCAATGATAACGAGAACGTATTTTGTTGAGGATTTGGCAGGTGGCGTAATTTGAAGGACATCGATGTGTAGCGTCTTGAAGGGACGGTCCGTGGTAGGTAGAGGATTGGAGTGCGGAGATCGTTTGAGTTTGCACTGCTTGCATACCTCGCAGTTTCTTGCTAGTTGATAATCATTAATTGGATTGATTCCGTATAACTGAAGAAATTGAGTGAGATACTCGTCCAATGGGTGGCCCAGAAGAATGTGATAATCTAGCGCAGGATCGGGTTCAGAGACATTCAAGGCGTAATTGCAGATGCCTTGTTTCGGAGCAATTCCTTGATACAGATTTCCAACTCTAGGAAACCGATATATTACTTTTTCGCCAAGACGGACCAAAACTAAACGATTCTTGAACATAACTCGTAATCCGTGATCTTCAAGTTGAGTAGCTGAGATTAAATTTCGGGGTCCATTTGGTGCATAGAATACCGGATAAATCAGTACTCCTCCAATATTAAATTTTCCAACATGAGTGATGCGAATCGAGCCGGAGTATGTGTTGATGGCCTTGGTTACTGGCTTTGGGTCGATCAACAAATGCAGGTCGCACATTGTTGATTTTGATGCTCCAGAGTCAAAGATTAGGGTCGTCTTTTCGGGAGCAGTTGGTAATCCTTGTGCGTTTACTTCATCCATCAACATGAAGCCAGATTCCTCGGGGTCATCCACGTAGTATTCATCATCTTCATCGGCTGCGTCAGCATTGTCGACTTCGTCTTCTTCAACCAGATTAGCTTGACCACTCATGTAAAGTTTCATTTGCTCGCGAAACTGCCTTGCAAAATTGTCATCGTTTGATCTAGTGGGAGCTGATCGAGTTGGAGCAACGCCTCTAAAGTTCCCTCGGCCTGAGAACCCTCCACGATGACTTCCTCGTGTTGAAGGGGAGCCGCGACTTGCAGATGTTGATTGATGTTGATCTGCTGGCCTCTTTCCAAATCTACGATTTTGACTGGCAAAATACGCTGACTCGGCGTAAGCGCTTTCCTTCCGAGTATCTTCAATAAGGAGCCTATCGTAGATTTTTTCAAAATTGAATGGTCTCGCATCGTATAATGATTGAACCAGTGGGGTAAGGCTTTCGTCTTGATGCAAACTACGCAGGAGTAATGCCGCTGCCAACCCGGATGATATACTCATAAAGTTTGGATTTGCTTGAATAGATGACGTTAGAGCCGTGTAGTCGCGACGAAATTTGACTAGATGTTCTGACAGTGATGCTCCTGACACATAGACGCTGTTGATTAAGGTGAACAGTTTGTCACACAGTGCGATAACAGATTTTTCGCCGCATGCTCGAGCCAATGCTTCAATAGATCCAAAGATGTCTCCGTCGTTTGCGGTTAAAATCGGATGCAACTCCTCCTTGACCGTAGCAAACAGCTTGTTCATCGCCCACGCCGACATCATTCGATATTCAGAAGTTGATTTGTTTGCTGCGATCCACTCGGGTTTCATTAGATTTTCGTAACCCTTAGCAGTGACTATGTTATCGAACCGTTTGACCCAAGTCGCCCAATTGTTACGACTGAGTTTCTTGAAGGTTACTCGAGACGATCGCTCGTTATCCGACGAATCTGAAGAGTTCCCCATGTTTTCGAATGCCTAAAATGCGAATGTTCTAACTCTAGTCTTATAATAGTAGTGGCCAAGTTTTAGACTCTTGCTACCATGTAGTAATTTGAGATCTTATTAACTTTATTGCAGCACACAAAACTAAAGCTAGTAGTAGTATAACACTGAGAACAATAAAGAGTTAATAAAATGAAATAAAAGATAGTATGATTGAAAGAGTGAAATCACATATACCTTCTTATAGTTCGGGTCCTAACTATAACTTGAAAAGATTCTTAAGGAAGATTTTAACAGGAATAAAAAGGAAACAGACAAGACAAGCCTATGAAAAGAAAAGAGGTTAATATTGAGAGAAACACAATCAAGGAGATATAGAAAGGACTAGTGAGAAAAGAATGAGAATCGAGTAATACCTCCACTTGTGTCTGAACCGGGCTCCTCCTGAGTCTTCTGAATCTAGTCTTGTTTTTGAATCGGAACCAAACAGCACTGTAGGACGTTTATCAAAAGTTGATTAAGGGCTTGGATGTTCGACGGAGTGGATGCGATGAATAGTACAGCAGTCAAGTCACTGTCTATCCGCGGGATGAGTGAAGTTGAAGTTTGCTTTGGCCGAACTCCAATGACATATTGCATATGCATCTTACCATCAGGATTATTTTCCAACACAAAGGAGGGACTTGGGACTAATGTCAAATTTTTAGCGTGAGCATCCAAGGGTCCTTGGTGGAGGATGTGTGCCATTCAATTTTACACATCCTTCCTCTCAGGCCCGGGGCATGCCCTTGGCATCTTTAGACTTGTCTCACCTGTGCCCACCTTTGGGTGCCGCAACCATCACCAAAAACACAATGATTCTTAATGCAATGGACTTCATAATTTGGTCTTTTCCACCGCTTCAACCTATACAACAATTGTATGATATGCATACACATACATAGCTTGTCACATATTCCTGCAGCCTGCATGTACCAAGGGGTTTAATACTGTACAAATCCTGTTATAAACCATCAACTGGCCCACTTGGCTGGAGTAATAACAGGTGATAACATCCTGGACTAAATTATTGACAGAAATGCATGAGAAAACCAATCTTTGATGGTTTGATGAAGTGAGTCACACAAATGAAGCAAGGTGACAAGATGATAACAAACCAACCTTTGATGGTTTGATGAAGTGAGTCACACGAATGAAGTGAGGTAACGAGATGATAACAAACCAACCTAAGTGAAGAAGAAATGAGAATGATGAGAAACTTATACAAAGACTTTTGAAGAGAAAAAACAGACCTAAAAGGACAATGGTGTTTGAGTTGAGTCAGATGTGAATTTTAAAGAGATAATATTTGACTGAAGAACAATAAGGTCAAAGAGAATTGCTACTTAAGTACAAGATACTAACTAGGTTTAAATTGATGACATTAGACACAAAAAGAAACCACAACCATTATTCTTGCTTGAATATGCACCTTGAATATGCATATGTCAACATAAATTAAACATCATTCAAATTCTTTGATCTCGCAACAGCTGCTAATTATCAGATTCCCAACCAGCTTCTAATTACACAAAGAATGGAACATAAATGCCCAAAAGACCAAAATGTTCTAGATGTCTGCAAGATACTTTGGAGCCAACCAAATATAATGACACCAAAGCACTTCATGCTCCACTACCTTATCTTTCCAAACTCTGAATTGGCTTACTTATGCCAATATTGGGCCCAACCTACAGGCATTGAGTCAACACTTGGCTTTTTGGAGTCCCTTGGAGCTCTCATTAAGACTACTCAAGTAGGAAGGGAAGGGTGGAAACAGTTCATTCAACACAAGGCGAGCACATTTTTATCCCTACTTCTTCATGGGCAAGCTTTGTTCATTTCATTGTTTATGTTTACAACTGTTTATCAGGCAATCATTATATTACAAAATGAGGAGCTTCCAAGGGGGATTTATCCTTGTGGATAATTCCAAAGCTCAACCACAGTGGTGACAGATTTCTTTTCCACAGCTGCCCAAGACCACCAAGATGAATCTCTTTCTTATCATTTGCCCTTCTTGAAAAATATATTAATGGGGATGAATCCTACATCAAACCCAATTAACTTGGAAGGAAATAAGGAAGAACTTGGTTCCCCTGAAGATGATATCAGAAAATCTACAAGCATTGATCTTAATGGTACCTCCACTATTTCACCTTCTTGTGACAATACTCCTGGAAGCCTTGCTGGTATTGATATGGATCAGATACAATACAAACAGCACACTGACAACCAAGATTCAGCTACCATGCGCTTCCATAGAGTAAGTTATTCAATTTATGACTCTATACTTATTGTATTCCAGGCGTATTTGTGCCCTAGATGGTCTTGACGGTTTGCTCAATCATGGCTTTTTCTGTCAACCAACAGTCCAACTCACTTCAGTTGAATAATTCAGTGCGTTTCACAGCATGTGGAATTTTGGAAAGGGTCCACGATTACCTGAATGACATAGGATTATGTTCATCTTGTTCAGCTGCATTGTCAGAAATGAGTTCTCTAGTTCATGAGGCAGCATCAAAGCTGAGGAATGCAATGAGGGTCAGCAATACAATACCCATTGCACCCACAATTTGCATTGATAATATTGATATGGAGCAACGAGTTCATAATACCTCAGTTGGCCACAGGTCTCATACATTTTGAGGGACTTGGGGTTATGTGCATGTGCCTGACTGGGAGCTTGTATCTTCGCTTGTTCTCTCCAACTTGAGCTTGGAAAGCTACTATGCTGCAGTTGATAAGGTCAAATCCATGCCCATTCACCCATGAATCTTCCTGCCAAGTCCTTCCGAGCATGTTAATGACACCATGGTTTGGAATGCCCAGATCGCCAGGTTTCTACATCAGTATTGTGCTGTCCCTACCAATCCGGAATCTGCAATCCCAATTTCGTCACCAGTAAGCAAGCAGATTCAAGCTAAGAAGCCAGTAATTCACATTCTCAAGCTCATGGACACGTCAGATAACTCCGCCAAAGGCATCGGACAAGTTTTTCAATTGATTATGGACAAGTCCAGCCTATTTGTTGAAGATTTCTTTGGCCGCCTCCAGCCAATGGATGGAGACCTGGGAAATGTACAAAACTTGAACTGCTTAAGGTCTCAGCGTTCACTGTCAGCTTCCTGTACTCTAATCCACTTATTGTGGCGTGTACAGTAAGGACTAAAAAATAAATTACACTTTTAAAAGTGTAATAATGCAATTTCCAATAAGAACAATTACTTAAGTGTTATAAAACACTAAGTATCAAAAAAACAGGTTCTAACCCTGCTGCCAAAACTTCTATAAGGGATTTTAATCCTAGAAGGGCTAACCAGATTTTATACACGGTTCTTCCAATCCAATTAAATGTGTTTAATTGATTGGGGGGGTTTTTGGTTGAGGAATTTTAACTAAAGAAGATAGTATATAAATAAAGGCCAGTCCTCCTTACTTACAGGAGAAGGTGAGCGCCTTTGTAGCTTATAATAATTTATCTATGTAGTTTAAAATTGATGGGGAGTAATCTTCATTTTAGTGAAGAAAACTCCTTCTTAAATAATAAAATAAATATTATTTCACAAGCTTCTTTTTGAAGCAGTGATCAGGGCAAGATCACCAGGGGGAACTGAGCACCCTGTTTGTGATCTGATGTGGAATATGGTGTCATTCCTATGTGGAATGACCCCATAATTATTTCACAATGAATGGCTTAGTGGGAAATAATTATTTCAACATTAAATAATTATTTCACTAAGATGTGCTTGTGAATAAATTTTCTGGGGACTAAGGCTTGGAAAAGCGCTTGCCCTGAGTGATCAGTAATGTAAAATCACATGTACTTATGTATTTAATACATACTACATAAGTTATATAATTAAATACATATGTAATCTTATAGTATATATTACTATGGGTTATGCTGGGATTTTCCAGGATTTTCAAGGAAAAAACTATACCAATAAATGGTTCTTTATCCATTTATTGTGTGTTTGCAAATTAATTTTCCAAGGATTTTCCTTAATTAAATTTCCTTGGATTTTTGATAAAAACAAGATATAATGTTAAATAATGTTATTATATTTTTGCGTGCAGTCATGAGTGTGGCTTGAACACAGAGCCTTATGTATCAAGCAGATATTTCTAAGCTTGTCCTTAACTGTTACACTTTAAACAAATTGTTGAAACAGTTGAGTGTAATTTCTGGTATAACCAGAAGATCTAGTAAAATAAATAAAGTAAAAAATAAAATAAAATAAATAATAATATAATTAAATATAATTAATTATCCAGATTTCAGTTTCAAGTGTTACATAATGTATGTAATATCTTGGTGGCTGACACTCACCCACACTAAAAAAGAGAAAAAAGGCTAATGTCTTTTTTCTGCTCTATAATTTCTTAGTAGAGAATCATTATTAATATCTTTAGCTTCTAACCACTTATCTTTGTCAGCTAAGGAGTTTTTGAATCTTAATAGATATTGTTTAATGCTTTGATTATTTCTCATAATTCTTCTATCATTGATGATTTTGTGAGGAATTAGATTTTCATCATCTATTATAGGTGGAACAGGAGTGTTTTTCTTAGCAGGAACATTATTATTTTCTTTGTCAGAAGTGATATACTTCTTAAGGAGACTAATTGGAAAAGTTGGATGCTTTCTATTGAATGGTTCTGTCAATATTACTTCCACTGCATTTGGGCCATGGAAAGCTTTGACTACAAAGGGACCAATAAAAGAGTCTCTAAGTTTCTTAGGACCATCCATCTTAGCAAAGTTTACTGTGGATATTAATACTTGATCACCAACTTTAATTTTAGCTTCTTTATGAGTTTTATCCCATCTTGAATTATTATAGTCAACTGCTTGTTTGATACAATCTTGGGCATGTTTTTCAGCTTTATTCATCATATTCAGAAATGATTCAGATTTTGGATGAATGTGCACTGTTTTACTAAGCACACTGGTTACAGGCATAACAGGAGTCCATCCTCTTTCTAACTCAAAAGGAGTTTTTCCAGTAACTGAGTGTTTACTTGAATTATATGCATATTCAAGTGCTGGTAATAAAGATATCCAATCATGAGTAAAACCATCCTGATCTTTATAACTAAGGCCAAAGGCACAATATCTTCTGATCATGTCTTCCAAAGTCTGTATCATTCTTTCAGCTAAACCATCTGTCTGAGGGTGATAAGCTGTAGAAAAGGCTAATTTAGTACCCATTAAGTTGAACAAATTATCCCAAAACTCAGAAGTGAATTTTGGATCTCTGTCACTGATTATGACTGAAGGACATCCCACATCAGCAATGATATGATTCCAAAATAATAGAGCTACATCCATTGCATTATTTTCTTTAAAGCAAGGAATAAATCTTGCTCTTTTGGAGAATCTGTCTACTACAACTAAAACACAGTTGTAATTTTCTTTACCTGCTGGAGGTAATCCAGTCACAAAGTCCATGTTAATGACTTCCCATCTGGATTTTGGTTCATTGATTTCTTGTAACATACCATGTCTTTTACCAGTAGCTTTATTGGCTTTTCGGCACCTGTCACAAGAAGAACTGTATTCTATAACATCTTTTCTCCAATCAAACCACCAAGCTACAGACCTTACTCTTTCAAGGGTTCTGTCAGTAGACATGTGGCCAGAAAACATATTATCATGACATTCAAACAATATGTCATTAATATTATTTTGTGATGTAAGTACAATACTACAAGCATGGTTACTTTTATAATAAAGGAGTCCATCTAGGAGTACAAATCTTTTTCATCAAATTTTTTCTTCCAAAGTGGATCCAAACCATTTAAAATACCAATATTTTTGAAGTCTGACTTCAGAGCTTCTACAATTATTGTAGTGTTCTTGTTTTTAGAGTAACTGTCTACAATTGTTTCAAAGAATTCATCCTTGAGGCTAGTGATTGTAATACCCATGATGGGTAAATCTCTTTCCATATTTTCTTGATCATATGCAGGATTATCTGGAGTGTTTGGTAAAGACCATCTGCTAAGTGCATCAGCATTTTTATGAATTAATCCTTCTCTATGAGTTATAGTCATAGAACTTCTCCATTCTTGGAATGAGATTTGCCATCTCAGCATATGTCTATTTGGTGACTTAAGATTAATAAGACTCTTAAGAGCAGTACAATCTGTTATTACTTCAAAGAAACATCCATCTAGATAATAGTACAACTTTTCTAAAGCCCAAACCAAACAAAGGCATTCTAGTTGAGATGCACCATATCTTCTTTCAGAATCTTTCAATTGTCTAGAAATAAAGACTACAGGTCCTTCAACTGGTAAGTCATCTTTAATTTGAACTTGGTGCAAGGCTGCACCTAATCCTTCCATACTAGCATCTACATAAAGTTTGTAGGGTTGAGTAGGGTCAGGATGAAAAAGCACAGGGGCTGTGGTTAACATTTCCTTTAAAGTATTATATGCATTTATCCTTTACTTAGTCATTTCAAATACTACACTAGGGCTGATAAGTTTTGTCAGACTAGAAGATATGGAAGCATAATTTTTCAAATGTTGTCTGTAACAACTCATAAAGCCTAAAAAGCTTTGGAGTTCTTTTACAGTAGTGGGTACTGGTTTGAGTAGAACAGCAGCCACTCTATTTTGATCTATTCCCAAAGTAAGACCAGATACTACATGTCCCAAAGCTTTGAGTTCATTAAACCCAAAGTGGCACTTGGGCAGAGAAATCTTCATATTCATTTTAATGGCCCTTTTAAGGACTAGGTCTAATCTAGTGAGATGTTCATCCCAATCTTGAGAGAAAACAATAATGTCATCTATGTATATGATCAACCATCCTTCTCTAAGTTCATTGTAGAATTCTACATCCATCATTCTTTGGAAATGTGAAGGTGCATTTTTTATGCCAAAGGGCATTCTTAAATATTCATAAACACCTAAGTAGCAAATAATCCTGAGATATTTTCTACTTTCAAAACTAACAGTGTTTTGATGAAAGCCTTTAAGTACATCCATTGTAGAGATGTATTTGGCTTTGGCCAAATTTGTAAGAGATTCATTAATTTTAGGCATAGGATACCTGTCTGGGACAGTAACACTATTCAAAGCCCTAAAATCACCACAAAGTCTTGACTTGTTATTGTGCCAGGCTATTATTACTGGTGTAGTAATGTCAACTTCCTCTCCTGGAGTAACTTTTCTAAGAACTTTCAATTTTAGCAAAGTGTCTATGTGCTCTTTAATAGCTTCTCTGCTTCTAGGACTAGCAGGATAAGGGGATCTCCTTACTATTGGCGGAAAAGGTTTCTGAATGGTCAACTGAATGTTGACTTCATGTCCTTTTATTGCTCCAAACTCATCTTTAGGAGTATTGAATGCACCAATGTTCATGTACAAAGTATTGTACAATTGTGTGACTTGGTCACTTGACAGCTTCTCATACACATGAGCTTCCTCTTTTATTTGGTTTTTAAAGGAAATAATATTATTAAAGGAAGAGGAACTTCTAGTATCATAATGATACTGTACTGTACTATTTCCAATTGTAACATAATTGGCATCTGAGTTGATCAGATTAATTTTATAAGCATGTAAATAATTATTACCAATTATGAAATATTGAGCTTTAATATCCTCCATTACCATGAAAGTCATGTTCATAGAAACTGTACCAAGTGTAATGTCATAGTTAATTTTACCTATGTAATTAAGTTTTTGGTTACAACTTTTATAAGTTTTATTGTCAGGACTAATCAGTTTAGACTTATAATCCTTGTCTATTTGAGACAAGTATCTAGTACCAACACAAGATACATAAGCACCTGAATCAAGTAAAGTGTTTATAGGTATGTTATTCAATTTCATTCTCATAAAAATACTTTTGCCTTTGCTTTCATCTATATGAAATATATTACCAACAACATCTTGAGACTCTTCTTCAAGTTCAGAGTAGTTCAGAGTCTTCATCAATCTCTGGATCTTCTGATTCCTCAGAATCTTTATTCTCAGATATATTTGTTGAAAAATCATCTGTCAAGAGTTAAGACTGCTTGAACCCCTCCCGAACTTATTGCCAGGGGGTTTACAATCTAGAGTCCAGGGGTATTTAAACCTCCACTTTGCCTTGATGTGTAAAGTTAGGATTCCTATCTTTTCTTAATCCTCAACGCTTTCAAATCCACTTTCCACCAATCCTCAAGATTGATCCATTACTCTTCAAGATCGACCCCAAGAATCTATCTGCTGCTCAAACTAGGTCTCACGGTGTAAAACTCATCTTGATCCTCGACTCATCGACTCTACATCGATCACGACCACCTTTCTCAAATCTGAAACTATTCCTCTTCCTTGTCGCTCTATCTTCCTAATCTTCTTCCTTAAACCTTCTGGTACCTTAAAAACTATCAATCATTGTCCTGTGTCTGGTTTTGGTTAAAAATTCTTTAGCAATTTTATAATACGATTAACAGTCGAAATTCGCTACCACCAAAAAACCAGGCACGTCGTAAATCGAAATGGACTCCATTAACGGTACCGTCATGAAGGCCACCATTGAATCCATTCCTATCCTAACCGAAGATAACTATTCAAGCTGGAAAACTCGAATTACCAGTCTCTTCAAATTAGGAAAGGTTAAAGATCACATGTATAACGGCACGCCTCCGTTGGAAGAAGAAGATAATATCATTTTAGGAGCTATTATTTTATCGAAGATCTCAGCGGGCACCCACACCAACGTGGTCAACTCTATCAACGCTGAAGATGCTCAACTCCTCTGGCAGGCCATCACCAAACGATTCACCTCTTCGGAACCCTCTAACCGAGCCAGGGTCTACAATCAGTTTTTGAGCATTGCCTACGAGAATAATCACATCGATAAATTCATCACCGATGTTCGCGGCTGCCTTACAAAAATGGAAGATGTAGGCATTACTTTCCCTGCCGATTTGATCACCTACGATCTATTAAGACGACTTCCAGCCAGTCTGGAAAATATCAAACAAGCTATCACACACTCAAAGAACGGTGAAGACATCACCCCTGAGTCACTTCTTAATCACTTAGAAATTCATCGAAATGATTCAAAGCTCTCGAATCAATTTAAAATCAAGACAAATGCCGTGGCGATGATGTCAAGAGAAGGAACTTTTTGTTCAGCGGGGAAACACAATCATCAAGCTCCTCACCCTGAAGATTGATGCTGGATGGTGCATCCAGAACTCCAACCGCCTCCTCGACCATACTATGGAAAGAAGCCTCAAGGAGTCAATGTCAGCCTTTCTACCTTCTCCTCTCACCTGCCTAAAACCTTCGTCCTGGATTCCGGATCCTCATTGCACATGGTCGCTGACGAAAATCTTTTCACACTCCTAGACAAGTCAGAAGGAGGAATGATTAATACAAGTTGTGGTGATAACACCTTGAAGATCGAAGGAAAAGGGTCTATCGCGGTGATACATAAGCAAGAAAAAGTTGTCTTCCATGATGTTCTCCTCGTACCTCAAATCAACGCCAACCTTTTGTCATTACGTCTCTTACTACTACAACATTTCGACGTTAAATTTGAAATAAATAAAATTTTTATAAATAAAAATGATCGGCCTTGGCTCGAAGGACATTATCAGAACAATCTTCCCGTTCTCGATCTAAGTCCGTGCATACATCAATTGTGCTTGTCCGCATCTGAGAGAATCCATA
This sequence comes from Puccinia hordei, assembly GCA_007896445.1. NCBI lineage: Eukaryota > Fungi > Basidiomycota > Pucciniomycetes > Pucciniales > Pucciniaceae > Puccinia > Puccinia hordei. The sequence continues at coordinate 156,876 of RDRW01000301.1, forward strand.
AATCGTTAGGACACATCAGCTACGGCCGGATCAGACATAAATTGGGAATTCCAATTAAGGCAGATCACAAATGTGTTTCGTGCGCCATGGCTAAAATCACAAAAGCGACTTACTCCCATCGCTCTTCCCGTGCTTCAAAACCTTTCGAAGAAATTCATCTCGACTTGATAGGTCCCATCAAACCTATGTCTTATCGAAGACACCAGTATATTCTCACCATTGTGGACTCCGCCACTCGATACTGCTCGGCCATCCCAATCAAAGCAAAATCGGACGTTTTTGAGGTTCTGTCTCAACTCGTTGATGTAGAAGCCAAACGCTTTGGATACTTCCCTAGCATCATCCATTCGGATCGGGGAACAGAGTTCACCAACTCAGAGCTGGAGAACTATTGTCAAAAAAATATCATCAGACTCAGATTTTCAGATCCCCATACACCGCAACAAAACGGCTTGGCTGAACGGTTCAATAGGACAATACTGGATTCGCTTCGAACAATACTTCTGGACTCGATGCTGCCTAAGACCCTTTGGAGCGAGATTGTAGGAGCTAGCGTGTTGACAATGAACCAGGTGCCAACTCACCGAAGCAATAAGTCGCCCTACGAGCTCTTTAAAGACAAATCTATACCACTTAGTTTCTTTCATCCTATTGGCAACCCGGTGGTTGTCTACTCTCATAAACAGAAGTCAAAGCTGGAACCCAGAGGAGAGTCAGGCAAACTCATCGGTTTTGATGCTGAGTTGAAATCATACAAAACAATTACCGAAGGCGGCAACATCGTAAGCTCTAAGAACGTTGTGTTCCTCGATTACCCTTCGAACGGAAAGTCGGATGACGACTGGGAGGATTTAGTTATAGAAGAAAATTCGGTGAATGTTGAAATGCCGAGGATGACTGATAAAGAGGAAGTTCACGAGATCAAAGAGGAAGAAATCGATATCAGTCTGCCTGAGGCTCTTGACAGGGATGAAGTAATCGATGTAGATGAGTCCTCGTCTGATTCAGACGAGATTGAAGTCGCTGAAGGATTGGTTCCGGTTCCCATTACTTCATCGGTCAGAGTATTACGGGATAGGACAGCACAGGTTAAGCCACAAAAGTACTCTTATTTGACTACCGATCCAAAGGGCTACAAAAATGCGGTCACCGGAAGCAAGGCAGTGGAATGGAAGGTCGCTGTTCAAGAAGAGCTTAAAAATATCGAAGATCACAAAGTGTGGAGCGACTATTATGGACACCCACCCAAGTCGCTACGTCACACATGGGTCTTTAAGACCAAACTGGCTTCCAAATCGGCCCTTGAAAAACATAAAGCTAGACTCTGCATACAAGGCTTTATGCAAACGCCAGGAGAAGACTTCTTCGAGACGTTTGCGCCAACAGGAAAATTTCCGTCCCTGCTCACGCTACTAGTATTGGCGTTGGATATGAATATGGGGGTAAAACAGTTTGATGTAAAAAGCGCTTTTCTTTTTGCGCCGCTGGAAGAAGACATCTACATAAGAACGCCGGAAGGATCCCATCGACGAGCTCCTTTTCTCAAATTGCACAAATCCTTATACGGGCTGAAACAATCACCCATGAACTGGTATAACACCCTTACTTCCTGGTTCGAATCAGTCGACTACCTACCTTCTGTCGCAGACGCATGTCTGTTCATCCACAAAAATAAAAATTCATTCATCTTCTTCCATGTGGATGACCTGATCGTAGTCGGAAAAACGGAAGATTTTGAAAAAGTATTCCTACAAAGATTCCCTCATTCGACGGCGCACGCTCCCGACACTCTCTTGGGAATGCAATTAGAAATTAAACCCGTTTGCATTGAACTTTCCCAAGAATTGCTTATTGAAAAAGGACTGGATCTTCTCAGTTTACGAAATACAAACTCAGTAAAAACACCTCTAACACCAGCAGTGCAACTTCAGACGGCGTCGGAAGAATATCACCAAAAATTCCTGAAGTTGAATATCAACTACAGGTCATTCACTGGGATTCTTAATTACTTATCATGTAGAACGCGCCCAGATCTTGCGGCTGCAGTCTCCATCCTGTCAAGATTCAATCACAGACCTGGTTTATCTCATTGGAACAAGGTTCTACACTGCTGGCGGTATCTAAAGGGGACGCAACACTTCAAATTCTGCCTCAAACCGGATCCGGAAGAAGCATCGGGACGAATCAACTTTTATACTGATGCGACTTGGGCGGACGATCAAGAGACTCGAATCTCTCAGAGCGGCTCACTGGCATTCTGGAAGTCTTGCCCCATTCTGTGGAATAGCAAGAAACAGAAAAACATCACAATGTCGTCGACGGAGGCGGAATTAAACGCCCTCTCAGATGGGGAGCAGGAAAATCAGTGGCTTACATTTCTAATTGAAGAACTCTGGAGAAATCAGTTGAAACCGACTTTATTCCATATTGACAACAAAGGGTTGCTTGAGAAACTGAAGAACTTTGGCTCGAATTCCAAGACAAAGCACTTGGATATCAAGGCCAAAGGATTGAGAACAAAGTTCAAGAATAAGGAAATCGACGTAAAACTTGTTCCATCCGAGAAGATGCTAGCCGACGCCCTCACAAAAGCCGCGCCACACGTCTCAATAACCAAGCTTCAAACGGAATGTTTTGCCGGTCTTTCGCCAACAAGCAAGGTGGGGTGTTGAAAAATCATCTGTCAAGAGTTAAGACTGCTTGAACCCCTCCCGAACTTATTGCCAGGGGGTTTACAATCTAGAGTCCAGGGGTATTTAAACCTCCACTTTGCCTTGATGTGTAAAGTTAGGATTCCTCTCTTTTCTTAATCCTCAACGCTTTCAAATCCACTTTCCACCAATCCTCAAGATTGATCCATTACTCTTCAAGATCGACCCCAAGAATCTATCTGCTGCTCAAACTAGGTCTCACGGTGTAAAACTCATCTTGATCCTCGACTCATCGACTCTACATCGATCACGACCACCTTTCTCAAATCTGAAACTATTCCTCTTCCTTGTCGCTCTATCTTCCTAATCTTCTTCCTTAAACCTTCTGGTACCTTAAAAACTATCAATCATTGTCCTGTGTCTGGTTTTGGTTAAAAATTCTTTAGCAATTTTATAATAATATTGTTAACAACTTTCTTTCTTCTGCAATCTTTAGCTGCATGCCCTTTAATATTACAATTTGTACATTTAACATCAGAATAAGTTTTATTTTTATCTGATGTAACAGGAGGAGTAGCAACAAAAGGTTTGTTTTGGTACTTTGATCTTTTACCAAGATTAGTCTGATCAACTATTTCTTGTAAAACATTTATAAATGTACTGATATCAGCTTGAGTGGTGTCTAATGCACATTTAACTGCATAAGCCACTTCCCCATCACACAAGTCCAATAGTTTAATATTGATTTGTTCAATATTCAAGTAGGGCTCAATTGACTTAATCCTTCTGTATTATTTAGTAACCCAAGATGATACAGAAGGATTATTAGCATCAAATCTTGAAGTATAGAAGGCTTTTTGTACTCTTCTTCTCCAAGTAGCATTACCAAAATTCTGTTCAATTTGCTGTTTCCACCATTCCCATGTTTGAAGACCAAATTGGTTTTTGATACCTTCATGGTACCAGCGGACTCGGCATTGCGGACGATGATCCTCAAAAGTCGACACGACACAAAGTCCGCAGGCCACCCAGGCAGATCCCGCACGTTGGCATTAGTATGGAGAAGTTTTGTGTGGAATGGAATGAAGAGATTTGTCAACCAGTACGTAGACGGCTGTGATTCATGCCAAAGAGTCAAATCTAGCACTCGACGGCCGTTTGGAACATTAGAACCCCTCCCAATCCCCGCAGGCCCATGGACGGACATTAGCTATGATTTGATCACTGATCTCCCTGAATCCCGCTTGAGTGACAGCATACTAACAGTAGTAGACCGACTGACCAAGATGGCCCACTTCATCCCATGCAAGAAAACCATGAACGCGGAGCAACTAGCGGAACTGATGGCAGAACACGTATGGAAACTCCATGGAACCCCCAAGACAATTGTCTCAGACCGGGGAAGTATATTTATCTCCCAAATCACACGTGAATTGAGCTCCCGCATGGGGATTAGACTACAGCCATCCACAGCCTACCACCCAAGGACAGATGGACAATCCGAGATCGCCAACAAAGCAGTCGATCAATACCTGTGGCACTTTTTTTGCTACCAACAGAACGATTGGGCCCCACTCCTCCCAATGGCCGAATTTGCATACAACAACAACGACCACACATCGACAGGAGTTTCCCCGTTCAAAGCGAACTACGGATTCAACCCGGCATATAGCGGAACCCCCTCAACAGAACAATGCATCCCCGCAGTAGAGGAACGACTCCGCAAACTTGCGGAGGTCCAAGGAGAACTCAAGCATTGCTTAGAAGAGGCGCAGGAAACAATGAAAGGCCAATTTGACAAGAAAACAAGGGAAACACCGGAATGGGACGTAGGGGACGAAGTATGGCTAGACGGACGCAACATTTCAACAACCCGCCCCAGCCCAAAATTGGAACATAGATGGCTGGGACCTTTCTCTATCTGTAAAAGAATCTCAAGATCCGCGTATAAGCTAACACTCCCTATATCCATGCGGGGGGTACACCCCGTATTTCACGTAGCAATACTCCGCAAACACAGACCCAACAAAATTGCGGAACGACGGAGGGAAGACCCGGAACCAATTAGAGCGGACGGCGGGGATGAGTGGGAAGTCGAAGAGGTACTGGACTGTAGAAGACAAGGCGGGAAGACCCAATACCTGGTCAGCTGGAAGGGATTTGGAACAGAAGACAACTCATGGGAACCGGCGGAAAACTTGAAGAATTGCGAGGAACTGGTAGCGGGATTTAATTCAAGATTTCCGAATGCGGCAACTACTCATCGGCGGAGGTGGAGAAGGAAGTGAGGAACAAAATTGATAAGAGGTGGAATTTTTTTCTTTTTTCTTGATTGGCGAATGAGTAGAGGATTTAGCATTAAAAGGGGGATAATGTCATGAGCCGTATTGCGGGCCTGCCCGCACCAAAGCCCGCACCACATGTAGATAGGCTATCACGTACATGTCACAGACAGACCACTATATAGTCTGTCAGGACGAGGATCCACATCTCTTCCTCATCCTGAAATTTACATTATAGGATCCCGAAACCCCAGAACCCCAGAGCCTTCCTCTCCACAGATCAGACCATAACAGTTATTCACACTTCCATTGGCCCTTTGCACATCGAAAACGCTTTTCTAGCCCTGGAGCTATCTAACACCCTTATCCCTCTCTCTTACTATTTACAGAAGGGATTCTCCTTGATTCCAACTCATCAAGGAACTCGCTTTGAATGTTGATCTTCCAAAGGAACCCTTTTCCTGGGATCAACAACTTCAAATGTGCTAATCATCAATCAAAACCCTCTCAAAGGCCTTTCAGTTGGAACTACCAACGCTCTCGATCTCCACAGGGCCTTAGGTCATCCTAGCATCAACTACATCAAGAAGGCATATCCAAACCTCTCCTTTGATCCAATCGACTGCTCAGTCTGTGATCTGTCTAAGATGCACAGGCAACCCTTCTCTGGCTCGTTTCCAAAACTTTCCAAGCCACTCGAATGTATACACATGGATCTGTGTGGACCAATCACTCCAGCATCACGGGGAGGAAATCATTACTTCCTCAAGATCATTGATGGCTACAGCAAGTATCGTTTCGTGTACCCAATGAGCTGTAAGTCCAAAACTTTCCAACTGTTTGTTACATTCCTCAATCAAGTTGAGAACTACACCAACCGAAAACTTCAATCGGTAGTGTCCGATAATGGGGGCAAGTTTGTCAACACCCAGTTCAGGAAGCTCTACGGGGAAAAGGGAATCACCCATCTCACTACGGCGCCTTACTCGCCTCAGCAAAATCCTTTTGCAGAAAGGGGGAACCGAACCACAATCGAAAAGGCGCGGGCCCTGATCTTGACAAGCGGCTTATCCTTGCACTGGTGGGGAGACACCGTGGCTACGTCGGTCTTTCTTGAAACTCGCACTCCGGACAGCTCTATTGGATGGTTATCTCCATACGAGCTTTGGCATCAACACAAGCCAGACCTGTCTCGACTCATTCCCTTTGGTTGTCGTGTGGTGGCCTATGAGGAGAAGAAGTGGAGAAACTCAAAATTTTCTCCCTCTGGAATTGAAGCCGTTTTCCTGGGTTACCACAAAGGACATTATAGGAGCTGTATCTGTTATTGCTAGAACTAAAAACCAGAAACTGAAATACAAATGTTTTTGAAGAAATGAATCAGAAAAGAAAACAGAATGAAAAAAGAGAAACTAACCCAAGAGGCACACAGATGTGCTAATAGATAATTGATAAGATTGTGGAGTAACAATGATATTGTATGATGAACTGAGGGTTGTAATTGAGGTTAGTTTATAAGAAATAATTAAGAGAGAAAAATAGAGAGATTGATAACAAACCCTGATGATATGCAGGTACTTTTTTATTATAAGAATGATAGAGGAACGCGATAGAAACTGAGACACTTAGAGATGAAAAGAAATAAGATCAGTTTATGAGATAAACAATATGAAGGGGAAAAGATAAGTAGAAATGCGTCGAGAGCATTTCTCACCAAGTTGAAGGCAAGAGAAGGCGATCCAATGTTAACGCTTCGACTTAATCGGACCACTAGTGTTTCTTGAGTTGATTGATGAAGTATGAGTGAGCAGTATTTGAGAGCTGACTGATTATCATCTACCGGTTCGAGGCGGTTTAAATATAGAAGTTAGGGTTGAGGATATTTTACTTGAGTGTCTTCAGGATGTCACCAACTGGAGAGTTGAGTCGAGTTTCAACACCCCCCTCAACTTGGTGAGTAATGCACCAAAAAGCATTTCTCTTTGAGCCGCGTAAGTGATTCATTGTTGCTGGCCTTGGTTAATGTGTCGGCTATCATATCTTCAGATGGAATTAAGGTAACTTGTATTTCACCGTTGTTGTTTAAGATTTGGAGCCATTTCATTTTGATGTCGAGATGCTTAGTCTTAGAATTGGATCCAAAATGTTTGATTTTTTCATTTAATCCTTGGTTGTCTATGTGAAAGGTAGATGGATTCAACAATTTGTCCCACAGTTCTTCCACAAGAAATTTGATCCATTGACCTTCTTGCACTCCATCTGACAACGCATTTAGCTCCGCTTCTGTCGATGACAATGCAATGTTTTTCTGCTTCTTGCTGTTCCAAGAAATAGGGCATGAATTCCAAAAGCATATTGATCCACTCCGTGACAGGCGAGTTTCAAGATCGTCAGCCCATGTGGCATCGGTGAAATGTTGAATAGATTTTGAGGAATCTTGAGAATTGGGTCTAAGCGTTAGGTGAAGTAGTCGAGTGCCTTGTATATACTTCCAGCAATGTATAACTTCCTTCCAGTGGTTAATTCCCGGATCATTGTTGAAGCTGGACAGTATTGACACAGCAGACGCTAGATCCGGACGAGCTCTGCAGGAGAGATAGTTCAGAATGCCGGTGAATGTTCTATAATTGATTTTTAACTTCGCAAAGGCCTCTTTTTCCTCGGCGGTTGCAGCCTTCAGTTGCACCGCTACCGATAAGGGTGTGTTCACAGGCTTGCAGTCACTCATTTCAAGCATTTCTAGGCCTTTATCAACAAGTTTCTCCTGAGAAAGCAAGATGAAATCTTGATTGATTTGAACGTCCATTCCTAAGAGAGTGTCAGGATCGTGAGCACTAGAGTTAGGGAAACGATTGAGAAAAAGGGATTCGAAGGCCTCGACTTGTCCTACCACAATTAGATCATCAATGTGAAAAAATATAAAAGAGTTTTTATCTTGATGAATAAACAAGCATGGATCAGAAGTTGATTGAAAATATCTGATTTCTTCAAACCACGTTGTCAAGGTCTTGTACCAGTTTGCTGGGGCTTGCTTCAAGCCATATAAAGACTTCTTGAGTCGAAGGAATGGAGATTTTCGATTGGATCCTTCTTGTGTCTTTATGTATAATTCTTCTTCAAGCGGAGCGTACAGGAACGCACTTTTCACGTCAAATTGTCTAATTGGTAAGCTCTTGTCAACAGCAAACATCAATACAACCAAGAGAGTGGTGAACTTTCCAGTAGGGGCGAAAGTATCGCCGTAGTCTATACCCTCGATTTGTAAGAAACCTTGTATACATAGTCTGGCCTTTTTTCTCTCATCAGACAATAGGGTTGCAGGTTTTGTTTTGAATATCCAGACTGTGCGAAGAAAGGAGTTGGGAGTAGTGAAATGTTCATCCCACACCTCGTGATGCTCAATGTTAGCTAACTCTTCTTCAGCTGCCTTGAGCCAGCCTTTGTTATCAATGGATTTCATCGCATTCTTGAAGGAAGTAGGGTCTGTGGTCAAGTGTGAATACTTGACAGGTTTGACAGCAGTGGTTCTATCTCTTAGTTGTCGGATGGAAGGTTGAGTCGAAACAGGGACATTCATAATTGGTTCTATGTCTTCACCTTCATCCAATTCTTCACAATGACCAGTGCTTGTGATGTCGTCATTCTCTTCAGGGATAGGAAGCAGATTATCGGAAACTCGAGATTCTCCATCCGTTTCAAATTCGTTTTCCACGCAAATATCCCAGTCTGAAGAGTCATTGACCGATGGAGTGTATTCCAAGAGTTGAATGTGTTTTGTCTCGATGATTTTTCCATTTTCAGATAAAATCCTGTATGATCGGAGATCGTCCGAATATCCAATGAACACCCCTAGTTGTCCTTTCGGATTAAGCTTGGCATGTGATTTTTCAGGAAGAACAAGATAGGAGAGCCAATTGCCAATTGGATTGAAATAATTGAGAGGTAGAGCTCGATCTTTAAAAAGCTCGAACGGAGATTTCTTCGATCGATGAGCAGGTATCTGATTTATCGTAAGTGAGCTTACTTTGGCAATTTCGTTCCAGTATCTCTTGTTTACACCTGAGTCTTGAAGAATGGTTCTCATAGATTCCAGAATCGTACGATTGAAGCGTTCAGCGAGTCCATTTTGCTGAGGAGTGTATGAATCTGAAGTCCGTTGTTTGATCAGGTGAGACTTGCAGTATACAGACATAGTCTCATTGATGAGGGCGTTGATAAACGCAGGCCAAGCGCGCACGCCAACGCCAGCCCGCACGCCATTTTTTTTTGGCGTGCGGGGCCTACACGCCCTTTTTTTTTGGCGTGTAGGGTCTACACGCCAAAAAAAAAGGGCGTGTGAGACCCACACGCCAAAAATGGCGTGCGGTTCCCACACGCCTTTTTTTTTGGCGTGTGGGCCCCGCACGCCAAAGAAAATTGGCGTGTGGGACCCGCACGCCAATTGTTTGGCGTGCGCTCCCACACGCCAAACGATTGGCGTGTGGGAGCGCACGCCAAACAATTGGCGTGCGGGTCCCACATGCCAATTATTTGGCGTGTGGGGGGATATCGCCTGCGATATCCCCATACACATAATACATACATGTATTATGTGTATGGGGATATCGCATGCGATATCCCCATACACATAATACATACATGTATTATGTGTATGGGGATATCGCATGCGATATCCCCTCGCTCACGTAATCGAATGGTAGGGACCATTCAATTACGTGAGCGAGCCCGCCGAGTCTGATTCCTTTCAGGAATCAGACCGTCGGTCTGGTTGTTTTCAACCAGAACGACCACGAATTCGATCAACACCCCCACTCACCAATTAAGAGAAAACAATGTGAGTAAAAAAAAAAAAAAAAAAAAAAAAAAAAAAAAAAAAAAAAAAAAAAAAAAAAAAAAAAAAAAAAAAAAAAAAAAAAAAAAAAAAAAAAAAAAAAAAAAAAAAAAAAAAAAAATCAAAAAAAATCAAAAAAAAAAAAAAATCAAAAAATCAAAAAAATCAAAAAAAAAAAAAAATCTAAAAATGAGAAATAAAAAATGAGGAAAAAACCCCAAAAAAAACCAAAAAAAAGGGTTTTTTTTGGGGTTTAATTGTGTGGAAAAGCCCACAGGCCCAGGGCTCCAAGACCCAACTGGCCCAAAGACAGGGCCCAATGGCCGTAAGAAGGGGCCCGCCTCTGCCCATCACCTCCCATGGGCCCACAGGCCCACTTTGATGCTCCAAAGGGGCAATAAAACATTCAAAGGGGCCATTCAAACCCCCCAGGCAGCTCAAAGGGCCCCGTATAAGCCCCAGACGCACACCATCCCCCCCAAAAGTGGCCCAATGGGCCCATCTCAAACACAATCAATCCCCACATCTCTTCCAATTTTTTCTTTCAATTTTTTTTACCATAGATATCGTAACACGTGCTGACATACTCTCCCATTCAAATGCTAACAGATTCCGCACAAATCACCAATTTGACTTCAACAATCAACAATGTCTTCACATCAGACAAGTGAACTAGGACGTGAGATTCATTCCTTTATTTTGTGTATAATATAAGTCCCTGGCTCACTCCCACCCACCCTCCCACCATTACACAGGTTTGGATCTCTGGGAAAAATGCACAGAGCTGGCGCGGCACCCTGCGTTGAAACCAGATGAACGTGAAAACCTGGAGAATTGGGCCTCTAAAATAAAGGCTGAATACGAGCAGTCAGACGATGAGAATGAACAGGTCTCCAGAACCCCGGCCCCGGCTAGAAACACCTTAGGCGCCACTAGGCCTGCTCCACCACAGTCACACCCACGCCCTGAATTTGCAACCGACTCAATGGCATACTTATATGCACACACTCCTGATCACCTACCTCCTGCAACCAATTCAATCCCCACGCTCAATCAATTTGCAAACCAATTCAACAAGGATGTTCAATATGGCCAGCCCAACACAACAAACCCAGCTGATGGATCCCCACGTCGAAGCGGAGAGATGCGGACAGATGTCGAAGGCCACAAGACAACCCTCAACACCTTTGGCCAGTCTTTCCTTCAAGGCGTACAAAGGGACCAAGCACTCATTGGCCAGAAGTCCTCCAAAGCCCCCAATGCGGACGGGAGACGAGAAATTAACAATCCAGCCATCCGGGACAGCTCTGAAGACCCTGACGCAGAGGGTGAAACAGATGACTCTGAAGATGGTGCAGAAGACCAGCAAGTCCTCCAACAATTCCTTCATGGACGTCCCAAACCTACCTTCCACCAGGAGCCAGTCCATGAACCGGTGCCACAACAAACCCGATATCGCTATGACATGGTACGAATTGAAGATCCTACGGTTGAAGACCCGACGAGCAAAAAGGCGCGCCTGGACAACTCTGCTTCTTCTTCTAAAAATACAGGCCCCATGTATAATTTCTTCACCCCTCATCCCACCTCTCACGAATTCATCACTGCGCAATCACTGCAAGGCCTCAGAATTCCACGGAACCCCCCTGTTGCTGGGCCATCAACAGTCAAGCCACCTACCCAAAGACCACCAGGCGAATCAATTCCTCCTCCCCCGGTCCTGACGCCTCCTGGTAAGTCACTCCCCATTGCTTATGCACACCCATCTTGTAATTAACATCCCTCCTTTGCGCACAGCTATGGGTCTATTTATCCCTGGCCCAATGCTTCCAAAAGCATTGGCAGATGATTTGAATGAAAATTTGGCGGGTGGAATTGCGTGGTCACACCGTTCAGCCGAGAAAATGATTCAAAACATAGCATTCATCCTCACACACCTTCGCTCAATGGTCACACCACATCCAACGATGCCACAGGAGTTCAGCCGAGTCGTTTGGAGGGAAGTGGATACACTTCTGAAGGCATGCAAATCTGGTAAATACTCACTTTTTTTCTCACTTGTTCATACATCACAAAGGCTGATATTTGTGTGGTATGCAGAGAGAATTCTTAACCCCACTCAACCTGGTGCTCTCTCTCTGATAACTCCTGAAGTTGTCAACATGGCACAGCTCGAGGCTTCCCAGGAGAACCGGAAGGCGCCGCCGTCCAAACGTGTCCAGACCCACACACTTGCGGCGAATCTGGCCTCATACTTCTCTCCAAGTGACCACGCTTATCTCCGGCTTAAAAGTGCTTTGCAAGACTGTTGGGCCCTTCGACACATGGAGCAACAGGGCAGTGAATGGCAGCCTCTCCCCCTGGACGAATCTTTGGTGCATACTGCCCATCTTGCATTCCAACGAACTTATGAAAACCTTGGAAGTCACGCAAAGGATGGATCAAGCCCCCAACCAAACACCTCCGGTCTCAAGGTCCTTGGTCTATACTTCACGGGGGCTATGTCAGCCTTGTGTTACATCTGCGGTCTCCAGGCACCAACAAGACCAAAGTATAAAAAGCTTGATGAGTGGTCAACATTAAACACGCAGGAGCAAATGCGGATGCTTGCTGGTCTCCTGGTTTTTGGTCCAACAACCGCCTTTGTCACTAACAAATACGGGTCCGAACGTCCGACTACTTCAAATGCTTCGGCCTTATTGGAATTTGGCGCCAATGTTCTGAAACATAAGGTTGATAGTGGTAATACTTCAGTGATGCCTCACGGGACTTTGGATAACCTCCAATTATACTTTCTCAACTTTTTGTGCTCCATGGGATTTAACCGGATTGGTCATGATGGTTTGCCAATGGTTGATTGGAAAAAAACCCATGAAGAGTTTCACAAATGTTTTTCTATTCAAAACCTCCAAATTTTGTTTTCCCAAGATATAGAAATAGCTGTAGCCAACTACCACTTCTGATATATGTACCGGGGGTTGTTTTTTCTTTGGTTTCACTTTTATTTCTCATTCACATGCCCTTGAGTTGTAATTTCCACCACTGTCTTGCTCATCCACTTGAATGAAACATCAGACTTAAGTGTTTTTTGAAATATAACCCAAACAGAGTATTATTAATAGGCATCCAAGGAGTACTCATGTGGGTTTGTGGTTTCTACCTTATTGAAGGTAGGTTGTGGCCAATTCTTGATGATATATCAGCATTAAACTATAGATTATCCAGAATTGGGCTATTGGGATTCCTTAGTGGTATCATAATTATTATAGGGCATTAAGGAACAAACCCGGTTTTTCCGCGTTTACACACAGTTTTACGCAGCGGCAACCTCAAATTTGCTGCGCAGCACACCTGGTTTTCCGCTTTTAAACCCTGTTTTTTTATTTTTTTTTTGCGGGCGGATTTTGATTTTTTTTCAACATTTGAAAAATGTTTAATATACTTCCAGGGGTGTAGAAATTTATGGGAATTTTTATTTCCCAAAAAAACAATGTCTTCTATTTTTTTTTGCCCATTACATATCAGTTCAGGAATGTAATTCAGGCGTATATTCACCATTTGTAAGCATTTTCTAGCTGTTATCAGTAGTGTTGATAACAATTTCTCTTTCTTATACGTATTATTTGTGTGCTAATAAATTATTAACTTGCAATTATGTCTCTTGCTTTGTATTTTATTTATTTATTTTATTGATTTCATTTATTCTAGGGCATTAATAAAAAAACCCAGTTTTTCCGCATTTACACCCAGTGTTCCGCATTTACACCCGGTTGTTGGTTATTTAATAAACAACATGTAACACTCCAAAGCATCATGCAATGTACCATACCTCTGTGTATAATTGTATTTCCATTTCTTTGTCATGAAATCTGATAAGAAGTCAATTTTATAATCAGTATTTGTTTCCAAAGAATTCTTCACCCTCTAAAGTGTATGAATCCATTTAAAAACTCCCTGAATATCTTGAAAGACAGATGTGAAGGTGTTTGGAAATAAATTGAGTCCAAAAATCATCAAAATCCAACCAGTGATTTAAAAAAAAAAACTGTTATTCACATTAAATTCTACACCCCTTAAAGTGCTTAGAAAAAGTTTAAAAAATGTGAAAATGTTGAGAAATCCTGGAAATTAAGCTGTCAGGATTTTTTATGAAAAAACCGGCGGGATTGGCCAAAAAAAAAAAAACCATGGTTTTTGAGCAAAATAGAAATTACCATGAAAGTCTAAACCCCTGTAAGTATGAGAAATAAATTGAAAACTTTGAAAAATAATGGAAATCCGCCCGCAAAAAATTAAATTAAAAACAAACCGGGTGGATTGGCCAAAACAAGTAGAAGACACAGTTTTTTTGCAAATTAAAAATTACCACAAAGTTCTAAACCCCTTTAAGTATAATAAATAAATTTAAAATTTTGATAAATAAATAATGTTTACTGGTTTTACTTATTTAAAATGCCGCCCTCCATATTTTTGTTTTGTTTTGTTTTCTTTTGTTTATATTCCTTGTTTTGATTGTTTATTTTATTTGTTTTAAATAAAATATCAAATGAGGATGATTGGGGAGGTCACGCGCATCAAATGCCGCGCTCCACGTGCTATTTGCTTAAAACTTAACAATACAAAAAACCCGGTGTAAATGCGGAAAACCGGGTGCACTGCGCAGCCGCAGCTGCGCAGAAAAGTGGGTGTAAATGCGGAAAAACTGGGTTTTTTGATTAATGCCCTTATTATATTAAAGGCCCTTTTATTAATATTAATAAAATATTAACTTATCAATGCGTATGTGTCATTTGTTATTGTCACATCTTATAAGTATTATTTATTATCATAGAGTAACCTGAATTATTCATGTGTTAGTTAATCAATGTATTATTAATTTAAGTATATCATTTATTGTAAAGATTGATTGTAGTTTAATCATACTATATTATCACTCTATTATTTATTATCACAGAGTAGCCTGAATTATTCATGTGTTAGTTAATCAAGGTATTATTAATTTAAGTATATCATTTATTGTAAAGATTGATTGTAGTTTAATCATACTATATTATCACTCTATTATTTATTATCACAGAGTAGCCTGAATTATTCATGTGTTAGTTAATCAAGGTATTATTAATTTAAGTATATTTAAATTGGGCATTAATAAAAAAACCCGGTTTTTCCGCATTTACACCTGGTTTTAGGCAGCGGCGACGTCCAAATTGCTGCGCAGTACACCCGGTTTTCCGCATTTACACCCGGTTTTTTTATTTAATTTTTTGCGGGCGGATTTGCATTGTTTTTCAAGATTTTAAATTTATTTATTATACTTACAGGGGTGTAGAATTTTATAGTAATTTTTCTTTTTGCAAAAAAACTATGGCTTCTATTTTTTTTGGCCGATCCACCCGGTTTTTTCATAAAAAATCCTCACAGCTTGATTTCCACGATTTCTTTTATTCATTTCATTTATTCCATTTATTTTGTTTAATTTAATTTAATTTTGTTTTGTTTATTTTACTTGTTTTACTTATTTATTTTATTTGTTTTAAATAAAATATTGAATGAGGATAATTGGGGAAGTTGCGTTATTCATAAATCATTAACTTGCAATTATGTCTGTTGCTTTTAATTAATTGATTAATTTTATTCATTTCATTCATTCTTATTTGTTTAATTTTATATTATTTACTTTTGTTTATTTTACTTATTTAAAATGCTGCCCTCCATATTTTTATTTTGTTTTGTTTATTTTCCTTGTTTTAATTGTTTATTTTATTTGTTTTAAATAAAATATTTAATGAGGATGATTGGGGAGGTCACGCGCATCAAATGCCGCCCTCCACATGCTATTTGCTTAAAAATTAAAAATTAAAAAAAACCGGGTGTAAATGCGGAAAACCGGGTGCACTGCGCAGCCGCAGCTGCGCAAATATTCACTAGAGATCTTGAAGGAATAATATTAAAGAATAATAAGAATGGTAAACATTAATAAGGATAATAATAATTAGTGTTACTTGCAGTAACTTGGTACCTTTAATCATTTAGGTAACAAAGAGTGAAGAGTAGTGGAAGGGGAAACACAGTCTAGCCAAGCAGCTGCTGGGCTCTTGTGAAATAACCGGGAGACTTTAGGGAGAGGAAAGGGAATCGTGGGGGTCCGCTTGACTATCACACGTATCCAATGATTATCATTGAAAAATGATAAGAAGAGGGCTGGCAGCGGTTTAGGGTCCGGGGGAACAGTGGCGGGAATATATGTGGTGCTCCCGCCCGTTCTGCTGAGGAAGACAAATGGCCGGTTATACGCATTGGCCAGAATCGGTCCCACATCCAACTTGCTCATCCATTTGTTCATGGGGACTGATCCACGTGGGTCAGTCACCTGAACACGTCCGTAAGCGCGGTCAAATTCTGAAGGCCCCCCAAGGTATCTTGTCCAATGTGCCTTGTTCTTTTCCATCTCTTCTAACACATCCTTTCGCACTTGGTACCACCCATTGGCCTTAGCGTAGGGACCCTCTGGTCTATCTGCTGCCAATGCATGTGCCACACATGCATAACCACAGTTCCCATCACCTGCAGGGTTATAAGTGGAATGCAGGTATTTTAAGATCCATGGTGGAAGCTCCGCCTGACAAGAATGATGAGAAGTTGGTTATCAGTTACAGTCAGTGCATTCCTCCTTGTCCGTGTCAAGCTTGAGTCACTCACTGCAACATCAGGGTTGGTATTCCCCTGTCTTGTTCGGCCAGCCTTGGGTGCAACCTCAGCACCTACATGCCGGTCCTATGAAACATACAATGGAATCAGACCCTGATAATCTAATGTCAAAGTTATAGTACTTACCTTGGCTGTTGGGGGTGAATGTAGCCTGGCCTCACCCAGCAACTGATCATGAGAGCTTGAGGCTTTTCTTGAGGCTTCTGGAGGTGACAGCAGCTTTTCCTCATCCTGCATCTCAATAGATGAGGAGGAATCCACTGGGGGATCAGTTTCTTCATCTGATTGCCCACCTTGTGCGTCAGATTCTGCAACTGATTCCCCATCTGTGGCATCAGATTCTTCTTCTGATGCCCCATGTGGGGCATCAGATTCTTCATCTGATTCCCCATCTGGGGCATCAGAATCTTCATCTGAAACTGCATCTGCAGAATCAGAATCTTCATCTGTTACACCATCCTTACTACCATACTTGGGCTGCCACGTTTCCTTGCGCCGTGATGTTCCTGAACTGGAAGACCCCCGATTCCGTTTCCCAATAGTGAGGCTGCCAATTCGTGGGGGGTGAGTTCTCTTGACTGCTTAGTAAGTCCATCAGTTATCAGCCTCTTAAAAAGACATGCAATAAAGTTGCTTACGCATGAGTGTCTCCACACTGGGTAGCTCATCCAGGTCCCCAGAGGAAGAAGCTGAGGTGTCCAATGGAGCCTGCGCGCGCTTGGACTGTCTCTTACCCCCTTTTCCTTTTGATACACCGGCCTTCTGTCTTGCTTTCCTTGCCTGCGCCTTTTGGATTTGCGCTTCCACAATTTCTGCATGGGTGTCATCGCGCTTTTGAACTCGCCCACTACCCTTTCTCTTCTTCCACGGCCTTTCCAGTTTGTGTTTCACTCGGATAGGATCAGGCTCTGCAAGCGGGACCACGTGTGTGTTTGCATGGACCCTTCGTAATTTTTTCATTGTTGCTTCTAACGCCGAGGGGTGGTGGGACGCCAAGATCTCCTGCTTGAAATCCTCAAAATCGTTGTCAAAGTCGTACAGTGGTTCATCAAGAGCCTGCAATGAACATAGATGAAGATTAGCTAGGAGGGACATGAACAAGTCATACATCAGGAGGACTCACTGGACCATCAGGGTTATAGGCCAGATGCCACTGGACATGGAAATCAGAAGGCTCCACATCTCCCTTCCCCTGGACCAAACATTCAATAGTGTGCGAACACGGAATGCCCAAGCCAGCCTGGAAATTACCTTTGCATTGAAGGCTGGGATCCCCAGGCTTGGTTTTCTTCATCTTGATGAACTTGTTGTACTGAGACAAGGCCAACTTGAGCGCATGACAGGAGATTTTGCAGCTGAGGGACTTGAAGGCATTTGGTAGTCCGGTTAATCCCTTCTGTAACTCGTGTGCCAGGTTCGTGTGGGCTGTGTCAAGTTGTCGGTCCACTGCTGCAGCAATTGTAATGAAAAGTGTTGCAAAGTCGCACCTAGCCGACGTCACATAGGTTTTCAGCCAGCTGTGGGCAGATTCACATTGTGACGAAGTCAGATTTCCTAGATGGGGTGTCATTCCGGCCCACGCATTCATGAACTTCTGTCGCTCGCTCCAGACGTTCTTGTACAGGTATTCGTAGACGTTAGTTCGAGTGACTAGGTACCGTGTCAGTTGAGCCCACTTTGAGTTGCAGGTGTCCTCATTGGGGGCATGTGCGACCTCATGCCAGAGCCTCATGAATTTGGCCCATTCTTCGCCATCGCCAGCAAAGGCTTGCTTGCAGTTTGTCACAATGTTCCAATCGATGTGCCACATGCACAAGTTCGCGGTTGCATTCGGAAAGTGCTTTGAGATAGCATTACGCAGTGCTGATTCCCTGTCTGTCACAAAGACCTTTGGCGCGTGGTCAGCGTCCCATATAGATCTATGGGTATCACACAGGCACCGGAGTACAGTCAGTTTATGATGAGAATAGGTGATTAGTCAAATATACCACCCACTTCAACTTATCAAGAGCCCATGAGTAGGCCTCATTCTTCTCGTTTCGCATCAAACAAAAACCAATCGAAAAACTGTGATTGGTTGCAGTTTGGCCAACCACATGCAGCAGGGGGTAGTTGTTCAGGTTCGTCTTGTAAGTGCAGTCAATGTTGACCACATGGTGGAACCTGCGAGCAAGAAGCAACGATCCTGGGTGCGCAAACCACAAGTAAAGGAGCTTGCCGTCCGTATCGTAAACGTCCTCGTGTGTCCAATTGGATTCGTTGAGGCAACGTAGGAGGTACTCGATTGGGGTGTTGCCAGCCCTCTTCTCCGCCCTCAGTGCCTGCTTTGTGTTGTATATCGTCCTGTTGGTTACAAACCTTCCCTCACTGCTAGTAAGGAGTCTAGCGATTGCCTGGGGTTGCATTCCTAGAGACGATAAGCGAGCAACCTCAGTTTGGCCTTCGACAGAGAGCTTCTTGTGGATGACTACATGTTCCAGATCGATTGGACCATGATTGTGCTCAATCGTCTTTCGGCATCGGAGTTCCCATGGTGCATCCTTGAGTTTTACTGAAGTCGGTTTGTGGCCGGATATTTTGAAGCAGCACCCCAGTCGCTTATTCCTAGACTCTCGAAACCGGATAGCATCAACTGAGGTTTGGTCTTCCCCGGCAACTGTGCATGCAAAGTAGATGTTCTTGTCCCTCTTGGAAGCACAAACTTTCAGAGCGTAACCATGCTCGTGGGCCCATGTGGTGACAAAGTGTTTGAGATCAGTGACACATGTGAAAAGGAATTTGGGTGGTGCATCCATTGCATCTGGAAACACAAGCAGTTCAGCCAGTCTGCCTCAAGTGGGCGAATTAAGAAACTAGAAGAACTTACTGCCAACTGAATAATCATAAGATTGTACATCTTCAGATTTCATCAACACTTTATGCGGTTGATTGGCAGCGGGTAACATTGCGGGGGCCAGCGGTGAACGTCCTAAAGGATTGAGCGGGTATACTGGAAGATTGACTAGGTAAACATTAGGTCTTGGTAAGATGAAAACAAGGTGGAGAAATATTTGAAGACTCACCTTCAGCCACAGTTTGAGGGACTTGAGGGCTGAAAGTTGCAGGGGGAAACGGTTGAGGGCTGGGTGGTGCAGGGTGATACCTGCCGGGAGATGTAGGCGTGACGCTTGGGTATTTTACTGGGAGATTGTGCAGGTAAACATTAGTTCTTGGTAAGATGAAAACAAAGTGGAGAAGCATTTGAAGACTCACCTTCAGCCACAGTTTGAGGGACTTGAGGGCTGAAATTTGCTCGGGGAAATACTTGAGGGCTGGGTGATGCAGGTTGATATCCGCCGGGAGATGTAGCCATGGCCCTTGGGTATTTGACTGGGAGATTGAGTAGGTAAACATTAGTTCTTGGTAATATGAAAACAAAGTGGAGAAGTATTTGAAAACTCACCTTCAGCCACAGTTTGAAGGACTTGAGGGCTGAACGTTGCTGGGGGAAACTGTTGAGGACTTGGTTGTGCAGGTGGCCAAATTTGAGGGCTAAATGGCGCAGAGGAGGTTATTTCCCCCAGAGATGGCTGCATATCTTGCATGACGGGTATGGAAGGGACTTGATTTGTCTGCGGCGGAGCGGGCACTGATGGGTGGCCAACGGGGAAATTGTGTGAGGTTGGCAGGCCTTGGAAGTGAGTGGGTCCAAGAGTGAATGGGTTGGCCGGGTGGGACAATGGTTGGGGTCCCGGCTGCCAGTAGTTTGAGATTTGTGGTGCTTGATGGGATTGCGGAAACGGATGGGATGGTGGGGCTTGAGTTATATGAGGTGGTGCGTAGAGGGCTGGCTGAGCCAGATAGGATGGTTGGGCTGGATCAAGCTGATAGGTAGAGGCTGGAGGTCGATTGTGATAGTGGGTGAATTGAGGCAATTGTACCTCATATGGGCGGAACACAGGGTGCGCTACTGGGTGGGCTGGGGGCCCAGGGTTTGGCTGGATTGCCAGTCTGTAGTTGTTGTCATTGAAGCTGTAGGTGGCTGGGTGGGCTGAGGGGACAGTAAGGGGCTGGGGGGCTTGGCCATATTGGTTGCTTGGGTAGCCATAGTTAGTTGCTAGGTGGCCTGATTGATTGATTGGAGCTGCAGGTTGGCCAAGCACGTGTGGATTTCCGTACGCAGAGGTTTGATTTTGATACATGTTGCCAAGTGGGGCGTGCGGGTGATGGTTGGGGTCAACCTCATAGAATCCGTATGGGCGTGGAGGCTGATTGGTTGCGGAGTTGTAATCACCAGTGTGTGACATCTTTTGCTGCTGATTTGGTGATTTGTGCGGAATCTGTTTGCATTTGAATGGGAGAGTTTGTCAGCACGTGTTACTATATTTACGGTGAAAAAAAAAATGGAAATAGGAAGAGATGTGTTTGAGATGGGCCACTTTTGGGGGGATGGTGTGCGTCTGGGGCTTATACGGGGCCCTTTGAGCTGCCTGGGGGGTTTGAATGGCCCCTTTGAATGTTTTATTGCCCCTTTGGAGCATCAAAGTGGGCCTGTGGGCCCACGGGAGGTGATGGGCAGAGGCGGGCCCCTTCTTACGGCCATTGGGCCCTGTCTTTGGGCCAGTTGGGTCTTGGAGCCCTGGGCCTGTGGGCTTTTCCACAAAATTAAACCCCAAAAAAACCCTTTTTTTTTGGTTTTTTTGGGGTTTTTTCCTCATTTTTTATTTCTCATTTTTGATTTTTTTTCGTTTTTTTTGATTTATTTTTTTTTGATTTTTTTTCTTTTTCTGACTTTTTTTTGATTTTTTTTTTTTGATTTTTTTTTTGATTTTTTTTTTGATTTTTTTTTTTTTTTTTTTTTTTTTTTTTTTTTTTGATTTTTTTTGATTTATTTTTTTTATTTTTTATTTTTTTTTTTTTTCGGATTTTCAGACTCACCGCTTTGGTTGATCGAGTCGGAGAGCGGTGGGCGGGGTTTGTTGTGGTTCTGGTTGAAAAAACCAGGACCATAAGCGAGCCCCAGTCCGGAAACAGACTCGGGCTCGCTCACGTAATCGAATGGCCCCTGCCATTCGATTACGTGAGCGGGGGGTGTGTATATCCCATACACATAATACATACATGTATTATGTGTATGGGGATACACATATCGATCCCCCCGCTCACGTAATCGAATGGGAGGGGCCATTCGATTACGTGAGCGTGTGAGACCCGCACGCCAAACAATTGGCGTGCGGGTCCCACACGCCAATTTTCTTTGGCGTGCGGGGCCCACACGCCAAAAAAAAAAGGCGTGTGGGAACCGCACGCCATTTTTGGCGTGTGGGTCTCACACGCCCTTTTTTTTTGGCGTGTAGACCCTACACGCCAAAAAAAAAGGGCGTGTAGGCCCCGCACGCCAAAAAAAAATGGCGTGCGGGCTGGCGTTGGCGTGCGCGCTTGGCGTGCGTCTATCAACGCCCCATTGATGAACTCGGTTCCTTGATCTGAGTGTATGACACTGGGATGATAACCGAATCGTTTTGCTTCAATGTCAATGAGATAGGACAATGTGTCTGCAACGTCGCTTTTCAGTTTGATAGGAATGGCTGCGCAGAACCGAGTACAGCTGTCCACCAGTGTAAGGATGAATCGATGTCCTTCATGAGATGATGGCCAGATTGGTCCTATCAGATCGAGATGTATTTCCTCAAATGGTTGTGAAGCAGGAGCGTGTGTCGATTTGAAAGACGCTTTGGTGATTTTAGCAACTGCACATGATTCACAACTCTTGACGATCTTGAGAGGAATCCCAAGCTTCTTTCTGAGTCAATGGTAGCTCACATGACCGAGGGACTTATGAAGATACTCAGCAGAGGATAGATGACTTGAATGTTCTAAATTATTGAATTCTAAACTTGGCAGGTTCCCAATGTAGGTTCCTGACATTTTCATTTCATTGTTCTTAGTGATTTCAAAAGAATTTTTGAAGAAATTGATAGAGAATTCATCGAGAACTAGACATCGTACTGAGAGAAGGTTTACAACGAGATCTGGAATGTAGAGGACATGATTGAGGAAGAATTCGCCATAGTCATTTTTAAGGCGAACAGATCCTATTCCCTTGATTTTAAGATCATCGTTGGCAGAACTGGTTTGAACGGATCCTAGCTCTTTAAGTTCGAGAGTGTGAAACAAGGCGGGATTGGATATCATATGAGCAGATGATCCAGAATCGATTATAAATGAATAAGGAGATTTTGAAATCAAAGAGTGGAAGCTACTGACCGTCGATTTGGTTTTTACATCTTTCTTAAAAGCAGGACGCCTAGAGAAATGGGCAGGTCACAATTCTGGATGTATCATCCAGCAGTTGGCCTGGGTGTGATTGGCCTCTGGATTGTGCACACCATGTTTACATCTAGCCGGAGCTTCAGTATATAACGTAATGGGATTAGCTTGTGAACCACTTCCGCTAGCACGAGATTCAATGTTGTGTTCGTGGACTCGCAGATGTTTGAAAACAACATCAATCGTAGGCTCTTTGTCGGAATGAGTGATGGCGTTGGATATGTCGTTCATGCTAGCAGGAAATTTGTGGATTACCAAGTGACCAATAGCATCATCCGTGAACGTCCAGCCCACTTTGATGAGTCTAGTTTGAAAGGTCTTCATGGAAGTAATGAATCCTGGAATGTCGTTTGGAGTATAAGGAGCTCGAAGAAAGGATTGGAAGACTCTAGCTTTGTTTGAGGCTTGATTCGAGGCAAAAAAGGTGGATATGGCCTTCCAGATAGCTTTAACGTCTTCCTTGTTTGCTGAGTTCACCACGTTTGCTTGTACAGAGGCTTCGAGTTTGGCGACCATGGTAGATTTGATCAATTTATTTTGAATGTTGGTTAAGGGAATAGTATTGGATTCCATCGTTTCCTTGAGATCGATGATGTCTAAGTAGTTGTTGAATCTCTGACGCCAGTGTGAAACCCCAACTCACTAGTTTCACATAACAATCACAGAAAAACCAACTACTTCAACTCACCGCCCCGCTCCCCCTTCTAGTTCAGCAGAGACTCAACTTACTTTATCTGCTGAACTAGGTAAGCCAGAAACACTTCACTTCTTTCAATCATTTTCCTTTAATTATCCTTCTTTATTTCCTCTTTCTCTTCCTTCTCATATTTAATCCTATTTTGTACATACTGACAAGAGAGACTCAACTTACTTTATCTGCTGAACTAGTAATCCAATCACACTGTGGTTCTAGAACGTCTCTCTCAGCGCTCACTGATCATTCCATACTGCAAGGACTTAGTGAAGGGACTACACCCTTACAGCCAGTGAGTGTAGTTATCCATCGTAAGTAAAGGGATTCCTTCGACGGATATTTTGATGTACGTGGCATCGATTTTCTCCATGGTTATTTTTGTTGAGCTTGGATCCTGGTTTTCTAGCAGACTGGTTGTAGCTTGTTTTGATTCTCCGTCAGGCATGAATTGGTTACATCGTCGATTTGACTGTTAATCGTATAGGAGCTGTATCTGTTATTGCTAGAACTAAAAACCAGAAACTGAAATACAAATGTTTTTGAATAAATGAATCAGAAAAGAAAACAGAATGAAAAAAGAGAAACTAACCCAAGAGGCACACAGATGTGCTAATAGATAATTGATAAGATTGTGGAGTAACAATGATATTGTATGATGAACTGAGGGTTGTAATTGAGGTTAGTTTATAAGAAATAATTAAGAGAGAAAAATAGAGAGATTGATAACAAACCCTGATGATATGCAGGTAATTTTTTATTATAAGAATGATAGAGGAACGCAATAGAAACTGAGACACTTAGAGATGAAAAGAATTAAGATCAGTTTATGAGATAAACAATATGAAGGGGAAAAGATAATTAGCAATGCGTCAAGAGCATTTCTCACCAAGTTGAAGGCGAGAGAAGGCAATCCAATGTTAACGCTTCGACTTAATCAGACCACTAGTGTTTCTTGAGTTGATTGATGAAGTATGAGTGAGCAGTATTTGAGAGCTGACTGATTATCATCTACCGGTTTGAGGCTGTTTAAATATAGAAGTTAGGGTTGAGGATATTTTACTTGAGTGTCTTCAGGATGTCACCAACTGGAGAGTTGAGTCGAGTTTCAACAGACATCATACCTACAAACTGTGGATACCCTCAAAGGACCTCATCAGACACTCGCATCACATCAAAACTTTTCCCGGTGTTTTCCCTAGGCTCTCAGTCAACAGCAAACCCGTTACTTCTGACTCTCTCTTTGATTTCAACTTCCCTGTCACCGGACCATCTGAACCCAATCGAATAATCAACCCTCAACCCAAAATTTCTGGACCCAATCCTCCTATCTCAGGTCCATTGTCCCCGGCAGATGACTTTTCAGCTCCGGGTGGAGGGGAGTCCGAACCTTCCCACGGGCATTCCAATGATATCCCGGTAACTGTACCTGAGATTGGATCTGAGGGGGTCTCCGGGGGTTCCAAGAAGGGGTATGTCTACGTGCCGTTCTACGAAACGGCCCCGAAGAACATCTCAAGTGACATCGATTCTTCAAACATTGTGGCTGGTGGACAGCGACACATGGCCATGCTCCTGGCAACAGTGGGCCGCTACGCTATTTGACCGCTAACTGTTAGCGTAGCGGGGTGTATTTTTCCCAGAAAATCTGTAGTGTTAGCTGAAATTACACTCCGCTAAACTAACAGTTAGCATAGCAACAAATTTTTCAAGCCATTTTTTTGTAGCGTTAGCTGAGAAAATTCACCGCTACGCTATCAAGTAGCGTAATTTTTCTGGCGCTAACAGATTTTGAAGTTCTCAGTAGTGTAGCGGCATCATCGCTACGCTACGCTAAATGATAGCTGTTAGCTGATACTTTTCCTGCTAAATGTTAGCTGTTAGCTGAAGCTTTTCCCATTACACTATGCTCAAATAGCGGATTTGTTTTGCCCGCTAACTGTTGGTTTCACCAATTAACATGGCTGCTGAATAAAAAGCTGTTGTTATGGCTTCAACAGGTAAAATCCTGCTGCATCACAGATCTTAGAAGAGACATCCAACTTCTTTCTTGTCTTTGAATTTACAACGTAAAAAAAAAGGAAAAAAAAAAAAAAAAAAACAAAAAAAAGAAAGAAAAAAAAAACAAAAAAATGATCATAGAAATTAAAATAAGCTTTTTTGATTGCCGTGCTTGCTCGAGTAAAGCAGTTACAACAGCATTTTGATTTATTCACTTGTGCAAGTACATATTTTTCATTGTTTTACTTGGACAAGTACAGGATCCTAATTGAGCAGAGTGACCAGCTTTGACCTCAGACAGGGGAATATATCACTCCTGCTATATTAAAAGTAACTGCAAAATACCTAATTGGTGTCACCCGCATCACAAATCCTCATTTATGATGAGGGTGAAACCGATTAGGTAAGGATTGTGAATTGATTAAAATTTATAGGAGCTCTCCGAACTCGCTGGGGCACCTGACTGACCCCCCTTTGAGTTCGGCAACTGATTAAATAACATGGGTTTGAAGAAATGGTAGCAATGTTGGGTTAAGCCTTGTACAAACTCAGAAAACTCTCAGGGGCACCTAACTGACCCCCCTTTAAATTTTCTTGATTGGTGTTAACCTCATCACTACTCTTATAGTATAGCAGGAGTGATAAATTCACCTGTCTTAGGTCAAAGCTGGTCCACTTTGCTCAATTAGGATTATTTTTTTTCCTTTTTTTTTTTTTTTTTTCCCTTTTTTTTTTTTTTTTTGTGCTTTAATTTTTTTTTTCCTTTTCATTTTCCTTTTTTGTTTTTTCCTTTTTTTTGTTTTTTCCTTTTTTTTTTTTCCTTTTTTTTTTTTCCTTTTTTTTTTTCCTTTTTTTTTTTTTTTTTTTTTTTCTTTCCTTTTTTTTCCTTTTTTTTTATTTTTATAAACAAACAGCAGTTAGTGTAGCGCTAAACTCACTAGTGCGCAATGTCTAATCAAATCTGCACTTAAAAAAAAACCCCACAGTTAGCTCACCACACAAGGGTACTCCGCTAACAGTTAGCATAGCTGAGAAGAGTGCTACGCTAACAGTTAGTGTAGCTGAAAAGAGCGCTACACTAACAGTTAGCGTAGCTGAAAGGAGCGCTACGCTAACATGTAGCGTAGCTGAAAAGAGCGCTACGCTAACATGTAGCGTAGCTGAAAAGAGCGCTACGCTAACAGTTAGCGTAGCTGACAAGAGCGCTACGCTAACAGTTAGTGTAGCGTTTGTTCCAGCTAACACCGCTACAAATCAGCTAACAGGTAATTCCTGTAGCGTTAACTTTTTTTTTGAAGTCGCTAATGCTACGCTACCGCTATTTTTTTTTTTGACAAAATTTTTGTAGCGTTAGCTGAAAAAAAAACCGCTAACAGTAACTTTGTGTTAGCGTAGCGACAAAAGCTAACATTACGCTACGCTACAGCTATTGTTAGCGTAGCAGGCCCACCGTTGCTCCTGGTCGATGAACCCGCCTCCACAAAGGATCCAATCACCTACGCGGAGGCAATAGGGCGACTTGATGGGGACGAGTGGCTTGTAGCCGTCAAGGTGGAGCTTGACAACATCAAGCGCCACGAGGTCTGGGTGGTAGCCCCTCTAGTCCCTGGCACCAAGCAACTTGACACTGTCTGGGTGTTCAAGCACAAATACGACGCTGACGGTACCCTGCTGAAGCACAAAGCCCGGCTTTGTGTGTGTGGGTTTCGTCAAATAGAAGGTCTAGACTACAACCACACCTTTGCGCCTACCGGTTGGGTGGCGTCCATCCGGATCCTATTTGGCCTAGCCGCTACCAAAGGATGGGACATCCAACAGATGGATGTCAAATGCGCCTTCTTGAACGGCGTCCCGGATGAAGACATCTTCATTAAAGTCCCAGACGGGGTTGACGTCAAACTCCCGCCCGGACATGGCCTAAAGCTGAATAAGGCTCTGTACGGCCTGAAACAGAGCCCGCGATGTTGGTATCGGGCTCTCAAAGAATTTTTTGACTCTGTCAACTTTTGACCCGCTGCAGCCGATCCTTGCCTGTTTATTCATCAAGACTCAAATAAACCCTGCTTTGTCTTTGTACATGTCGATGACATGGTGATTTTTGGTCCCGACATTCAATTTCTCAAGGAGGCCATCAAGACGCGTTTCGAAATGGAAGACCTGGGTGAATGCAAGTGGGTCCTCGGCATGCGTGTAACAAGGGATTGATCTAAAAGAACAATATCCCTTTGCCAAGACAGATACATCACTGAAGTCTTGTACGAGTTTGGCATGACCCACTGTAGACCAATAACCGCCCCTCTCCCGCTGAATGCGCTCACATGCCCCGTCTCCGAAGATCCCGTTAGCTCAGGTTTCAACTACAGAAGGGCTGTAGGACTACTCAACTATCTTGTGCAGTTTACAAGGCCTGATCTCTCCTTTACCTGCAGCTTCCTCTCGCAATTTCTGAACAATCCCACCAAAACTCACAAAAATTTCTTCTTTCACACTCTACGCTACCTCAAGTGCTTGACTCACCTCCAGATCAATCTTGGATGCGTACCAGGGGACAACAACCTAGTTGGATACTCGGATTCAAGCTATGCGAACGGTGTTGACGCGGCCTCTTTCTCGGGCAGCCTAATTCTGCTAAATGGGCCAGTGGGATGGAGGTGCGCCAAGCAGGACGACGACGGACCTGCACTCTCGACCACTGAAGCAGAGTACCGAGCCTGCTCAGAGACAGGACAGGACCTGCGCTGGACTGAACAACTGCTCGACGACATCAACCCCATTGACCATTCACCTGTCGACAGTGTTCATTTATACTCTGACAATCAGGGCGCGCTTGCCCTGCTTGAGAATCCGATTTATCAACACCGCACATGCCACATCCTCGTTTGACATCACTGGCTTCGCCATCACATTGCTGAGGCGAAAAACTTCACGGTGTCCTATGTCTCTACTCAGGATAATCTGTCCAATCTTTTAACCAAACCGCTATCCCCAATCAAAACTCGACAAATCGTCAAGAAGCTGAACATGACCATTCCTTCATGCTAGACACTGCCTGCCAAGCACGGGGGGCTGTTGAGTTACAGCAACATGTCACACTCAGAGAACGACTACGGCGATGTAAGGTGGAAATACTGCGGCCCAGCTTTCTTTCTCTAATCGCTTAGGTTTAGAGCTTGTATTTAGTCTTAGCTGTTCCGGTCTTGTATTTCTTTTCTTTTCCTTACACATTCCTGCTGTCTATTCACCTGCACCACTCTCAGGTGCATACATCTTCTTGTTTGCTTCTCTTACGGCCCCATCATTCGGTCCCTTAGCTCACCGCCGCTGTCTGGCATTTCATAGGTATCGCTCTCTCTCTCTCTTTCTATTCTGATCTCTGTTTCCTTCTTCACTATCTTGCTTTGTCATGTTTCTGTTTCATTCCTTTTCACGCAATGCTTACACATTCCTGCTGTCTATTCACCTGCACCACTCTCAGGTGCATACATCTTCTTGTTTGCTTCTCTTACGGCCCCATCATTCGGTCCCTTAGCTCACCGCCGCTGTCTGGCATTTCATAGGTGCATACATCTTCTTGTTTGCTTCTCTTACGGCCCCATCATTCGGTCCCTTAGCTCACCGCCGCTGTCTGGCATTTCATAGAAATACTCTCACGCTTCCCAGAACCAGGCAGCTTGGCTACAAACCAGCATCTTGCTCCAAGACAGGTGTTTCAGACAACCAAAGACCTTTGAACAAGGATAACAGACAACAAACTAAACAGTAAGTTGGATGTTTACCTTCTAGATAAAGACAGAAAGAAAGACAAAAAGCTAATCAGTGATTTATTTCTGTGCAGAAACAACCAATAACAAACAGAACCATTGAGTTTGAATACCCACAAACAGGTTACTGTATTGTGAGTCATAGCTCAAAGACCAAAGAACAACAAAAGAAAGACAAGACAACAAGACAACAAGACTAAGAATTGGTTTCAATTAAGCTGAACGACAACATTCAGAGAACTCGACAATCCCTTCTATCTCATTCCATTTCAGACTCATTATTATATTACCCACTCTCCACTCTATCCAAATCATTTCCTCCATATTCTCAGTCTCACTCACACTATTCCAATCTCACCTCATAAGAAAAGGTTATCATTCAGTGTTGCTTTCAGGTATACTCAAATCACTATTCATTACTTCAGATGTTGTAAATAGTTACTAACTAAAACATGACATGGAAATCAACTTTCAGTTGCTCTTAACGTAACATTTTGGTGTAGCATAGCAGCCCAGTCTTTCTTCAAGTCAATTCTTCTAAGCTTACTTGGGGAATCACAATCATTCTTCATTAGTATGGAGGTATCTTGGTACATATTTTTTTTCTAACAAACAGTAAATTAGTTTTTACATTTCTCTAGAAATTAACGAATGATTAATGAAATATAAATCAACTAACATAAACTATTACTCTTGAATTGGAGTGTACTTTGGAAGAACAAACAAACCATTGGAACAATTGTAACTGGACACAAACAAGTATTGGTCCCATTAGATAATCAACAGACTGATTTGAATACTATTAAGTTGTTTGGGCTTTTTGAGGGGGATACGATTGGCAGAAGCGGTTGTGAAGGTCTGTTTCTTGTTGTCAGGTAATACCTGCCGGGACGAGCCTCCTTGTCTTTGATGGCAGTATATGCAAGCGATCCACCTAGAATCACACCAATGCCGACAAATCTATTTAACGAGATGATGTCACCAAACAAGACCGCGCCCAAGATGGTCTGTAATACTCCACGGACTGCCGAAGAAACCATGTGAGTCACCGGAGAAGTAATCTTGATCGACAAAAATCCAGCCAATGAGATTAAGAAGCCAAAGAACCCAGTGACCAGGGCCCCGATCAAAAACGTGTTGAGGTCTCGGCCACCCTGTGATAGAAGACTGCTGAAGGTTCCAATTTCGGAGGTGAAGGGGATCAAAGGAAGCAAGAAGATGGCTGAGACGAAATTGTTATAATACGATAATTCAATTGCTGAACCCGTGACCGATAAAGAACGCTTGACGGCGATGGCATGAACTGAGGTGGTCATACTACTCATGACTCCAAGCGCGATACCGGTTCGGGAGGTATAGAGATAGTCTGATTGTACACCCCAAAGGAATCCCACGCAGACGACTAAGACGGTTGACAGAATGTTGGGACTCGGGCGAGAGTCGAGGAAAAGGTAAGATGCTAGGACGGTGAACGGAAGAACAAGGCCTCTGGCGATTTGATAGAACGAGGCATCGACATATTGAAGACAGAAAGTGTTGAAGACCAGGCCAATAACGTTAATAGAAATCAGTGGAAGGAGCCTTTGGCCTATCTTGATATCCAGCTTGGGTATCTCGAAGAAGCCCATCAGACCCGCGAGTTTCAGTAAAACCGTCGCCAGTAATAGTTGACAGAACAAAAAGGATAGCGGTACTGCGGTCGCGCGTAATACCCACTGCTCATAAGTGAAGAACAAACATCCATTGATTTTCGCGAAGTGTTAATCATCAGCACGCAAGATCATGATGGGAGAAGATCGCGAACCTTATTTGCAAATACCATGACGATGGCCGCGACCAAGTAAAACAGTATCACACTAGCAACCTTCCATTTCGAAGGTGATCCCTCAGCTGTCTCAATGGTTTCATCATCGCGTGGCTTCTTTGATTGGCGCAAGAAAAGGCTGATTTTCTCTGAAGTGGAGAAATGAGTATCGGCCTGAGTAGGTGGTAAGTTGCTAAAAGTTGCAGTTGGACTGAGGGAGGTGACACGAGATGTGAGGACAACCGAATGAGCGGGAGAAATGTGACGAGTGCAATGTTTGTTGTACAAGGGAAGCTCGGATTGCTGGTCCGATGAAGAATTGGGCTTGTTCCATTCGACCATAATACCGTGAGCTTGATGAACTCAAGAAATCTGGTTATTATCGAAACAAGAGTAGATCCAAAGCAAATAAATTTAGGTATTTTTGATGATGAAAGTGGTGAGTGTGGATATCAATGTCTCCAATCCACCCAAGGGCCATGTTATACATAAGGTTGGGTGTCTGTGAGTAGGACGAGCATTTTGTTCTAGCTCGAAGCTAACTACGATCAGTGCACAGAGGCCGAGCACATTAACCTATCACGCGACCAATCCACCCTCATTCGCTTCGAGGTCTCTATCCAAATGGGCCGCTTTACCTTCCTCACTTGTCATGCAAGTACCAGATAGTCCCATTGTAGATTATTACATGGTCCTCTTTCAGGGAGGGAGAGCTTGATGCAAAATTTTAATAAAAGTACATACCTTATCCTGAATTCCCAATGCTACCTACACCACAGGAGCGATCGAGGAAAACTCAAAGGTTACCTCGACGTTCGAGCAAAAACCTCACGTTTTTGTGACGTGTGAGGAGGGACAACGTCTTGTAAACCCGTACAACGTTGATGAGGCGTTGAGGGCTCACATGCGTCGTCAGAACCCGCGTGCAACGTAGCGGGTCTACCAACGTTGTGCCAGTTTGTGGGCCTCCCGTTACAAGGACGTTCGAGTTTTCTCAACGCTTTTCTGAGGCGTTGAGGGGACGGTGGCCGTGCATTGGACTGTTCTGCCAACTAACCAGTTCCCCCAACGTCAGTTGATTCATCCAAGTGGTCAGAACGTCGGTGGAATGACTCAGAATAGGACCATCGTTCCCTCAACATCTATACAAAGCGTTGAGGGAACATCATCTGTTTGGATGTCTTCAAATCATTTATTGCTTTATCTTGTTCTCCAAACAGTCAAGAGAACGCAAAGGGGTTATGCGGAAAATGCTGAACATTGCAGCATACATGATAATTAGAAATACATTGAACTCCCAGCTACGGGTGTTGATGGTTGATGCTGTTAGGAGCGAATCCGCGACAGCTCTATGGCGTGCCCGGCGATAGCTGTCAGCTCACGGTAGCTCTTGGTCTCGGTCCCTCAACTCGGTATTGATTGCTTCACTTACCTATGGCGTGCCCGGCGATAGCTGTCAGCTCACGGTAGCTCTTGGTCTCGGTCCCTCAACTCGGTGAAGAAGGGAAGAGGGCCGGATCGGCGCGGGCAGCCATAGACTAAATACAATGTGATGCGGCGTAGCAAACAGACTAAACCCCCAAACCCTATCTACCTCTAACCCCCATTGCCCATCCACCTTGCTGTCACTCAGGTATCACAACCTAGTCTAACACCCCCTCCCTCGGTTGTGAACTTGACGCCTTCAGGTTGATGCGTTGAAGAGCTTTTTCGATGATGTTTGGTCCCAGTCGTTTGGTGAAGATGTCCGCTAGTTGGTCATGTGTCGTGGTCCATTGAATTTTGATGTTGTATTGCCGTATGAAATTGTTGATGAAGTAAAACACGCGAGATAGGTATTTGGTTTTCTTTTTCGACGTGTTGTCCCCAACAATGAGTATAGCCGCTTTGTTGTCGCAGTAGATTTCTAAAGGAATTATTTTATCAATGTCAATCAGCATATTATGCAGGTGGGCTAGTTGCTGGGAGCCCTCCGACAAAGCAATATACTCCGCTGCGCAGGTTGACAGCGCCACCACCGTTTGTCTTCTAGCACCCCAAGCAATACTGTTCCCTTGATGTTTGATCAAATACCCAGATGTCAACCGCTCGTGTTCCCCACCCCAGTTGGCATCTGACCAGAGCTGCATTGCACCTTTTTCATGATTAAACCCAAATTTCGAGTCCTCTTCAGATAACCTACCAAGATGTCCAGAGCATTCCAGTGAGCATTTGATGGATTCACACTGTATCTTGCAAGTAAGTTGACTGAGTAAGACAAATCCGGTCTGGTGCCGCCACACAAGTACATCAAGGATCCAAGCGTGGATCTGTATGCAGTCGGGTCGACGGCTTCGTCTGAGTTGATTTCCAGGGAGTCTTCAGGCAGAGTACTTCTTCTGGGAAAATACGGCCTTGTGTAGTCTTGCAGGATTTGATCCACCAGTAGACGTTGGTTCAGCTCGATTTCTTGACCTTGATGGCTGATGTTTAACCCTACAATTTTCTCGACTGAGGAAGACCATTTTACCTCCATCTTTGAGGACATTGCCATATGCAAATCTTGCAGTGCTTGCGTCGACAATCCCATTGCAAAACCGTCATGCACGTGCAGCCAGATGACAACAAATTCTGAGCCCCGCTTGCAGTAGTACAATGAGGGTTCCAACTCGCTAGCCGTAAATCCAAATAGCATCATCTGCTCGCTGAAGAACTTCCACCAGCATCGTGCGGCTTTTCAAGTACCGTACATTGCCTTTTTTAATCACATAATTTTACCCTTCCATTGCGGACAAATTTCGACAGGTGGTTGAACGTAGACTTCTTCCTCAATCGGACTGTACAAGTAGGCGGAGCTGATGTTGAAAGAAGCCGTTGGGTAATTTTTATTCAGTGAGATGGAACGAAGAAGACATAGCGTTTTCAACAAGGCTGTAGGGGCATAAGTCTTGTTGCAGTCGGTACCCATCACTTGATTGAAACCTTTTGCGACGTATCTGGCACGGAATTTATCAATCGTCCCGTCCGCAAGTCGTTTTATGGTAAAAACCCAACGAGCCCCCAGAGCCTTTATGCCTTTATACGGGTTGACCGGTTCCCAAACCCCTAATGACTTGAACTTCTCAAGTTCGTACTGTGCTGTGGCTTTCCCTTCACTAGAGTTATCACCCGCTAGAGCTGACTTGATAGTGCTTGGAAGTCAATGTTCAGTGCCGGAAGGTAATTGTGCAATGACCCTTAGCTCTTCATCAGTGATTTCTCTTGTTGGCTCTCCTCCGAGGACCAATTTGATTTGGCACACGGCATTGTCCAATTTGCTTCCTTCAGCTGGGTTGACACCTTGTGTAAGTGCTGGTCCTTCTCGCGCTTCTTGTAGTTCCCGGGATTGGTACTTGGGGAAGACGGCAGACATTGAATGGAGCACATGTCTCAAAGTGGGGGAGTAGAAAAGCCACCCTGAGCCTGTGTTCGGATATCCAAGTAACAAGCATTCACAACCTCGCTTGTCAAGCTTATCACCAAGTGTATCTCTGATTTCTTTTGACACATGTACGATAGCCCATGCACCAAAAGGGTACAATTTGTTTGGTAGTGGCCGTTTGCCGAACAGGGATTCCAGGGGAGAAGTGTCCACTCGCAAATTTGGGATCCGGT
Source organism: Puccinia hordei (assembly GCA_007896445.1). Lineage (NCBI taxonomy): Eukaryota > Fungi > Basidiomycota > Pucciniomycetes > Pucciniales > Pucciniaceae > Puccinia > Puccinia hordei. Next base: position 191,547 of record RDRW01000301.1, read on the forward strand.
TGTGACACTGCCAGCATAATTGCCTAGGATGAAGTCATCCCAGTTAAACTGGGATGCACTCAACCAATTTAAACTTGGTTGAAATCAACTGATGAAATATAAATCCAAGGGACCCCCCTTGGTTTTATATTTCATTGGTTGAGGTCAACCTACTTTAAATTGGTTTTTTTGCATCCTAGTTTAACTGGGATGAACTCAACCTAGGCAATTATGCTGGCAGTGTGAATATACGCCGCAGTGAGATAAGCATAGCTCCAGGAAATCTTTGGCAGCTTTCTGTTGTGGAGCATGGTCCTGGCCATATCACCAAACGTTTGGTTGGCCCTTTCTGCCTCGCCGTTCTGTTGTGGATGATATGGCGATATGGGAGCAAGAACCGTGCCAACTTCCTCTAGACGTTCTCGGAGGTTACCTACATATTCTGCCGCATTGTCACATCTAAGGCAAGATGGTGTTCTGCCCACTGTGTTCTTTAGATGCAGAACCCAAGACATGATTTTGTTTGGGGCATCTTGCCTAGATTTCATCACGGAACAGAACATGTAGGTGCTGGCGTGGTCTTGGAACGTCAGCAGGTAACGACAGCCGTTGATGTTGGTTGTGAAAGGTCCTGCCACATCTGTCATCCATAGATCCATTGGTTTGTCTCTTGGGATGTCGGATGCAGTGCCGTTACCTTCGTGTCTGTTGCTTTTGATCGTGCACATTGAACACAGAAAAAAGGTTTCTTGCGTAGCTTGAGATCTGGGATGTATCTCCGTATAAAACGCCTCATGACTGCATCAGATGCGTGTCCAAGTCAAGCATGCCATAAGGCAAGTTTATTGGATGGGACTTGTGATATTTTATTTAACATTGCAGGTTCATCTATTACATCGATGTTCCAGCAGTGATTGGAAAACTTAAGGGGAAATTGTGTTCCAATTGTATCTACAAGCATCAAATCCGTTCTGTTGTGCACGAAAAGACCAGCCATCTTCAACAAGTTTTCCAAACAAGAGGATTGATCCCTTTATTTCTTCGCAGAAATAAACATCATCAATTTTCATCGTCCCTGTTGGGGTCGGGATGGTCAGACTACCAACAAATTTGATGGGCGCAACATATTTTGATATTGCCAGAGAGATTGTCAGGGGATTGTCCAAACGTGATTTAATGGAGAAGTAAAAGGATTTACCACTCACATTGATGGTGGACCCGGAATCAAGTAAGATGGTGCCTTCGCGTTGGCGTTGGGGATTTCAATCTTTTGGATGCGGCCGTTAGATTGTTGTCCCTGGTGGGGTGGAGGATGGTGGTTTTGATTTTTGGTCTTTCTTGGTGGAGGAATGAATTTTGAGCCTTCTTTGTTGTGATTATGAGGAGGAGCTTCTACACGGCCGTGTCGAACATCTTCCCAGTATAAGTTACAGTCTGAATACCAATGGCCCGTGTCTCTGCAGTATAGGCAGGCATAACCAAATTTCTCCATTAGAGAGTCGGAATGGCCCTTGCCTCAATAGTAAGTGGCCTTCTCCAACGAAAATTTTCCCTGTGAGGAAGGTTGGGTGTGATTTTCACCAGCTCGTTTGTGTGGCGGTTTGTAACGCTCATTGGGCCGACGGTGTTGTATAACGTTAACAGACATCTCAACGTCTGAAGTAATTGTTCCAGGAGAGAGTGATTTTCCCTTAGTCACTTTACTGAGTGCCAATTGGATTACAGTCATCACTTGACCAAAAGATGGTGTTGTGGACATGTAGGTTCAAAACATTTTTCTGCACCCGTGGTGTAGCAGAAGTCAGCTACAAATGTTATCTGTCCTGTTGCTCTCATACCTGTCATCTCATGTGTGTGAATTTTAGTTCACAACCAAATCATCAGAAATTTTTGCGCAAACAAAGTTGTGTAGAACACTATTGTCACGCTCTGTGATGCCAAGGACTGGTATCCTTCTAGCTACACAAGGTCATCTAAGGGTTGACTAATTGAGTATTCAAAGTTCTTCGTGTCGGTGCCTACTGTAGCCTTCACAAGGGATTGGAGAATGAGGCCGCCCATCTCGTTGACCGACATTTTTTTTTGTTCAATGTCTGTCATAATGGCGCAGAAACGGGCGAGCCAAGATTCACTAGCTGGGGATTTTTCACTAGCAAACTTAAGGATTTTCTCAACGAGGATGATTTTGTGTTGTTGGCCGGATCTTTCACATTTTGATTTTAAAAGATTGAAAAGTTCCTTCAATGAGGATAATTTGTGCGACTTGACTATAGAAAGCAAGGCATTGTCAAGCGTGCTGCGCATCAGCATTGCAACGGCCTTGTTCTGGAGCGAGTCAAGCATCAAAAAGTTATCTGTGTCATCTTTTAGCAAGGATTTATCGCGGACAAAAGCATGTTGGAGTACTCTGTCTATTGCGGTCTCCCAGTCAGTGTAATTGGCGCCATCGAACAAGAGGCAAGGTTTTCTTGGGTTTACCTCATTGTAGAATTTGGTTGTAGATTTGATGAATTGCTTAAGAACCTCGTTGGCTAACGAGTTTCCTAGGGCTGGTTGGGGTTGGTTTGATTGATGATGATTGCGAGCGGCAGCAGTCAAGCCAGATATAATTTCTGCCTGTTGTCGCATAACGTTTTGCATTTCTTGAAATTGGGCTTGTAAGGCGGAGACTTGATTGGAGTTGTGGTCCATCCTGTGTGATGGTCAAAATCTTTCACGGTGTACATATCCTTCAGTATCTGAATCACTATTGTTTGCTAATGCCGCAAAATTCATTCGTTGACTCAAGGAGTTCCCGGACACAAGATGCTAAAAAATTGGTAGATCAGGCTTTTAACCTGTTGGGAGCGAATCCGCGACAGCTCTATGGCGTGCCCAGCAATAGCTGTCAGCTCACGGTAGCGCTCGGTCTCGGTCCCTCAACTCGGTATTGATTGCTTCACTTACCTATGGCGTGCCCGGCGATAGCTGTCAGCTCACGGTAGCTCTTGGGCTCGGTCCCTCAACTCGGTGAAGAAGAGAAGAGGGCTGGATCCGCGCGGGCAGCCATAGACTAAATACAATGTGATGCGGCGTAGCAAACAGACTAAACCCCCAAACTCTATCTACCTCTAACCCCCATTGCCCATCCACCTCGCTGTCACTCAGGTATCACAACCTAGTTTCTAACAGATGCGGTGTTGGGACCCAGCTTCCTCCGGGGGTCTGTGACGGTGATTCCGGAGGAGAAAGGTCGGCAGCTGCTGGGGCTTTGGCTACACCCCAGCAACTTAAGCCAGTCTCCATGATCTTGACCCATTGATCTGGCAAGATCGCGTCAATGGGCAGGTCTGCTAATCAACGATGATCCTCCGGGGCGTGGAGAGAAGCTGAGTTGAGGATGAAAGTTTGACCATCTCAATGGTGAACTTCCGGAGTCTTGATGGTTGTATCAAGCCGCTCGATCCGGGTGCTTCTGGTCTTTGTGACTTGACATCCGGCCAATTGGCAGCCATGCTGCAAATTCAGGGTGTTCACAATATCCTGAAAGCTACAATGAATTAGTATGAAAACAAACTTTCATCACTATGAACACTCACCAAGGATTGAACCAAAATGGTTTGATTAGTTTCAAAAAAACACCTCATCCCGTAGAATGGATGAATGATGGAGCGCTCCATCCGGTTCACATGGACAAAAAATAAGCCTTCAGCAATCCAAATAGAACAAACACGCCCAATGTAGTCATCTGATCCATTGGATTGAATCTAAACAGAACAAAATAGATTATCAGTGTGATTGATGATGTTAAACAAAATCATGAAAAAAAATGTTTACCTGAACAAAAGTGGATTTGCAGATCAAATCATGTGGATTTAATTGAAATTGGGAGATTTGGGTGATACTTCCAAGATGGAATTGGGCGGCCAAAGAGATTGGAATGACAACTTCATCTTCCCTTTTCAAAGCTGACCTTTTTTGATATGGATAGTGCGTGGCTGGATTGGATAGTTCTGAGTTGAATCCAAGAGATTTCTGAATGATAGGGTTATTCTTAAAGAAAGAAAGAATTTCAGGTGAACATCTTGAGGTGGTTTGGTTAGATTTGTCATATGTAACACCACCAGATAAGATAAAGCGTAAAGCCAAAGATTTTAAGAAATTAATAGCTATATCACGCCCAGGTGCTTGCTTGTTTGAGTGAGTAGAGGAATTACGGAGGACACCATTGAATGATTCAAATTTTTCAGTAGAAAAAAGACTTGCTGGACCAAACCGTTGAATGGATTCAGGGAGATGATATAACATGTGAAACTTGGGCTTGTTGATCCATTGGGCAGTGAATTTGATCAAATGAGACATGAAAATGTCAATCCGTTGCTTGAGTTCTTCTTGATAGGTTTTCATGTCACTGATGTGAGTTTGAAAGACGTAGGAAGAGAGCAGAGAAAGAGAAAGCCAGAGAGATTTCTCTTCTTCAGTCATGAAAGGGAGGAAGATAAATGGAATGGCTTGAAGGAATATTTTGAAGTCTTTTCCCACAAGTTATTGGGAATGATTGATGAGTTAGAATGGTTTGAGAAGTGGAATGTTCAAAGAGTCTGTGTTGAAAGATTGGAACTGCCCAGTTAATTCAACCAGCTTATTCTTGTTTTTAGGCTTTTTCATTTTTGTAATAAAATCCCGGACCAGATACTTAACCACTCCGAGTAACAAAGGGCGTTGATAAACGCACGCCAAGCACGCACGCCAACGCCAACCCGCACGCCAATTGTTTTTGGCGTGCGGGGCCTACACGCCAAAAAAAGTTGGCGTGTAGGGTCTACACGCCAAAATAAATTGGCGTGTGAGACCCGCAGGCCAAAAATGGCGTGTGGTGGCGTGTGGGCCCCGCACGCCAAATGAAATTGGCGTGTGGGCCCCGCACGCCAATTGTTTGGCGTGCGCTCCCACACGCCAAACAATTGGTGTGTGGGAGCGCATGCCAAACAATTGGCGTGTGGGGGGATCCGGCTCACGTAATCAAATGGGAGGGCCCATTCAATTACGTGAGCGGGCCGGCTGACGAGGTTATACAACCTCGTCAGCCTGGAGGACTTCCTCCCGGCCGACGAGGCTATACAACCTCGTTGGCCAGGAGGAAGTCCTCCTGGCCGACGCGGTTGTATAGCCTCGTCGGCCGGGAGGACTTCCTCCTGGCTGACAAGGTTGTATAACCTCGTCAGCCGGGAGGAAGTCCTCCCGGCTGACGAGGTTATACAACCTCGTCAGCCAGTAGGACTTCCTCCTGGCCGACGAGATTGTATAACCTCGTCGGCCAGGAGGAAGTCCTACTGGCTGACGAGGTTGTATAACCTCGTCAGCCGGGAGGACTTCCTCCCGGCTGACGAGGTTATACAACCTTGTCAGCCAGGAGGACGTCCTCCTGGCCGACAAGGTTGTATAGCCTTGTTGGCCGGGAGGACTTCCTCCCGGCTGACAAGGTTATACAACCTCGTCAGCCAGGAGGAAGTCCTCCTGGCCGACGAGGTTGTATAACCTCGTCAGCCAGCTCGCTCACGTAATCGAATGGGCCCTCCCATTCGATTACGTGAGCAAGGGGGGACCCGCACGCCTGGCGTGCGCTCCCACACGCCAAACAATTGGCGTGTGGGACCCGCACGCCAAAAAAAATTGGCGTGCGGGGCCTACACGCCAACAAAAAAGGGCGTGTGAGACCCGCACGCCATTTTTGGCGTGTGGGTCTCACACGCCCTTTTTTTTTGGCGTGTAGACCCTACACGCCAAAAAAAAATGGCGTGTAGGCCCCGCACGCCAAAAAAAATTGGCGTGCGGGTTGGCGTTGGCGTGCGCGCTTGGTGTACGTTTATCAACGCCCAGTAACAAAACATGGAGGATTTCTACTGGTTTATCCTTGCAACCATCAAAAGCTTCAATCCAAAAAAATAGAAAAATGATGAAGTTAGTGTAGTGAAGCAAAATAAAACATGCAAAGGAATTATTAAGTGAGAAGAATACCCAGGAGACATAAAAAAGGATTGAAAAATTCAGTTGGATCCTTCTCCTCCCATTCTGTGATCATGTCCTTGGACCAAGCTGGTGATTTCTGATGTTTGCCTTCAATGACTTCATTGTTCAGTGAATCAGTTATACCATAAGTAAGCCTCTGAGTCTTGAAAGCAGTGATGTTCTTGGTTTTGAAAATTTTGTATATATCATATGTGTTTTTGATGGTCTTGGTCCATGATTGTGGTTGGTTTGGTGCATAATATCCATTTCGGTCCAGATTCAAGAATTGACTTAAATAAAAGAGAGTTTTTTTGTTGGATTTTTTGGGAGCATGAAGGGTAAATATTTGACATGGATTGAGTGAGGGTTTTTGTAATCTCTGCATGCATTGGGGAATCTCCAAGGAAAAATAACATCATACTCATAACTAGTACAGGTTGGCCAATTGAAACATCATAAGCATCAAACCCATCCAAAGTAATTTCACCAGAAGAATATTGGAACAAATTACAATTATAATTAGTTTTCATTCAAAAGGATAAATGTTCCACAAGTTAGCTATATATAGGAAATTACTCACTTTGATTCCTTGACAATTTGGCGGCCGGTTTCCAAAACTCCTGCGCGGTTTGAGGTTGACAAAAAGTGACAGTTGTACTCTTGATTTGATAAACTGGGGGAAGGCCAGATAAAGTGAAATAAAATGAGATATGTTTGTTGAATTTCTTTGAGACATTTCCAGAAGTATCATTGGAGTACATTGTAGTAGGGACGTGTCAAATAATTCTTCCACCTGCTTTGGCACGCCAAGGATTTGGTAAATTGAGCTCTTGACAAGTGTGATTGATTGAAATGGTCTCATATATTTCATGTTGAATTAAAGTTGATAAAAATATGTTTTTGAGCTTGATATTTGAATATTCATTCTTGAATTGACTGACTGGGATGATGAATAATTCAGAGGAAGAGTATTGTATTTTAGAGGGGATGAAAATTTGAAGTTGAGGTGATGGTAGGCCAGTTCCAATAATGTGAGGGAGAACACACTTGGCAAAGAGTTGAGATTCAAATTTGTAGATGAAGATTGGAACATAAATCTGATTGTCAAAAGTTTCCAGTGGCTCAAAAATGTAACAGTGTTGACAATTATTGGTGCACATCTGTGGTCTGCATGTGGCTGGGAGGTCTTCACGCCATTTTTGAGACTGGGTTAATTTAGAGCAATTATGGCCATAAGGATCCTCTGGATACAACTCAAGGTGGGGCGCCACAAGAGGATTGGAAAGCTCCTGATGAATGTGGATTAAAAATTGGACATTATTTAGAACACAATGATGATGTTTAAATAATCAGAGAGAAAATTGTGGTACATGCCTTTTCTACAATATTTTTAACACCCAAGGAAGCACAAGGAGTACCCCAAATACTCCTGGGTATCTGAAGATCAAGATTCAGGTGCTTTTGGATCCGGGCCTGTGCCCGCCAAACAGTTGACCAATCCAGGAGCCTAAGCTGACATAAGCATAAGAGGATGGCCTGCATCTGCTCGTAGACGGCTCTAGAGATCATGTGCCAAGAATGCCCAATAAGAAGGGATCCAACCAGCTCCTTCAGTGGACACAAACAACAGCCGCGGTAAGTTTTCATTTTGTTTGATTATATTTTATTATGATGGAAACTGACCATCTTGTTCTTGAATGGAAACCAGGTACAATCATCTTCCCTGTTGGTTCTGCCTTCATCTTTTCTATCATTGGGACCGCCAGGCTCACCAAAAACTCTGTGATCCTCAACATACATCTCACTGTATATCAGATCATCCCATTTGATGTCTACCAGTCCCGTGTTGCCTCCGCCATCTGTTTGTTCAAAAAAGGCCTCTGGATCCATTTTAGAAATTGAATCCAAGGCCAATCAGAGCTGATCGACATGATTTTTCTTCTCATCAGACTGGAATCTTTCCAATCCTTCCCAGTTTTGGATAGTATCTTGTATTGTCAAGTCACAAGTATCATTACCGATAGTCTCCTGGCCAACGGCTTGTCCTCCAGACTCGTCCAACAGGCTTGAACGATCCATTGGTATGTTGTCCAGTTTACTAGCCTCAGGGAATTGACATTGAGCCAGCCAATTTTGTTGATGCCGAAGAAGCCGCTGATGCACATGAACTTGTTTCTCCTTCATCTTCCGTGACCCACAATTGGAGCAGTTGTACACAGCTGAAATTCCTTCTCCCGTTTGACAACAACCTATCAAAAATTATTTGCAATCAATCCATGAATAGGTGATGTCCAACTTCCAACCCCCTGACCAAGAGAAGATAGAGAAGATAATGCTTACCTGTGTAATCTGCCATTTGATGTTTGATTGGATGTTTTATCTGACATTTAGGAAATCTGCAGTTGAACCCCTCTTAAGCACTGATCAATCTTGTTATCACCAATTGACCGTTTCATTCCCCGGTCAGAGACCACTCCCCCCTCTTCAGTCATCTTAAGCTTGATCACAATAATCTGGTGACGTCCTCTTTTCTTTCTTTATCATCTCAACCCATTCACAACCTCCCCTTCTCAGTATGTCCCACACAATAAACCATAACCAGCCACACAACCACCATTCTCATCCACCGCTCAGGGGAGGACACCAAACAGTGATGCCTCCACCATCTCGGCCAGCTTCTCATCTGGGCCAACCAGCATCTTGCTCTACAGGTTTCTTTTGTAAGTACCCCGCTGTTATCACTGAGGTGTATGTACTGATTAGCCCTATATTGTATTCATTACCACCTCATATTCAACAGCAACAATCACTCCTTAATCCAGTTTATCCTTTACCTCCTATGACCAAGGTTCCAAACCAATTTTCCGGAGGAGGCCGCAACTTTGTGGATCAATCAGGAGTAGACCCAACATTTCAAGTTGAAGGAGTGTGTAACTCTTACACTAGTAATCCCCGGATTGTGTCAGAATTCTAGTCTTCTGTCCCGCTCACATTCTCTTCTTCTTTCATCAATAAAACAAATCCTCTCTTACCATATCTTATCCATCACAATGTATGATTTTTTATCATCTTATTATCCATCAACATCCTGTTGATGATCATCCATTACTATTTGTAATGCTTTATTCCATTGTTAAGTAACAATTCCATCCAATTCCATTGTTTCATTGACAATTTTGCTTCCATATGTTACTTTGTATTAGCATATGCTTGTTTATTTCTGCTCAAACCACATGTTAAACTCTTTGTAGTAGTCTACTTAAACTGACCAAATGTCAGTGGGAATTCATCATCAAGTCAGAGCATTTTATCCTTTTATTCCTTGCTCCTTGATCCAATCAAGTTCCCCTAGATTGCCTCCCACATCTTGAGCATACATTTCTTAAGGTGAAATATCAACAGATTGAGAGTGCATCCAATAATGATGCAGATGTTCAATAAAGCTTGGATCAACTTGGAGACCGGTTTGAATCACCATCACCTCAAGACCGGTTTGACTCACCATCACCTCAATCAACCCAAATCCGTGGTGTTGACCATGATTCCCTTCAGAAAATATTTGGTTTGTCAGAAACAAAGCTAGTCTTAGCTAAGAATATCCTTGAGGTATATATTTTATTCATTATTTATTTCTTTAATACCTAACAAACATTAGATTAACACATCCTTATGTCTTTCTAACAGATGAACCAAGAAAAAATCATGGGTGCTCTTGTTTATGGGATCATCTCCCTCAAACCCAAAGGTTTTGGCTCTGGCGAGGCGCATGTCCCAGCCCCTATGGTCAACCCTGAATTAAGCAGCTTTCACTACAGTGAATATATACAGGTAAGTAATATCACTACATAGTTAATCTCCCTACATTCATTTCTGTATCATTAATAAATATCTATTCCTTTCAATAGGAAAATGTGCAAGATTTTGTCTGTTCAAAATTTATGGATGCCCAATTTATTTCTTATAGCCAAATAGCCAATAATGATGGGGGTGCACTACCAGCTTTGCTGGAGAATCCGACCCAGGTATGAGATATACCTCACTGGATACGTTGGCTGGTTGTCTAATGATATATTCATGTGTATTTTCAATGTAGGCTCATATTTGCAGCTTACCAGAGAATGTCAAGATTGGACACCTGCCACCGGGGTTCATCCAAGGTACTGGTCCCTCTCATGGCAGTGTTCTCAAGCTAGTTTGGGAATGCTTGAAGCATACTCGAGTTACTCTTTGTAATCATGTAGGTCTCCTGACTGGTTTCAGATCTCCCACTTCTAACTCAGTAATCAACTGCATCTTTGCAGCTCCTGAAGAACATTGTGGAAAACAGCCTTTTCAAGGTTCAAGGTCTGGCTCCAAGCCTCAAGGACTTATACAACCTTGTAAGTTTCTCTCCAGTATGAAATTTGGATATGCCTCTAATTTGTGACCAACAGGTCTCTTCCACCTTCTCTGTCATGGCTACACAAGGTGCTTCAGATGATTGGTCAAAAGTTGATGTTTGAACAAAAGTTCGGTTTGCCTATCTGCAATTGGAAACGGCCCAGTTTGTGTTGACGCCTACTCCGGGACATGGTAAGCAATGGATCAACATTGACAACCACCTACTCTTCATAAGCCAACAATCAGCGGACTAACTCAGAGAGTATGTCATTTTTTTAATTATCTACTCGAACCTGTGTTATTCAAACTAACTTGTTCATTTTCCAGATGGGCAAAACTCATCTTGCAAAGGGATGATGCCACTTTTGGCCCCAAGGGTGTGGTTTATGCAGATGTCCAACACTTGCCACATCTGCCTACCCACAAAGAGGTTTTGGATAAAGTTTGCCAGCGTTTCCCTGCCGCTGCTTAAACTTGAATTGTGACCATCATTAGCACGCAATGGTTTTCTACTGGTTTGGTTTGAACCCTTTCCAACTCTTCTCTACTATTAGATTTTCTTTGTTTCTCTTTCTGTACTTCACTGCCTATCATCAACTGCCTGCTGGTGTAATATCACCGTTTTATCGTTTCAATCCTCCCCCGATGAGTGTAATACAACCATTTCATGAATTACATTATCCGCCAATGATTCATAACCACAAAAAGTGAAAAAAAAATTTATGATTGAGCTACTGTGGCAATAAAATTGCCAGTGGAACTAACATGCAAACTGCCGGCGCCTGCCCGACTGAAAGAGACCCCCGCAGTGGCTGAGTTTCAGTCCAGTGGAACAAAAAAAAAATTGAAAATAAATCCAGAGATTCTGAAAATACATAAATGCTGGCCGTTCTGCGGCCGGAAGAAGGCCCCGCGTCTTTACCCGGAAACCTATTTCATGTGTTGGCTTGTTGGGGCCCAAAAGTTGGGCAGAGGGTTTTGCAACAGTGGGCTAACATCCTCATGAGGTTCCAGGAGTGGGTGGTCTGAAATTGAGCTACCGTGATTTCACCGTTGAATCACGGTCCCAGAAACCCCAACCAACTTAACCAATATTGGTTGTGAACGCGCCAACCGTGTGTCAATGTTGTGCTGCAGTGAGCAGCGCAACATTCCATCAACCTCTGGACCCTTCATTGAAGCAATATTGCACTGCTCCTGTGGTGTACATTGATATCAAAAAATCCTCTTCCCATTTCAAATTGTGTTTGGTTGGCCACTGCTGTAAATGTGTACAAGAAGGTCTTCCAAATGAATGAACAAAATTTGAAGGCTCACATCACAGATTTTTCTTATCTTAAATATGGTCAAATAGCAAAAACCAAGCAAATTGATGCAGTGGCTAACTTGGTACTGGGTTGGAACACGTTTTTCCTTGCAGGAACTGGATTTGGACAATGTCGGATAGCCAAGATATATTTTGGAATGCTACCATTAAACAAAAAATCCATTCTTCTAACTTTGAACTCATTGGATTCTTTAGGGGACAACCAGGTACACAAGAAAAACAAGGCTGGATTTACGGCAATCAATCTGAACAAGCTCAATTTTGACAAGAATATTGCCAATGACATACGTAAAGGCACATGTCAGTTTGTCTATATGAGCCCCAAAATCTTCCTGAACAACAAGTTATGGGAAGATGTTTACTTCAGTTCTGATTTTCAAAATTGGCTTGGTTTGGTAGTAGTGGATGAAGCCCATATGATCTACATGTGGGGTATTGTGGAAACTCAACCTGGAAGGAAGCAAGCTACTATTTTAAGCCGTCTTGAAGACTTTGGGATCTTTTGGCCATCATATGGAAACCTTGGTGGCCATCTTCTACCTCAAAATAACAAGCCTGTATTACTTTTATCGGAAACTTGTCAACCAGCTGCTGTAGAAGCCATCAAGAATAGCTTGAAATTAGATGACTCAAACATTGATATCTTACATGCTGAGCTAGCACGTCCTGAAATACACATCATCCTGATCCCAATGGAGAGCTCAATGGCTTCTTGTCACGACTTGATAAAATCTTTCCCTTTGGTCAATGACGTTCATAACAAAGACTTGGTGCCAACACTGGTCTACAGTGGCTCACGGAACCGTACCTTGACTGCATTGGAGGTGATTAAAATGGCTTGCAAGACTCCAGCCGAGTCAATGAATCCTAGAAGCAGCTGCGCTTGCCAATATCACTCGTGCACCAGAGGACTAGATAAGATTGATTGTCTAGAGGATTTTGCCGCAGGGAAATTTTCAATTGTATCCTGTACAATGGCCTTGGGTTTGGGACAGTACTGGAAGTGGTTGCAAATGGTTATTCATATGGGGAGGAGTGATCCAGACTCAATTTTACAAATGGTTGGGAGGTGTGGTTGGGATGGGAGACCGGGTCTGGCCATTCTTTTTATGGAAAAATTTTGATGTCATGGGAACAATTCAGTAGATCATTTTGATGAAGGTGCCACCCAGTCAGATGATGATTAGATGGATGCCCTTGCAGTGACTCCTGTCTTTTTAAGAATTGTGTTCTCAATTGATAACCTGTATGTTTGAAGCATGCTTTTATTTGTTTACTTAACCCTTGGACATTGTGTAGGAATAATGAGATATCTCAGTGACATGTAGCTTGTGACACCTGTTGTAATTAGCTACTATATCTATTTCAGCCGTTGTTCTTAGTTTTCTCTTCTCTTTCTTCATCTGTTTCTGCTCTTGATCCTAGGTCTGCCTCTCCCCTGCCCCACCAAGCCCAAGCCAACCTTACTGACAGTAGTATGCGTGACTGTCTTTAAAGGTCTGCCTCTCCCCTGCCCCATCAAGCCCAAGCCAACCTTACTGACAGTAGTATGCGTGACTGTCTTTGAAGTTCTTTATTCCAATAGATTATGAGACCGGAGAACTCTAGTTTCTCCAAAGCTTAACTCTAACATATCTTTACTTTCTCCTCTCTATCACCAAAAACCTACACAGCAACTCTCACCATGGTCTAATTCTCAGTCGATCTCGGTGAAAAGAACAAGCTCACAGGCTCCAACTACCTCGACTGGAAATCAAAAATTTCCTCCATTCTTCAACTCAAACACTTACTTCGACTTGTTCTCAAGAAGGAAACCCCCGAGGAAGCTGCCCTAGCCGACAAACTAGACAGTAACCGATACAATGATGCCCTTGCCATCTTAAAGATCAACTGCGATACAAAAATCGCCAACCAATTTGATCTCGAAGCTGAAGGCTGCCCCTCTGAGTTCTGGAGACTCCTGGAAGAACACTATCAGCCTAAAAAAATTCAAAATCAAGCCACCTACCTCAATCAAATCTTCACCACAGTACTTAACTCGAACAAACTTGAAGAAACCCTCGCCACCCTATCCTACAACACTCGCCAACTCTGCGCTCTAATTGATGTGGAACTACTCAAGGGACAGAATAGAGCTTGGAAGGGAAATGGATGACTACACTAGTATTAATGTAAGTTATACCAAAGGTGCTGATATAAGAGCTGCCTTCCTGACTAATGCTATGGGGATGAGTGTAACACTAAGAATAAAATAAAGGTGTGGCTAATTTCTATCTATTCTTAGATGCCTAGTACTGATGAGCTTTGCTACTACACCTATAAGGTGGGAGGATGGAAGAGGGGTGTGAGTGGTAGAAAGTATATAATATAAAATATAATGTGGGGCAGGGTTGGCAACTATGGAGTCAAAGTGGGTCAAACAAGACAGGGGACAGTCTTCTTATATTGAGTTTCAAGCTGGTATTTATATTTATATATTTCTAAGAGTGATGGTAACTCTACTAAGTTATGTATACTAATTATATGGGATCTGTAATGTTGGTATATGTAGAGGGTAATTTAGTAAGTCAGGGGGTCCATGTGGGAACAAGAGGGAGGAACAGGTGTCCTTATATATCTGAGAGAGAAGATGAGCCATCAGGCTAGAGAAAGGAAAATATGACAGATGAAGTAGAATAGACAGTGACACATATGAAATGGTCATGACAGTAACAGATGAGTTGAGTTTTATGTATATGATGTAAGATGTTATGTAGTATATAATGTGTAATATGTATTATGTATCTTGGTTGTGAAATATATCTACTTATAATATGTACTTATTGTATTCTATACCTTGCTTTATACTATAACTTGCTGTATTATTCTGAGTTTGCCTGTAACTCTTGAACTATGAGGAATTTGGGGGTAGTTGTAGTGGGTGACTAGGGTTAAAATGGGGTGTAGAATCTGATTATGAAATGATAACAGTGAATATATGTAAGGTTTGGGATTTATGAGTATTTATTTGTAAGTGAATGTGATTTATTAGTGGTAAATAGTCTTGGAAATTATAGTAATGATGTGGAATGGATCACCACATTGACGACAATAAGATAAAACCCTCCGCTCTTCTCGACACAGTCATCGCCATGTGGTGCATTATTAATCTCCCGGCAGAATACAAGAACTCGGGGGAACTCCTCCTCAAGAAGTGCCAGATCAAGAAGAAGTCCCCTACAATAAAAGAAGTCGTCGAGGAGATTCGCTCGTTCATGCAACGTAACACCAAATCGGCCAAGACGTCCAAAGCTCTCGCTACATCTCACAAGGCCCCCACTCCCGGATACGTTTACAATGGACCGAAATGCTCTCCCGGATACCACAATCCCAAAACTGTACACCGACCCGAAGAATGCTCTCAGCTCAAGCTTAAACCTCCAAAAGAGGACAAGCCAGTAAAAGCCCTCCACGTCTCCCTTCACCAAAATCAATCTACCCTCATTCTCAACTCCGGCGCTACTAAGTCCATGTTCAACTCTGCCTCTTTTTTCCCTTCTTTTCAACCCATCCACGATCATGTGTTTTTGGCCAACGGCGACAAAGCAAGAGCTATTGGGCAAGGAATTGCCTCCATTGAACTACCCCACGCCATTCTTCAACTCAAAGATTCACTTCTAGTCCCTACGCTCACCTCCAACCTTATTAAAGAAGCCCTGAAGTTTTATTGCTAATAAACAAAGACCAGATAACTGAAAATACACAAGATTAGAATATTTAATAAATGAGAAGAGAAAGGAAATATGAAAGCATACCCGGTAGATGATGTTGATGTTCTAACAGACAACTAAGAGTAGAGTAGTGGACAGGACTGGTGAAGAATGACACAGGACTTGAGAGTAAAAAATGTTAGATGAGATAATCAGCAAAGGAATAAATGTGTGATTTATTTCTCACCAAGTTGAGAAGAGACAAGATGTCCACGAGTTGAAGAGCAGTTGAGAGTTGAGTTGGTTTAGATAGAGTGAGAAGATAAGAGAGTCGAGTGAGAAGAAGGGGATGAAAGAAGTGATAGATGGGAGATGTAAGTGTGAGAAGATAAGAGAGTCGAGTGAGAAGAAGGGGATGAAAGAAGTGATAGATGGGAGATGTAAGTGTGAGAAGATAAGAGATGAGAGAAGTGGAAAGATTGGATGGTAGAAGAGGATGATGATGATTCGGGAAAAAATGGAAGGGAATCAATGAAAAGGGAATCTGAAGGAGACCACGTCATTGGATGAAAGCAGAATTGAGATTGCCGCAGTTAAATGTCACGAGTTGGTGTCACGAGTAGGACGTCGAGTTTCAACACCCCCCGCAACTTGATGAGAAATGAACTAAGAAACATTTTTCTCTGAGTCGATTTAGAGATTCTGAACTACTTGCTTTCGTGAGACAATCTGCTATCATTTCTTCAGAAGGAATTAGAGTTACAGTTATTTCATTTTCTTTCTTCAAATCACGTATCCATTTTGCCTTGATGTCTAGATGTTTTGTCTTTGAATTCGAGCCAAAGTGATCAATTTTTTCAACAAGACCTTGATTATCCACATGAAAAGTTGAAGGATTCAGTTCTTCATTCCACAGTTCTTCCGCTAGAAATTTTATCCATAGGTTTTCTTGAACCCCGTCTGAGAGTGCATTCAGTTCAGCTTCAGTCGATGAGAGTGTAATGTTCTTTTGTTTATTGCTATTCCATGCCACTGGACAGGCTTTCCAGAAGCAAATGGATCCGCTTCTTGACAAACGAGTTTCTAGATCATCAGCCCAAGTGGCGTCGGTATAATGTTGAATTGACTTCGAGCTGTCATTTCGATTCGGCCTCAATGTTAGATGTAAATCTCGAGTTCCGCTAACATATCTCCAAACATGTAAGACTTCCTTCCAGTGACTTATGCCTGGATCATTGTTAAAACTAGAGAGAATCGAGACTGCTGGCGCAAGATCTGGACGAGTTCGACAAGAAAGGTAGTTCAGTATACCGGTATAGGTGCGATAATTAATCTTCATTTTCTTGAATTCATCTTTTTCTTCAGGCGTAGCCGGTTTCAGCTGTATTGCAACAGAGAGAGGAGTATTGAGTGGTTTACAATCGTTCATTCCCAGCATGTTCAGACCTTTATCAATGAGCTTCTCTTGACTAAGTGAAATCATTTCGTCGGAGTAGACAACATCCATTCCTAAAAGAGTATCCGGATCATGGGCCGACGAGTTCGGAAATCGTTTCAAAAACAATTGTTCAAAAGTGTCAACATTTCCAACCACTATCAAATCGTCAACATGAAAGAAAATATACGAGTTCTTCTCTTCATGTATAAACAGACATGGGTCGGATGTGGATTGTTTGAAATTAATTTCTTCAAACCAGCTAGTCAGAGTATGGTACCAATTTGCCGGTGCTTGCTTTAGTCCATACAGTGACTTCTTCAGTCTCAAAAACGGAGATGTTTGAGTCGATCCTTCAGGAGTTTTTATGTATAATTCTTCCTCAAGTGGTGCGTACAAGAACGCACTCTTGACGTCGAATTGACGAATCGATAATTTCTTATCCACCGCAAACATTAATATCATCAGTAAGGTAGTGAACTTTCCTGTTGGAGCGAACGTATCACCGTAGTCTAGACCTTCTATTTGCGAGAAACCTTGTATACACAATCGAGCCTTCTTTCTCTCTTTTGAGGACAAAGTAGCCGGCTTTGTTTTGAAGATCCACAGGGTATGAAGATATGCTTCAGGAGTATCAAAGACGTCATCCCACACCTCATGGTGTTCAATATTCGACAATTCTTCATTAGCAGCTTCAATCCAACTTTCCTTCTCTACTGACGCCAGCGCTTTCTTATAGGAAGTCGGATCAGTTGTAAGATACGAGTATTTGATTGGTTTCACGAGATTTGTTCTTTCACGAAGATTTCTCGTAGTTGGTTCAGAAACGATAGGAATGTTGTCTTCTTCTTCAATTTCATTCAAAGATTCTGATTGATCAACTTGTAGTGTTTCTTCATTCGAGATATTTGTTGTAGATTTTTCATCGCTGTCTGATACATGTTCACTTTCTACATCAAGATCCCAGTCAGTATTCTTTGTAGTCGGAGAAGAATATTCAAGAAAATGAGTGTTTTTTGTTTCAACAACCCTTCCATTGTCAGATAGAATTCGATACGACCTAAGATCTTCAGTATATCCAATGAGAATTCCAAGTTCTCCTTTTGGATTTAACTTGGAAAAGGACTGATATGGTTGAGTGAGGAATGAGACTCGATTTCCTATCGGATAGAAGTAGCTGATGGGGAGGACTCGATTCTTGAATAACTCAAACGGCGACTTCTTAGAGCGATGTGCAGGTATTTGATTGAGAGTCAGAGAACTGACTTTAGCGATCTCGTTCCATAACCTCTTATCGATACCTGAATCTTGTAATATAGTTCGCATTGATTCCAAGATTGTTCGATTGAATCTCTCAGCTAATCCGTTTTGTTGAGGTGTATACGGATCGGATGTTCTTTGTTTGATACGATGAGTCTTGCAATACTCCTCAAGACTTGTGTTGAGGAATTCAGATCCTCTATCAGAATGAAAGATCATAGGATAATGTCCAAATCGTTTGGCTTCAAAATCCACCAGATATGATAAAGATTCTGGTACATCGCTTTTCATCTTGATGGGTATGGCAGCGCAGAATCTTGTACAGCTATCAACGATCGTCAAGATGTATCGATGTCCCCATCTTGATGTTGGCCAGATAGGACCGATGAGATCCATATGAAGTTCTTCAAAAGGTCGAGAAGCTGCCTTATGAATTGATTTGAAAGAAGATTTTGTAACTTTTGCCACCGCACACGATTCACAGTCATTGACAATTCTTAACGGAATCCCGAGTTTTTTTCTCAATCGATGATAACTGACGTGGCCTAGTGACTTGTGTAAGAATTCAGCATTTGATAAATGACTCGAGTGCTCAAGGTTGTCAAAATCAAGACTCGGTAGATTTCCCACATAATTTCCTTTCATTTTTAATTCGTTGTATTTATATATTTCAAAGAAATTTTTTTGGAAGTTGACAACATAATCTTGGAGTGCTAGACATCGAACTGAGAGGAGATTTACGACAAGATCGGGAATATAAAGTACGTTGTTGAGAAAGAATTCACCGAACTTGTTTTTTAGTTTTACTGATCCGATTCCTTCTATTTTCAGATTGGCTTGTGCCGAACTTGTTTGTACGGATCCTAGGTCTTTGTGTTCTAGTGTATGAAACAGATGGGAGTTTGACATCATGTGAGCAGAGGCTCCAGAGTCTAGAACAAAGAAGAAGGGAGATCGAGATAGTGATGAATGAAAGCTACTGACAGTCGATTCGATCTTCGATTTGGAGAATCTTTGAAATTGAGCGGGTCGGAGTTCAGGATGTATCATCCAGCAATTCGCCTCGGAATGCGGAGCAGCAGGATTATGACCATCTCTTCGACATTTCTTTGAGTTGTTGGTGAGTAGAGTGATAGGATTGCTTCTGGATCCACTTCCAGAAGATCTAATTTCAAGATTGTCCGCATGTAAACGAAGATGTTCAACGACCGTATCTAAAGTGATTTCTTTTCCACTGTGAGTCATCGCGTCGGCCATGTTATCGAGATTTGCTGGAAATTTCTCCATCACCAGGTGACCTATTGCATCGGAAGGAATTACCCAACCAACTTCAATAAGCTTTGTTTCGAAGGTTTTCATATTGGTAATAAATCCCGGGATATCGTCTGGAGTAAATGGAGCCCGGCAGAAGGATTTGAAAACTCGCGCCTTGTTTGATGACTGGTTAGAGGCAAAGAATTTGGTGATTGAGTCCCAAATAAGTTTCGCATTGTCCTCGTTCAACGAATTGATAACGTTGGCTTGTACAGCTGTATTGAGCTTAGCGATAAAGATTGACTTGACCAATTTATTATTGGAGTCGGATAATTTTCCTGTGTCTGATAAAATTGAGTCCTTGAGTTCAATAAGATCGAGTAGATTTACGACTCGTCGTTTCCAGTCTGTGTAATTGTCCATCGAAAGAAGAGGAATTCCTTCTATGGACGATTTAATTACAGCGTCCTTGAGTTTGTCCATTTTGGAGAATGTAGTTGTCGTAGCGGGTTTCTGGTCTTGTTGTTGAGGTAAGATAGGTTCGGACATGCAATGGTTCGTCGCGTTTTCGACTGTTAATCGTAAAGAAGCCCTGAAGTTTTATTGCTAATAAACAAAGACCAGATAACTGAAAATACACAAGATTAGAATATTTAATAAATGAGAAGAGAAAGGAAATATGAAAGCATACCCGGTAGATGATGTTGATGTTCTAACAGACAACTAAGAGTAGAGTAGTGGACAGGACTGGTGAAGAATGACACAGGACTTGAGAGTAAAAAATATTAGATGAGATAATCAGCAAAGGAATAAATGTGTGATTTATTTCTCACCAAGTTGAGAAGAGACAAGATGTCCACGAGTTGAAGAGCAGTTGAGAGTTGAGTTGGTTTAGATAGAGTGAGAAGATAAGAGAGTCGAGTGAGAAGAAGGGGATGAAAGAAGTGATAGATGGGAGATGTAAGTGTGAGAAGATAAGAGAGTCGAGTGAGAAGAAGGGGATGAAAGAAGTGATAGATGGGAGATGTAAGTGTGAGAAGATAAGAGATGAGAGAAGTGGAAAGATTGGATGGTAGAAGAGGATGATGATGATTTGGGAAAAAATGGAAGGGAATCAATGAAAAGGGAATCTGAAGGAGACCACGTCATTGGATGAAAGCAGAATTGAGATTGCCGCAGTTAAATGTCACGAGTTGGTGTCACGAGTAGGACGTCGAGTTTCAACACTTATCAGTCTCAGCGCCTTCATCAAAAAGGACTATACTCTCAAATCCGGAGGCGGTGACAAATTCATCCTAGCAGACGAACTCGGCTCTCCTGTTCTCACTGGCTCTCTAGCTGACGGGAACTTCATTGTAAATCAAGTTGCTCACTCCGCCCTCAAAGTTGATCTCAAATCTTCCCCTTTCTATGAAAAACACCAAGCCGCTGGCCACCCCTCGCCCTCGTATTTCTACAAAATGTTCCCCAACATCCCAAAAGTCGACTTTACCTGCAACAATTGTGATATCTCTAAAGCCCATAAAGAACCTGTCTTCGGCAACTTTCCCACTCCCTCCCGACCCCTCGAATATCTACATGTTGACCTCTGTGGTCCTATATCCACCCCATCAGTTTCGGGACACCGCTACTTTCTCAGAGCCATCAACGGCTTCTCTCACTACGTCTGGATCTGTTTTCTTGCGTATAAAAGCAACGTAAAAAAAACTCTCAGAGAACTTTTTCTCAAGATCAAAAATGAATCCAAAACCTTGATCGTCAATCTTGTCTCCAACAACGGAACCGAATTCAAAAACAAGGACCTCTCTGCGTTCTACACCTCAAAAGTGATGAACCACCTAACCACCGCCCCCTACACCCCGGAGGAGAATCCGTTTGCTGAGCGAGGTAACCGTACCACAGTAGCCAAGCTCCGCTGTCTCTTGAACGACTCCAATCTTCCAACTCGTTTTTGGGTCCGAGGCTGCCCAGACAGCTGTCTACCTCGAAAACATCACTCCATGTAAATCCATTGATTTCTCCACCCCGTTCTTCAAATGGTTTGGGAAAACTCCCTCCGTTGCTCACCTACATCCCTTTGGCTGTGAAGCAATTTACTTTATTAACAGGTCAGAAGGGAAGCTAGGCAATCGTGGGGCACCGGGGATCTTTTTGGGCTACGGGGAGGGTCACAGGTCCTACAGGATACTGGATGCAGAGACAGGTAACGTCAAGATTACCCATCATGTTAAATTTAACAATCATGTCTTCCCATCCTATCCCTTAGACGAACCTGACCAGGACTATTCCTCCCTTACTTTTCAATTCAACGATGAAATCTCTCTGTCCAACAATCCCACCCCGGAAACAACTCCTCCACCTACCAACCCGGCTCCATCCGACACCGAATCATCAGATGACAACCAAACATTCGAGGATCTTCTCACGGAACCCAAACCACCTCAGCTCCCTACCCCAGATCAGACTAACACCCCTACCTCCCAAGAAGTCCAAACTGCTGGGACGCCAGAGTCAACCAAACACTACTCCTGGGCTCCGGGAGACCAACCAGCTCCCAAAGATATCTCCAGCAACGTCGATCCAGCAAACATCGTCAGCGGCTCTCGTTGCTCAGGACACTGCCAACACCGTTGGCTACCTAAAGGAAGACCCCCAATCTTACAATGAAGCCATTGCTTCCATATACAGGGAAGACTGGGTGCTAGCTATCAAATCTGAGCTCGACAACATGAGAAAACATGAAGTGTGGACTGCTGTAACTAAAACCACGGACATGCATCCACTGTCAACTACCTGGGTGTTCAGGCGAAAAACCGATCAAGATGGCAACCTCACCAAATTCAAAGCACACCTCTGTGTCAGAGGTTTTCTCCAAAAAGAAGGTCGCGACTACGCCGAAGTGTTCTCCCCCACCGGACGACTCACTTCCCTGCGAATACTCCTCACCTTGTGTGCTCTCAACAATTTCGAAGTCCATCAAATGGACGTGAAATGTGCATTTCTAAATGGAAAGCCAGACAAAGACCTCTACATCCACATCCCTCAGGGCCTCAATGGCGACCAAGGGAAAGTTCTCAAACTAAACAAATCTCTCTACGGCCTCAAACAAAGCCCCCGATGCTGGCATCATGCTCTCACCATCGCTTTAAAAGAAATAGGTCTCTCTCCTTGTCACTCTGACCCTTGCTTATATTTCTCATCAAACAAATTGAAGCCAATGTTCCTGTACGCCCATGTTGACGATCTCATCTTTGGTGGAACATGGACGCCTGAATTCAAATCAAAGATATGCTCATACTTTGAAATGGAAGATCTCGGCATTGCAAGATACGCCCTAGGAATCTGCATCATCCAAGATGAAGGATCCATCAAACTAGTTCAGGACAAATACATACACTCAATCTTAACCAAATTTCAAGTCTACAACGACCGAGATACCAACATTCCTTTACCCAACAACTACAACACCATAAAATTCACTCCTTCTGACACCCCAGACCAACCACCTTTCAACTACCGCCGAGTCGTCGGACTACTCCAGTATGTTGTCCAATGCACAAGACCTGATCTAGCTTTTGCTGTCAGTTTCTTGTCTCAATTCCTGGAGGACCCAAGAATCTCTCAGTACCAAGCAGCCCGTCACACCCTATGTTACCTTTGCCACACCAAGTCAAAAATGCTGATCCTCGGACAAAACGACCTTGAACAAAAGCCACACGAACTTGTTGGGTACTCCGACTCCGACTGGAATGGCTCAAAGGCCTGGAACTCGTACACCGGGTCTGTAATCTACTACAATGGCACCATATGCTGGCGCAGCCACAAGCAAGATGTCGTAGCTCTCTCGTCCGCCGAAGGGGAATATCTCGCCCTAACTGAATGCTCTCAAGATCTTCTTTGGGCTGCAAACGTCCTAGAAGAAATTACCGACATCAAACCAACTCTCTCCTTGTTTACCAACAACCAAAGTTCCATGCAAATCGCAAAAAACCCAATCTATCATCACGGCACCCGCCATATGAATTTCTGACATCACTTCATCCGAGACCACATCAATTCCAAATCGATTAACCTCAACTACATTCCTTCTACAAAACTTCAAACAGATCTTCTCACCAAAAATCTCATGGGTAGCAAGACCGCCGAGCACACCACCAGACTTCTAGGAAAGAGTGCAGGGTTTATCAAAGAAACGAAAATTGAGGGTGAATGTAGGAATAATGAGATATCTCAGTGACATGTAGCTCGTGACACCTGTTGTAATTAGCTACTATATCTATTTCAGCCGTTGTTCTTAGTTTTCTCTTCTCTTTCTTCATCTGTTTCTGCTCTTGATCCTAGGTCTGCCTCTCCCCTGCCCCACCAAGCCCAAGCTAACCTTACTGACAGTAGTATGCGTGACTGTCTTTAAAGGTCATTACTCTTTCTCATTTCTCTCTCATTATTCTCTCACAATCTTCTTTCTTTCTCTCTTTGCTCATGAAATCTTTATCCCTCTTGATCCTAGGTCTGCCTCTCCCCTGCCCCACCAAGCCCAAGCCAACCTTACTGACAGTAGTATGCGTGACTGTCTTTAAAGGTCTGCCTCTCCCCTGCCCCACCAAGCCCAAGCCAACCTTACTGACAGTAGTATGCGTGACTGTCTTTAAAGTTCTTTATTCCAATAGATTATGAGACCGGAGAACTCTAGTTTCTCCAAATCTAGCCACACTCATGACTGCACGTAAAAATATAATAACATTATTTAAAATTAAATCTTGTTTTTATCAAAAATCCAAGGAAATTTAATTAAGGAAAATCCTTGGAAAATTAATTTGCAAACACACAATAAATGGATAAAGAACCATTTATTGGTATAGTTTTTTCCTTGAAAATCCTGGAAAATCCCAGAATAACCCATAGTAATATATACTATAAGATTACATGTGTATTTAATTATATAACTTATGTAGTATGTATTAAATACATAAGTAAATGTGATTTTACATTACTGATCACTCAGGGCAAGCGCTTTTCCAAGCCTTAGTCCCCAGAACATTTATTCACAAGCACATCTTAGTGAAATAATTATTTAATGTTGAAATAATTATTTCCCACTAGGCCATTCATTGTGAAATAATTATGGGGTCATTCCACATAGGAATGACACCATATTCCACATCAGATCACGAACAGGGTGCTCAGTTCCCCCTGGTGATCTTGCCCTGATCACTGCTTCAAAAAGAAGCTTGTGAAATAATATTTATTTTATTATTTAAGAAGGAGTTTTCTTCACTAAAATGAAGATTACTCCCCATCAATTTTAACCTACATAGATAACTTATTATAAGCTACAAAGGCGCTCACCTTCTCCTGTAAGTAAGGAGGACTGGCCTTTATTTATATACTATCTTCTTTAGATAAAATTCCTCAACCAAAAACCCCCCCCAATCAATTAAACACATTTAATTGGATTGGAAGAACCATGTATAAAATCTGGTTAGCCCTTCTAGGATTAAAATCCCTTATAGAAGTTTTGGCAGCAGGGTTAGAACCTGTTTTTTTGATACTTAGTGTTTTATAACACTTAAGTAATTGTTCTTATTGGAAATTGCATTATTACACTTTTAAAAGTGTAATTTATTTTTTAGTCCTTACTGTACACACCACAATAAGTGTATTAGAGTACAGGAAGCTGAAATTTGGTGTCCCAACAGTGGCCTTAAATTATTTTGGCCTTATATAAATTAATTTATTTTTATTTATTTATTTTTTTTTTATAAAAAAAAAATTCGAAAATTTCCACTAAAATTTTGTCTGACTGAAATTCTTTATTGCAACTGATTTTTTGATAAACTTATCAAACTGACATTGCTTTTATTCTTTTTATTTTGTTCTACAGAAAAACCGCAAAAATACACTCTAAAAACTAAATTCTTATTATAAGAATCATCCAAAATTCGATTTTTTTCAAAAAATCATAACTTCTTATTCCTCAATAAAAGTAAGAACCTTTATTTATCTTAAAATAATCGTCTCCATCCAATCTTCAAACTGATAACAGTCTTGTCTTCAGTGTCTGAAGTTTTCGTCCCCCGTGGTCGTACCTCTAACCGCCGATCCCGCTCGTCTAACGACGGGAACAGATCCAACTCAACTCCTCAAAACGAGGATACCGTTATCCCAGAAGCCGCTCCTATCCAGGTTCGTAGCTCCCCACCACCTGGAGAAGCTTGATTAGTCACCGCCGACGCGTGGATTCCAATAACCCCGCGTAAATACTCCTTTATTTTTTCTCTTAAAAAACCGAAAATACATACAAACATTATAACTTATATATATTTCTTAAAACATGTCTGATCGTAGAAACTCCAGCCCAAATAGCGGAGCGGGACGAAAGTTAGTAACTTCATCCCGTGTCAGCAACCGCTTAGCCGGAAAAATCACTGATTATCCTCCCCTTGCTCCTAGTACAAGCAAGTCTAAACCCGGCAGCCAGAGTGATCTTGGAACAGCACCAAGCCAACTTCAGAGGCTACCAGGAAGATTCGTCGGCGGATACGGTGATGAAGGATCTTTTCTTCACACAAGCCCTGGCCACGCATTGCAGTCTCACGAGAATCTTGGGGACTCCCAAGACCTTGATCTTGACATAGGGGTGGAACCCCTTCTCCATAAGGAGAGCGCTTTGTCAGACCCAGGTCTCAGAAGCCTTGAGCAATCCATCAGCCTCAACGCCGGACACTCCCAACATGGAGAATCCCGTCAAAACAGTCAGAGAACCGGTTCCAGTACCGGCGCCGCAACCGCAGCCCCCAGCGCCGCCAGTGCCTCCAGCGCAAAACCGGCGCCAGCAGCCCAACCAAGCTCAAGCCGGTCCGCAGCGCCGCAACACGCAGCGCCGCATGTCCAGGCGCGAATATCGCAATTCAGTCTACGGCGAGATGTTCCGCCTGGCCCGTCAAATACAGGGGACTTACCAGTACATAGACCATTCTCGACAAGATCAACGGGCTCGAGACACCAACAATCATCAAGAATAGATGACATTGTTACAAAAGAATTCTTTTTACATACTTTATCTGATATGTTTCTTAAAATAGAACAAGTTGTAGATAAAAATAACTTAAAAACTGAAGAGAAAATTGTTTCTCAATCTCAATTCATTGAAGAAGTCTGCACAAATCAGACTAATATTTTGGACATGTGTAGTGACATCACTACTGAAATACAAAAATATTTCTTAAAAGATGTAGAGCCCCTCAATGAACATTTGAGACATGTTACAAACAAACTGGAGAGTGAAGTTCAAACACTAAGTTTTAAAGGTAAAGAAGTTAAATCAATTGAACAAAAAATTGATAAAATTATTTCTGACATATCAGAAATACAAGCTTGTATTTCTGCCAAGCTTTACTTACTAAGAATTTGGAATCACTTCAATTAAATCAATCTGCCCCTCATTTAAATAAAAATGTTAAATCTTTAATTGCTGAAGACCTTCCTTTAAATTCTTTTGAAGAGAAGAACTTAAATTCTTTTGAACATAAGAATTTAAATCAAAACATGAATTCTCATGTTCAAATACAACACTCTGATAATTTAAATAATTATCAAACTGATACACATCTAATTGATGTAGATAAAGAAGTTAGAAAACAGATGTTAGCTTCAATTCCCAAAACATCTGATTGGCCCACTTTTTCAGGTGAAGGAGAGTATGATCACACAGAATTCATTGAATGGATTGACACCCTTAAATCTGATATAGATTTACATGATAGAATTATCATCTCAAGATTAAATTTGTTGTTTAAGAATTCTGCCAACCAATGGTACTATCCGTCCCTTGTCATAGAGTACCCCGTTGGCTTCCGCATACCTGTTGTGGTCCCCTGTCGGTTTCTGTAACAGCTTAATCCAGTCAGCCAATTTTGGGTCATGTGGGGTCAGTTCTCTAATCCTGGCAATGATTTTGGCGTCAGACAACGCTAGGTCGTCCGTTCCCGCATCTTCCAAATCAGTCCCCATCACGTCCACCTCAAACCAATGTTCCCCGTCATCCATTTGAATTGATTCGTCCAGAAACCAGCTGTCCAATTCCGCACATTCCGCAAGCTCCTCAAATGTCCGCTCTGTGATGTTACCTGGCTTCAAAAGCTGACCAAAGTTCAGCTTTTCTCCCGGTGCTGGGGCAAGGTCCGGTCTGCGGGATAGGGCGTTGGGTTTTGTCGATTGGCGTCCTGGTCGGAATATGATCTCGAAGTCAAAACATCCCATGGTCTCCGCCCATCTTGCCTGTCTTCTCGTGAGCTGCTTGGTTGTCATGAAGCTTTCCAAATTACGGTGATCGGTGTATACAATTGCCGTCAAGCGGTGTGGGTTCCCCTCCAGGTATTGCCGCCACTCTTTGAAGGCAGCCACAATAGCCAGTAACTCTTTGTCAAAGATCTCATAGTTGCGTTCCGCCTGTACAAGGGATTGGGACAGGTAAGCTACTGGGTGAAGTTCCTGGTCCTTGGTGCAAACCTGGGACAGTACCGCGCCAAGCGCGAAATCGGAGCAATCACATTCGAGGACAAACGGTTTGTACGGGTCCGCAATTTTCAGGATCGGAGCGGATGTGAAGGCGGTTTTGAGGGATTCAAACGCGGAGTTGCACTTGGCGTCCCACACAAAGGGGGTTTCTACTCTTGTCAGGTTGTGGAGCGGTCTGGTCTTTCCTGAGAAATGGTTGATGAACCGGCGGTAAAAATTAGCAAATCCAATGAATCGTTGAAGTTCGGTGACATTCTTCGGTGCGGGCCAGTCGGTTACTGCTTGCACCTTTGTGGGATCCATTCTGATCTGGTTGCATGATATCAATAATCCTAGGTATTCTACTTCCGGCCTTGAAAATTCACACTTTTCGGGTTTCAGCCACAATTGGTGCTTGCTCAATGTGTCCAGTATACCGCTTCCGCATGGTCTGACCCTTTCTGCGTGTAGATCATGATGTCATCTAGGTATGCAGCGGTGTCTTTCCCAATCCGTCCGAGGAGGATGTCTTGCATGAAGTATTGGAAGTATCCTGGCGCTCCCGTGGGACCAAAGGGCATGGTAAGCGGGGAAAATTGTCCTGCCCTGCAGATGAAAGCCAGCTTATCTTTGTCGCCTTCCGCAACTCTGAGGTTTCCATATGCGTTGCGGAGGTCGAGCTTTGTGAATGTGTCCGCATCCAAAAGGCTGTCAACTAAGTCCATTGTCAGTGGGAGCGGGTACTTGTTCTTCACCGTTACTTCGTTGAGTCTCCTGTAGTCAAAACAGGGTTGCAGGTTTCCGTCCTTCTTTCCAGTGAATAGTACCGGTGCCGCCCACGGGGATGTGGTCCGTTGAATGGTCCCGCTCGTCAGTCCTTCTGCAATCATAATATCAAGTGCCTGGTTCTCTGCTGGGGATAGCAGGATGATTCTTCCGGCCTGTGGGGTGGCTCCTGGGATCAGATCCACGCGGAAGTCATACTTTCTTCGCGGGGGAAGTCTCATGGCGCTTGATTTCCGGAACATGTCAAGGTGTCGGTGGTAGCACCGCGGTACTAATTCTTCCGTAGTCCGCTCCGCAGTCGTGGCTTTCCCTTTTGCTGCCAATTGGGCCAATGTTGACCACGTTGTTTTGGCCGTGCTGATCACTGCAGGGGTATGTCCTAGGGGGGAAAGAGGCTTGCCAGCTGTTTTGGGATTCAAATGCGGGGGAGATTTATCAGACTCACATTGCGGGGGTGTTATTGTGCTAAAAGCACACACCCCCTTGTCACTAATCCTAGCTGTCCCCATGGGCCTGTAGACCATATGCGGGGATGTTGGCGGAGAGGACAATACTGTCTTGGCAGTAGCAATAATTTTGTTGGGTACCTGGTCAGAGTGTCGAGTCTTGGGGTTCTTGGCGGGGCTTGCGAATCTATCTACAAGGCGTACAAGCTTGCCAGCTGTCTCGGGCGGTAAAGTATGGGGTGGGGGGTTGTCAAACTCACATTGCGGGGGCGTTATTGTGCTGCAAGCACACACCCCCTCGTCACTAATCCTAGCTTTCCCCATGGGCCTTTCGACCTTCTGTGGGGATGTTGGCGGGTAGGACGATACTGCTGCCGCAGTAGCACAAGTTTGATTGGATACGGTTTCATCGGGTACGTGGTTGGGGTGTCGGGTTTCAGGATTCCATGTGGGGTTCTGGGGTCTATCTACAGGGTGTACAAGCTTGCCAGCCGTTTCGGGAATGATGTGGGGGATAGGGATATTGAACTCACATTGCGGGGGCGTTATTGTGTTCAAAACACACACCCCCTCGTCAATCTTCCTAGCTTTCCCCGACTCGCCGGTTGGGGTGTTCTTTGGAATAGACAAAACCGCCGAAGCGGCCGCAATGTCCGGGGTCCATAGGGTACGGTTTGTCCAATTGATTCGGTGTCCATATCGGCGGATCCAGGGCATCCCTAGGATCCCATCATACAAGTCTTTCAGTCGTGTAATGATGAATCGGGACGGGCGGGGTTCGTCGTCACTGCCAGCATAATTGCCTAGGTTGAGTTCATCCCAGTTAAACTAGGATGCAAACAACCAATTTAAATTAGGTTGACCTCAACCAATGAAATATAAAACCAAGGGGGGTCCCTTGGATTTATATTTCATCAGTTGATTTCAACCAAGTTTAAATTGGTTGAGTGCATCCCAGTTTAACTAGGATGACTTCATCCTAGGCAATTATGCTGGCAGTGCGTTCAACATTAGGTCTATCTCATGGGTTGCTCTGCTTGCGGACCCGTCAAATCCGAAGACAGTTTGCCCCGAGGCCAAAGCGGCCTCGAGGAGTCCCCATCGGGATGCGTACGATTCACTCAGAACGTCGTGGGTGTCTCCAGAGTCTATGAGGAAGGATAGGGGGGGATAGGGGCTTTGGGGTGTGGCTCTGGGAGTTGTGATGGTGCATGAAAGAAAACATTGGGGAGCAATTTCATTTACATGTAATGTCTGACTAGCACCAATACTGCATGACAACTCTGCTACGCTCGGGAAGGGCACAACCTTCATTCCCGAGCGTCTCCATTTTTTGACTTATCGGCCTGTCCCTTGTTCACCTTGTCCGCCTGTCCCTCCGTTTTAAGCGCCGCCAATCCATCGGCTAGCTGTCGGATATGGTCCTCGAGTGCGGAGACTGAGGCAGGTGTCCGTCCTTTCCCTTTCTTGTTTGGACACTCCAGAGAGATATGTCCTCGCGTCCTGCAGCGGAAGCAAAGTCCTTCCCGCATCATGCGGGCCTTCTCGTCCTTGGACAGTCGGCCGCTGATCGCAGATGTGTCCATGGCGTCAGGATCTGGCTGAGTCTTCGCAAATCCAGTGGTCGTTTCCGCCCCGTGCATCTCCAAATCAAGCTCCATGGCTAGACCCGCTGCCTCATTGACAGTGGTGAAAGTGGTGCGGGCCAGTACTAGTGCCGTCCAAATGTCCCATTTTAAGCCCTGCCGGTATTGGCTGATGAGGGTCGGGACTTCCCATCCGGTGGCAGTAGCGTGGGTGAGGAATGTGTGGGTGTAGTCCGCCACTGTCCTCGTCTGTCGTAGCGCTCGTAACGCCCGTTCCGCCTTTCCTTTCTTCTCGGATTCGAAATACATCGTTCCAAAATCCTTTGTCCACCCGTCGTACGAGAAGTCCGCCCCTTCCGTGACTAGGTCAATGTACGGGGCGGACCACATGGCGGCGGGTCCGGTAAGGTAGGACGCGGCAAATAACAGCTTTGTCCTGTCGTCAGGGAACATGGCGCTGGTGACCGATGTATAAATCGCCACTTGGCGGGCGAACGTTTCTGCCTTCGTCCCGCGTTCACCATCAAACTTGTCGGGACATGCAATCTTTGGTCCACGGGTTGGGGTGGAACCGGTTGGTCGGGATGGTTGGTCCCGTTGTGCTTCGGCCACTCTTTGGCGGGATCGTTCGTTCTCCCTTGCTTGAGTCATCTCCTCAAGCTGTCGTCGGAGTTGCTCTACTTCGTCCATCTTTTGGGTGCGGGTGGAGTTGGGATCGTTCGGGTTGTCTGTCTGGTTTTGTTCAGGTGTCTGGGTGTTGGTTTCTTGCCTTTGTCTCTGTAGTGTTAGATCCTGCAATATGTTATGGTCTGATCTGTGGAGAGGAAGGCTCTGGGGTTCTGGGGTTTTGGGATCCTATAATGTAGATTGCAGGATAAGGAAGAGATGTGGATCCTCGTCCTGACAGACTATATAGTGGTCTGTCTGTGACATGTACGTGATAGCCTATCTACATGTGGTGCGGGCTTTGTTGCGGGCAGGCCCGCAATACGGCTCATGACAATAACAGCGGGTCCAGAACCAATGATCAGAATGGCAGTCCCATTTGCCGCAAAGACTGAAGAGTTGACGGGTTTCAGTTTTAGGAAGTAACTTTTTTCTTTCAGATAATGGCCAGACGCGCCACTGTCAAGAATGATGGCGTCGGAGACTCCAAGTGCCACGTTTAGGCCAGATCGGGGATTCCCTCCAACATTGAGGCGATCAAGAGCTGCCTGATACTTGGCTATAGCCTTCTCAGGATGAAGTTGGAAGCAATCATCGGCCAAGTGGGAAGTGTCTGGATTGTGAACACCTTCCGAGCATATCCTTCGTCCCTTTCGGGGTTGTCCTTGATGATTGGACTTCCCTTGGGGTTTTAGATTAGAGACAGCCAACGCATTTGAGACTGGGCTGGTGTCGACCTGTCGTTTGATTTCTTGTTCAAGGTCACCTAGGAAGCTACTCATAGAAAACACAGCGTTGGGTTTACTTAGTTTGGAACATTGAAGAGACCGAAAAAGTGCAAGATCAGAAGGCAGTTTTATGAGAATGCAGAATATCCAAAGGGCTTTGACTGTCTTCTTATCAAATCTTTTGGCAGTGACTTCAACAAATAACTTGAAGGTTGCCCTGAAGTCTTTGATTTTCAAGTCAGTGGCAAGGTCAGAGAATTCAATGGTGGTGAGTTGTCTCATCAGTTTTGCAGCGTTCTCCATGGATTTTGTGGCGTAATGACCACAGATATCATCCCAGAGTTCCTTTGGCTTGTAAACCCCAATGTTGTCATCATCAATAAAACGAGATGAATTTTCACCGTCCAGGTGCATACGGATGGTGTTGGTAACTTGTTTTGCCTTTTTCTTGAAGTCGGACTTGTGTTCTTCCATGGTGGAGAGAGTGTCCAGGTCCTCAGTGAGGAAATCATCCAGATTGAGAAGACTGATTGCAGTGAACAATTCACGTCTCCAGGTGGGAAAGTTAGACCCATTTAGCTTTTTGGTGTAGTGTTTAATCATGGAAATAGAGGTAGATTCCAACATGACTGTGATTTGATGGGGTGAGGTGCCCGTAGGATTAAAAGTGTTTGACAGCTGACGATTTACTCCAGGCGAGTCTGAGGTGAATGAAGATGATGATTCGGATTTATCCTCGACTTTGAGTATTTCCAAAGAATCGCGAGGCGGTTGAGATGACTCTGGAGTAGGTGGTTCAGCCACTATGATAATTGGTTTGCGCGGGGTAAAGAGGAAGGGGGTACGGTCCTATCGGTTGATAGCTCTTTTAGGTCGGCTTCAATTGTTATTGGAGCGCTGGGCTCATAACCTATGAAATGCCAGACAGCGGCGGTGAGCTAAGGGACCGAATGATGGGGCCGTAAGAGAAGCAAACAAGAAGATGTATGCACCTATGAAATGCCAGACAGCGGCGGTGAGCTAAGGGACCAAATGATGGGGCCGTATGAGAAGCGAACAAGAAGATGTATGCACCTGAGAGTGGTGCAGGTGAATAGAAAGCAGGAATGTTTAAGCATTGCGTGACAAGGAATGAAACAGAAACATGACAAAGCAAGATAGTGAAGAAGGAAAGAGAGATCAGAATAGAAAGAGAGAGAGAGAGCGATACCTATGAAATGCCAGACAGCGGCGGTGAGCTAAGGGACCGAATGATGGGGCCGTAAGAGAAGCAAACAAGAAGATGTATGCACCTGAGAGTGGTGCAGGTGAATAGACAGCAGGAATGTGTAAGGAAAAGAAAAGAAATACAAGACCGGACCAGCTAAGACTAAATACAAGCTCTAAACCTAAGCGATTAGAGAAAGAAATCTGGGCCGCAGTATTTCCACCTTACATCGCCGTAGTCGTTCTCTGAGTGTGACATGTTGCTGTAACTCAACAATTTCATCATCAGCTCTAAAAGTCTGTCTGGGGTTCTTTATGATTTTGGACTGCAGAAAGGGTTTAACCTATTCTCGCAGCTAGTTTCCCTTTTATCAAGGTTGAATTCTCACACACAAGACAAGTCAAAAGGAGATTATGCAACCTTTTCTGCAGCATTAAACTACTCCACTTTTTTGGATCATTCCAGATGCCTCCCTGATTGAAATGTTCCTGTTCCAGAAGGAATTCTCAATCAGGGAGTTAGAACAAGCTGGTTACCAGATGTAGAGCCAAATTTCATTCATGGCCTGCCTTCCTGGTTCAACATTGTTGTCAAAGGAGAATGTGAGAGGATCAGGGATTACAGACAACCTTTGAAGGAAGGTAATTCCTTCTCTTCAAAGAAGAAATGGATGAGTGAGTTAGAGCAATAAGCAATTACTCCATTATCTTTTGAGGAAACGCAAAAGGGAGAGGAACACGCAACCACTCTGTGATCTTTTGAGGAAATGGAAGAGGAAGAGGTAGGATATCTAAAGTCTCCTGGTGGTGTAGGACTCCTGTGGGACACTAAATATAATTTGGTCAAATATTTGCTGAGGGGGAAATAAATTGCAAATAGGTTGAAACACCAGGAAAAAACAATGATCAATTGTCTACAAGTGACATCAGAAAGCATAAAGGCCCCTTCATACTTTGCCATGTCACTTGTAGACAAGTCATCATTGATTTTTCCTGGTGACAGGCTACTACAACTTACGGGTGGTTGAAAAGGCCTGCCCCTCTAAATGGTATCAATATTTATAAAGATATGGCAATTCCAAGATAGATCTTAGTTTTATGTAGTAATCTCTATCATACATAGATACCTCAAATCACTATTCTTGTGGATCTGTTACAACATCTGATGATTATGGATAAAATACTCCAGAGGGATTAATTATGTAAGATACAAAATTGTTACTAATATTGTGTTGATAATTGAGAACATTTTTAATGATTTATTCCTTAATCAATCTCTTGATAAGGCACTTTGATCAATACTAGAGCCTCTGTTGCTACTACTACTTGTTACTGTTACTACTAGTATTTTTTTCACTGTTGCTACTACTATTTGTTACTGTTACTACTACTACTACTACTACTACTACTACTACTACCACTACTCCTACCACTGCCAGTAACTAACACACTAAACACTGAATAAATAAACCACTTTTGACCAACACCTCTGTAGGCTGAAGATGAAAAAGGGAACTGAAGAGGGGGAAAGAGGCCTCCTTATACATAGAAGAGTGGGGGATTTATGCTCCAGGGGACCTTGTAAGTGTGCTATTCTGCAGAGGTTTGCCTTGGGAGGGAATTATGCTGCAGAAAAATGCCTATACACCTTTTCTGCCTGCATGGATTTGCCTACATGAACAAACAATGCGGGATTTATACTGTAGGATCACTCCCTGTAAACCTTGTCTACCTGCATATATTGCACTGCATGGCATCATGTGTTGCTACAGGAACCAAAAAACCTGATACATAGTCCATATGCCTGCCTGACCAGCTTTTACCTCCTTCCACCCAGAATATTGGGGGTCAAACCCTCTCATCCCACTTTGCTCCTTCTTCCCTTCTTCCTCCTCACCTAATTAATCCATCCCTCCAAATCATGAAATATTGATTCCTCAACCCTTAGTAATATCACTTTCCTGGTTCTAAAACTTTTCTCCTCAAGCCCTCATCATCAATCATCCTTCCTTTTCCATAAAGATTAGTGAAGGGACTCAAACCCTTACAGTTAGCAACAACAAAATAAGCTAATTTTTAGAGAGCCATTATTTTCCCAAGCTACAACTACAACAAATTTTGTTTTCAAAATGTCTTGTAACGCTAACTGTTAGCTTAGCAGAGTACGCTACAAACTTTCTGGCAGAAAAAAGCTGCTACACTGACAGTAATTAGTGGCCAAATAGCATAACGTAGCAGCCCAGTGTCGTTATATCTATGGTCCCACTTGGTTACAGGTGTTACAAATGTAAAATAAGAAACATTTTAACTGCATATCTCTGTTTCTGAAGTAATAATAGCCCAGCTCACGTAGGTGCTTGTTGTCAGATAAAATATAAACGACGAGCAATGTTTATGCATGCTTGGATTAACTTCAGGGTTTAATTCAAGAACTTGGAGCAACAAGCAATATTGTTTTTTCCACATCTGCATAAAATTGCCCTACATGAACTGGGCTAATGTTTCTTTATTTTGTTATCTTATGGCAAGTTGGCTCTGCCATAGTAGTCAGCTGATAGGGGTGATCCTTGTCTAACTGGGGTTTTTTGGTATAGTTATATTTTGTGGTTCCTTCTTCCAAGCTGGTAAAGTTGCCATTATTCCTTCCATCCTCTCCTCCATGGTGTCCTTCATTTTCTGTAATTTCCTCCTGCTATGTCTTGATCAAGTATTGACTGATCTTGAAATGTTGTATTCATGATGAGTAATCGCTGATAGCGGCTCAGTTGTTGTCCAAATACTCCAAGTTCTTCCGGGCAAATTCATCACATTAGTCACTGAAGGGAGCTGAAGTCTGAACTTGCTTTCACGTGTTCATAGGCTTGGGCCTGGGCCTCCTGTGGGACGGGTTGGACCTCTTGGACCTGTCGTTGGAGCCAGAAGATCTGGATCCCTCCGCATAGCGCAGACTCACTCCACCCAGACCATGCAGAATGATCCGTTTGGTTCATCTTCGACTTCCTTAAGGCCATCATGGTCCTCCAACAAAACACCACTACGCAGCCCTGGGCATCCACGGCTCAAATCACCACACCACAACCTAACTCGGCCTCGAACTCGGAACTACCATTGTCTACGTCGGCACCGTCGGTCGCTCTCAACCACCTCAAGTCCGGCGTGGCCGGTGGAATTGCAGGATGTCTGGCCAAAACTCTTGTTTCTCCCCTCGATAGGGTCAAGATACTCTTCCAAACCGGTAATCCAGATTATTCAAAGTATAGTGGATCACTCGGTGGGGTCTTTCGGGCCATCGGCGCTATTTGGAATCAATCTGGGATCAGAGGACTCGTACAAGGACATTCGGCCACGTTATTCCGGTCTGTCCTTCCTTTCATGCACCTCTAATCGAATATCAAATACCCATCCATACTCTGTCTCGTTCTTCTACTATACCAACTCCCAGGATTTTTCCTTATGCGGGTATCAAGTTTATGTCCTACGACATCTTACACAAGTCCTTAATGCCTGATGTGAATACGGAGACGGCCGTGAGGAGGTTTATGGCCGGCGCCTTAAGCGGGGTGATGGCCGTCTTTGTAACTTATCCACTCGAAATCGTTCGAGTTCGAACAGCCATCCAAATCAGGAAATCTAGTACAGAAGTCGTCAGAGTAAGAGACGTCGCCAGATTGCTTTATCTCGAACATCCTTCCGAACCTTCAAACTGGGACGCAAAGTTCTTCCAACGCTTTCCAGTCGCTAAGTTTTACAGAGGCTTTGCGCCTACAATTTGTGGTCGGTCATCTTCCCTCGCTCCTTTTCCATTATCAGCAATAACATGATATCACTCAGCCGTGACATGTAATATTCTTTTTTATTTCAGGTATGGTACCATATGCAGGAACTTCATTCCTGGTATGGGGAACATTACAATCAAAACTACCAATCTATTTACCCAGTACAATCAGCGACAACGTGGTAGTCAATCTGTTATGTGGCTCGATTGCAGGGATGGCAGCCCAGACAGTTTCATATCCACTCGAAATAATCCGAAGAAAGATGCAAGTCGGAGGACCAATGTCTCATCGGACAATAGCTCAGACTGCCAATCTCATCTTTAACACTCAGGGATTTCGTGGATTCTTTGTCGGACTGAGTATTGGTTATTTGAAGGTCATTCCGATGACAGCTATTAGTTTTGTAACTTGGTCTAAATTGAAAATTCGATTTGAATAAATCCCTCCCTTTTCTTTGCCTGTGGGGCGCAAGACCTCCAGATCCCCCTCTCCATTCGAGAGGCGTAGTTGGACTATGTGGTATTTTACCCTCACAGCTACCAGAGGCATCCATTCCTAAACAAAGCTTCTATGAAAGCGTGGCAAGCCTTCATCAATTCTTAAACACAAAAACACAAACTAATACATT
The DNA here is from genome assembly GCA_007896445.1 of Puccinia hordei. Taxonomy (NCBI): domain Eukaryota; kingdom Fungi; phylum Basidiomycota; class Pucciniomycetes; order Pucciniales; family Pucciniaceae; genus Puccinia; species Puccinia hordei. The sequence continues at coordinate 229,177 of RDRW01000301.1, forward strand.
TCCATGTTATTGAGATTTTATATGTGGTAGGTGCAGCAAGTGCTCAGCTGGGACCAATGGTACATTTGTAGTGGGGCAGCAGGCTGAAGAAAGCATTAATAGAAGGTCATTTGGGTTAGATATCAGTGATGATGGTATCCAAGTGCGGTATCCAAATGCATAATCATACTTTTCTACCTGTAAATTAACTGGGACAGTGTGGCCAGAACAGGGTGGCACTTAACACATGCAGAGAAAGCATGGCAAATGCTGCAGGGGTAGAACCCTAGTAGTGCATTCAATGTTTGTTGAGATGCTTATACATAGACCATGTGATTCTACTATAGTCTGCTTCTTGGTGTTGTATATAGTCTGTGCTATCTCCAATCCTGGAGCTCTTTCCTCACTGAATTCAACCCTCATTGTCTCCTAGTGTCAACAGCTCCCAGTGTCACAAGACTCAGCCTGTGAACATCAGTCCTTCAAACCCTGTGCCCATCAACAATGTTTACACACAAGGGGGGTAAAGAGGTGGTTCAGAAGGACAACTAAGTGGATCCACAGGGCTTGGGGCACTTGGGGTTTGCAGCGGGGGTCATTGCAGAAAGATGTGCACTAGGGTAGCTGGAGAACACAGGGGCTAGAGGGAAGGAGCTCTGTCAGCCTATCTAGCTACATGTGCTGCAAAATCATACAATGAAGAGTTAAAAAATCAATTGGGATAATTCCAATGTAGTATTGGGAATTATTGCATAAAATGTAGGAAAAAGATAATCATTATATTACTATAATTAACATCAGAGGGGACTGATAAATCAGGAGTGGTTTGATTTCTCTAAGGTATTGTGCAAAGCAGATGATTTTCAAGTACCTGAAAAAACTGGGGCCTGTAGACACAACAGTGGGCCTGCTACGCTGTGGTGTGCCAAATGTGTTCCAAGTATCAAATCACATAGAGTCACAGTTTACTATTGAGAAGGAGACATATTTCTAGATGTATTATTGCATAATTAGGTTCTACCGGTCATTTAACCCCTAGTCACTCACTGGAACCACTAGGCTAGCTCCCCTCATTTAAAAGATATCTGGATTAAACTGTTATTTCAGGCTTTAGGAATATATATTGATAGTACATAGTATAGAATTAGATTCAAGTGCATAGTTGTAGTATATTTAATGGATACCACCACCACATGGATACCACAACCACCACATGGATACCCTTGCCACCACCATCATATGAGCACCTCTATGGCAGTCACACCAGCAGAAATCCCTCACGTTTTACTATAAAAGGAGGAGGTTTTCTCTCCTCAGTTTGAGCATGCCAGAGGAGGAATCCAAAGCAGAACACACATCTTGTTTAGAGTTTTCATCACAAATCCAAGTAAATCCCACAGTGTGATCTCAATCAAGTGACCCATCAAAATCTTTCATACCTCAGAGGATATATAAGTAGTCCAGTAGCTAGTATCACTATTTGTGCTCTTAACAAGTAAAATTGACTTTAACCCATTGTGCTCTTAACTGAAGGTTAAGGAAGAGGGCAAATACACTTTGAATAGTTCACATATAACATCAGTTCCGTCTAGAATTCTTTTGACTAGTTTATCTACACTTCAATTAAAAATATATATAAAAAACACGTAAAAGATATTTACTTTAAGACTTATTTCCATCATCTGACTCAAGACTGTTGTAAACCACCCCGGCTCTATTGCCCATACAAATTCCACCAAACCCATTTCCACTGAAGTCAAGTTTTGATCTAGGTCTGATAAAAGACTACTACACCTAAGTTTTCTCTATCATTAGTTTGCCACAACAAATAAAATAAATAAATTTGTTGTGATAGCTCTTGTGTAGTATCATAGAGGGGCAGGTCTTTCAAACCACCCGTAGCAGTTGTAATATCTTCTTACATATTTGAAATATTATCACTGGTATTTCCCCCTCGCAGAACTGCCACCCGTCCCAAAAGGAGTTCTCACAACGCTAACAATAGCTGTAGTGTAGCATAATTTTAGCTTTTGTTGCTATGCTAACACAAAGTTACTGGTAGCTGAAGATTTTTTCAGCTAACGCTAAAACAAATTTGTTAGAAAAGACAATAGCGGGTAGCGTAGTGTTAGACACATCAAAAAAAGAAGTTAACGCTACAGAAATTTCCTGTTAGCTGATTTGTAGTGGTGTTTGCTGGAACAAACGCTACACTAACTGTAAGCATAGTGCTCTTTTCAGCTATGCTAACTGTTAGCGTAGCACTCTTTTCAGCTACGCTAACTGTTAGCGTAGAATTCTTTTCAGCTACACTACTTTTAGCGTGGTGCCCTTTTGCAGTGCACTAACTGTTAGTTTAGGGCTACAGTTACTGTTAGTTTAGTGCTATACTTGTGGGAGTATAGCAATCATTTCTTTTCTTGAGGCATGGATTCTTTCAAATTAATATTTTCATGAATCCTGTTGAAGCATTTCTTTTCCAGCTTTACTCGCTTCCTTTGAGTTAAATAAGCATTTCTTCTCATTCTCTGATGGGCATTCTGATTACTGTTGTGGGCAATTTCCATATGATTAAAATGTGTTATTCAATTGAAATTTGTCTAGGCAGTAACCATATTTCCCAAAGCAAGGAAAGAAATGCATATCCAAACATTGGAAAGAGAAAAGATGGAAAAGAAACAAACAATTTTTTTTGAAAAAAAAAAAAACAATAGGAATTAAAAAAAAACAATATAAAAAAAAAAAAAAAAAAAAAAAAAAAAAAAAACACAAATAAGCTGTTTTGATTGATGTAGTTACAAAAGTCCAGGAGTTAAAACAGCATTTTGATTGATTTACTTGTGAAAGCTGAGATTTTTGATTGCTTGACTTGCACAAGTACAGGATCTATAATTGGGCAGAGTGGACCAGCTTTGACCTCAGACAGTGGAATACATCACTCCTACTACATTATAAGTAACTGCAACATACCTAATCAATGTCACCCTCATTACAAATCCTACTCACCAATGAGGGTGACACTGATTAGGCATGTTGCAGTTACTTATAATATAGCAGGAGTGATAAATTCCACTGTCTGAGGTCAAAGCTGGTCCACTCTGCCCAATTAGGATCCTGTACTTGTGAAAGTAAAGCAATCAAAAATCTCAACTTTCACAAGTAAATTGTGGGAATAATGAGAATTCCTTATGACAGTTCGTGATATGTCACCTGTCACAGCTGTTGTAGTTTCACTTCTTATACATCCTCGTGTACTTTTCTCTTTCTCTTTTCTTTTCTCTTTTTCTTCATCCTGTTCTCTTCTCATCTATCCTAGGTCTGCCTGCCCTTCCCTGCCCCACCAAGCCAAGCCCCTCACTGACAGTAGCAACCGTGACTGTCATCCAAGGTTATTATTTCTTCCTCTCTATTCTCATTATTATCATCCAATCTCCTTTTCTTTTCAGAGTCACTTATGAAATACACTTCATCCTGTTCTCTTCTCATCTATCCTAGGTCTGCCTGCCCTTCCCTGCCCCACCAAGCCAAGCCCCTCACTGACAGTAGCAACCGTGACTGTCATCCAAGGTCTGCCTGCCCTTCCCTGCCCCACCAAGCCAAGCCCCTCACTGACAGTAGCAACCGTGACTGTCATCCAAGACCTTATCTTTCCTACAGATTATGAGACCGGAAAACTCTATTTTCCGTTGAAGCTTAACCTTACCCGCTATTCTTACCCATCTCTCTCCCATATCTTATCTCCAGCTTAAACCCTCAAATATGGTCGAATTCTCCGTTGATCTCGGAGAAAAGAACAAGCTCACGGGTGTTAACTATCTTGACTGGAAATCCAAGATCTCTTCGGTCCTCCAACTCAAGCACCTCCTTCGACTTGTCCTCAGAAAGGAGACTCCCGAAGAAGCTGAAGCGGCTGACAACCTCGACCGAAACCGCTACGATGACGCCCTCGCCATCCTGAAAATCAACTGCGACACCAAAATCGCTGACCAGTTCGACCTCGAAGCCAAAGGTAAACCTTCCGAATTTTGGAAGCTACTCGAAAATCACTACCAACCCAAGACCATTCAAAATCAAGCCACGTACCTCAACCGTATCTTCACCACCGTCCTCAACTCTAACGACCTCGAAGACACTCTCTCCACCCTGTCCTACAACACCCGCCAGCTTTGTGCACTCATAGACGACACCAAAATAAAACCTTCCGCCCTACTGGATACGGTCATCGCAATGTGGTGCATAATCAACCTGCCCTCCGACTATAAAACTTCCGGCGAACTCCTTCTCAAGAAATGCCAAATTGAGAAGAAATCCCCTACGATCAAAGAAGTAGTAGAGGAAATCCGCTCGTTCATTCAGCGTAATTCTGAATCCGCCGAAACTTCCAAAGCCCTGGCAACCTCTCGAAAAGGACCCAACTCAACCTATGTCTACAACGGACCCAGGTGCTCGCCGGGATACCATAATCCCAAGACCGTCCACAAACCTGAAGAATGCTCACAACTCAAGCTCAGGGCCCCCAAGGACGAAAAACCAATCAAAGCACTCCAAGTCACTCTCCATCACAACAAGTCCGTCCTAATCCTTGACTCCGGAGCGACAACCTCGATGTTCAATTGCCCCTCTTTCTTTCCTTCTTACCAAGGTATTCATGATCATGTCTACCTCGCTAACGGAGACAAAGCCAAAGCTATCGGGCAAGGCATCGCGGTTCTCGAACTCCCCCATGCTATCCTCAAACTCAAGAATTCCCTTCTAGTCCCATCCCTCACCTCAAACCTCATCAGCCTGAGCGTTTTCATCAAGAACAACTACACTCTCAAATCAGGAGGAAACGATCAGTTCATCCTATCCGACGAACAAGGAACCCCCACCATCACCGGATCCCTCGGAGATGGAAATTTCATCGTTCAACAGTCCCTCCACTCTGCCAACAAAGTCGACATCAAATCTCAAACCATCTACGACAAACATCAGGCCGCCGGCCACCCCTCACCCGCTTATTTCTTCAAGATGTTCCCTACGTTACCCAAGATTGACTTCACCTGCCAAACATGCGATGTGTCGAAATCTCACAAGGAACCTTTCCTCGGTAACTTCCCCACCCCAACCAGACACCTCGAATACCTACATATCAAGCTCTGTGGCCCGATTTCCCCCCCTTCAGTCTCGGGTCACCGCTATTTTCTCAGAGCCGTCAATGGTTTCTCTCACCACGTCTGGATTCGATTCTTAGCCCTAAAAAGCGATGTTAACAAAACCCTCCGCGATCTCTTCCTCAAGATCAAAAACGAATCGTCCCAAACCATCATCAACCTAGTGACCGACAACGGCACCGAATTCAAAAACAAGGATCTCTCCACTTTATACACCTCAAAAGGTATCAATCACCTCACCACCGCTCCTTACACCCCTGAAGAAAATCCCCTTGCCGAGAGGGGCAATAGGACCACCGTCTCCAAACTCCGATGTCTTCTCCAGGACGCCAATCTCCCATCATGTTTCTGGGCCGAAGCTGCCCAGACAGCCGTCTACCTCGAAAATCTCACCCCATGTAAATCAATTGACTTTATCTCTCCCTTCCAAAAGTGGTCCGGGAAATCTCCCTCTGTCGCTCACCTCCACCCTTTTGGCTGTGAAGCTATTTATCTTGTTAACAGGTCAGGAGGTAAACTTGGCAATCGTGGGGCAGTCGGGATTTTTTTGGGCTATGGGGAAGGACACAGGTCCTACAGGATATTAGATGCAGAGACAGGTAACGTAAAAATTACCCACCATGTCAAATTTAATCACCACGTCTTCCCTTCCTACCCACCTGAAAAAACTAACCATAATGACACCACCCTCACTTTCTCCCTCGACGATGAAGCCGTGTCGTCCGAGCCTCCCAATCCCCAACCCGACCAGTCCCCCCGTAACTCAGACTCGTCAGACGACAATGACAGAGTCGAAGAAATTCTTGTCAATGAATCTCCCATTCCTACCCCTGAGGCTCCTCTGCCGGACGAAACTACCCCGCCATCATCCAAGACTTACTCATGGGCGCCTGTAGACCAACCGGCCCCTAGAGAAATCTCAAGTGAAATCAGCACAGACAACATCATCTCCGGTTCCCGCCGATCCGGCCATTCCGCAAATGCCGTCGCCTATATGAAAGAAGATCCCAGATCATACGGCGAGGCTATCAACTCCACTCTCAAGTATGACTGGGAAAAGGCCATCGGATCGGAACTCGGCAACATGGAGAAACATCAGGTGTGGACACCCGTAACTGAAACTCCCGACATGCACCCCTTGTCCACCACTTGGGTATTCAGACGAAAAACGGACCAGGACGGAAACCTCACCAAGTTTAAAGCCCGTCTCTGCGTCCGAGGCTTCCTGCAACAAGAAGGAAGAGACTACTCCGACGTCTTCTCCCCAACCGGCCGACTAACTTCCCTGCGAATCTTGCTTACTCTTTGCGCTCTCAACAACTTTGAAGTTCACCAAATGGACGTCAAGTGCGCTTTCCTCAACGGGAAACCCGACAAACTCCTGTATATCAAGGTACCACAAGGTCTCGACTCCAAGAAAGGGACAGTCCTCAAGCTCAACAAATCCCTATACGGACTCAAGCAAAGCCCCCGCTGCTGGCAACAAGCCCTCACCGCCGCCCTGAAGGAGATCGGGTTAACCCCCTGTCACTCGGACCCTTGCCTGTATTTCTCCACTGATCCATCCCGCCCTATGTTCTTGTATGCCCACGTCGACGACCTCCTTTTCGGAGGTACCTGGTCCTCCGAGTTCAAAAATAAAATCAATACCCATTTCGACATGGAGGATCTAGGCTTGGCCAAATACGCCCTAGGTATTCGGATCATCCAAGACAAAGGATCCATCAAACTTATTCAGGACAAGTATATCGGCACAATCCTTTCCGAGTTTCTCGTCCACAACGATCGAGATACCGCCATTCCCCTTCCCAACAACTATCACACCCTCAAACTCACCCCATCCGAAAAACCTGAACAGCCACCCTTCAACTACCGCAGAGTCGTGGGACTCCTTCAATACATCGTCCAGTGTACCCGACCCGACCTAGCATTCGCTGTCAGCTTTCTCTCGCAATTCCTCGAAGACCCTAAAATCAGCCACTACCAAGCCGCCCGCCATGCCTTACGTTATCTTAGCCACACCAAAGAGAAAGTTCTCATTCTCGGCCAAAACGACCTAAACAGGCACCCACACGAGCTCGCTGGGTACTCTGACTCGGACTGGAACGGGTCCAAAGCCTGGAACTCGTATTGCGGATCTGTCATCTACTACAATGGAACCATCGGGTGGCGAAGTCATAAACAGGACGTCGTAGCCCTATCGTCAGCCGAGGGAGAATACATCGCTCTCACCGAATGCAACCAAGATCTACTATGGGCAGCCAACATACTAGAAGAGATCACTCAAGTCAAACCGTCTCTCACCTTATTCACCGACAACCAGAGCGCAATGCAAATCGCAAAGAACCCAATCTACCACCACGGCACCCGGCACATCAAGTTCCGATACCACTTCATCAGAGACCACATCATTACTAACTCCATTGATCTGAAATACATTCCTTCAACCAATCTTCAAACCGACCTTCTCACTAAGAACCTCACTGGAAATAAGACCACCGAACATGCAGTCAGACTCCTGGGAAAGAGCGCCGGATTCATCAAAGAAAATAAGATTGAGGGGGTATGTGGGAATAATGAGAATTCCTTATGACAGTTCGTGATATGTCACCTGTCACAGCTGTTGTAGTTTCACTTCTTATACATCCTCGTGTACTTTTCTCTTTCTCTTTTCTTTTCTCTTTTTCTTCATCCTGTTCTCTTCTCATCTATCCTAGGTCTGCCTGCCCTTCCCTGCCCCACCAAGCCAAGCCCCTCACTGACAGTAGCAACCGTGACTGTCATCCAAGGTTATTATTTCTTCCTCTCTATTCTCATTATTATCATCCAATCTCCTTTTCTTTTCAGAGTCACTTATGAAATACACTTCATCCTGTTCTCTTCTCATCTATCCTAGGTCTGCCTGCCCTTCCCTGCCCAACCAAGCCAAGCCCCTCACTGACAGTAGCAACCGTGACTGTCATCCAAGGTCTGCCTGCCCTTCCCTGCCCCACCAAGCCAAGCCCCTCACTGACAGTAGCAACCGTGACTGTCATCCAAGACCTTATCTTTCCTACATAAATCAATCAAAATTCTATTTTAACTCCTGGACTTTTGTAACTACATCAATCAAAACAGCTTATTTTTTTTAATTTCACTTTCCGCTCTGGTTGCCCTTCTTCCTGGTTGGTTCTGGTAGTTCTTTGATTTCCTCTATGGAATAAACAACTGTTAGCAGATGACTGACTGTATTCCCTGCAACACCTTATACTCAGCAAGGGGACCGTTCCTCTTGTGTTGTCTTCCTGATGTTTCCCTTCACAGTTCCGCTTGTCCGCTCACGCTGAAAGTTGCTAAGAGAGTTTGATAACTAAAGTGATTTCTTATGTGCGCTGAAGATGATAGCTATCTACTTCAATAATTAGATAAGATAAGCTCCCGCCACCCCAATATCCCCCTCTATTTATACAACATCCTCCCCCGGTCTTGTCCCGCAATCCCCGGTACCATCCCTGGAACCTACTTGCCTGTCTCCCTAGTTCTGCATTGCACGACAGCCTGCCCTTGACTGCTATACTGCCGTTGACCCCTGCAGTCGTCCGTTGCCCCCGCTTCCGCCTCCGCTCCTTCTGCCCCCGCTTTGCCCGCACTGGGTGCCCCAAACCCCATGGTTCCACCCTGTTCCTTGAAGTTGCGCATACTGAAGTGGCCACTTCATTCGTCCACTCAACCAATTTCCCGTGCTAACTATAGAATATTGCCTGCTGCTCCCTTGTGCTTTCCCCGCAAAATGTCTGGTGACATTTGGTACGTACCCCCTTCCTCAGTCTGCCCTTCAGTGCTGCACCTCCTGTATGTAAGATCTCCCACAGCAGAAAAAAAATCACGCTACTTGTTAGCATAGCGGTTATTTTCCAAAGCTAACACTACAAAAAAATTGGCTGAAAAATTTCTTGCTACGCTAACTGTTAGTTTAGCAGAGTGTAGCGTCAGCTAACACTACAAATTTTCTGGCAAAAAAAATAACCGCTACGCTAACAGTTAGAGGTCAAATAGTGTAGCATAGCATAGCGGCCCACTGTTGGTAGACAGGTGTGGTTTAAATCCAAGGGGAAATAGTGGAGATTCTCAAAAAAGGTAGGGGAATTACTTCCTAGTAAAAATCCCAAGGATTCTTGAGAATCTTAAGGGAATAAGCAGGAAATCTGTAAATGTTTGGAAAGGTTTTTGGGGAAGATAGGTGGTAACTTTAAATTTTATAAGGGGGGAACAGGGCTAAATAATGACTACTAAGGACCTTACCTGGAAACATAACAAGAGTATAACTATTGTAGACAGTGGGTAAGTGTCTAAAGCATCAGAATTGTTTTGTCGGTGGATGAGAAGATACTTATGTAGCCTTGGAATTCCTCTGAGGACCCTATGGGTGCCAAAGGCCAACTTGTGGGCGCTTTTTGGCCTGTTTTGGCCCACCTGGTTACACTGCAGTGGCTGAAGCCTTGTATATAGTGTGAGGGTTTCACCCTTACTGAAATCATAACATATTATAAGCATACATCAAATTCCTTATACATAGTACTGGTGCTCTATATATCTTGTACTTTGCACACTCAATTCTCTTCTGCAGAAAGCTGGTATCCACCTAGGTATTACTTCATGATCATTCCCTTGGAAATACACTCCTTTCATATAACATCAGGTCTTTGGCAATCATTTCTACTGAACTTCTCAGTGAAGGACTTGCAGTTCTTACAATCCCTCACCAGAGGCACTATGTCATAATAATATAATTTTTCGAACAATACACAACCCTTTTTACATGTGTAACATCTTATGTGATAATAAATGTGGCTTAATTCTAATATGGAAGGGTGTCACAGAATAATTTCTACAAAAGTTAGAGGAAATTTTTATTTCTACCTTAAAGTTTAGATTAATATTGAACCATTCCACATAATTTAGCCCAAATATTTGATCTTCAGCAAATAAAATATTTACTCCTTGAAAATCTTAGTAATTATTTACAAAGCAGAACAGGAAATATTTTTTCTGTAAAATATTGATAAACATTTGGAATGCAGTGAAAAAAATATTTTTTCAAAAATAAAATTTACTCTCCTGCCAAAATTTTATCAATCAGGATTTGAAAACTTTTAGTGCACCCTGTAGTGACTCAGAGGGGTAATTGGTATGGATTCTGGTAGGTGTCACCCAGAGGAGACAGATGTGGTCTCCTCCGGCTGGCTGAGCCACAGCCGGGTCTACAATGTGACCTATGTCACAAGTCAACACCCACCCCCTTGGCAAGGCTCCAAGACACCTGCCAGGGAGTTTGGAACTACATAAAAGCTGAGAGAATAAAACATCTGGAAAAGGTAAAAAACAAAGGGAGAAAAAATTGAAGAAAGGAAACAAGAAAGAGAGTAGTGTTTTTGACTAAGGCCTTGAAACAAAAGGGATAAAGCAGGGAAAGGTGGATCAGATGTGGAAATGAAAAAAAGCTAATCAGGATCTTGGTCATAGCCATATAAACCCTCCTCTTGATAATTTTCATTGCCTCCATTATCATAAGCATCATCAAAACCACCACCAAAACCATCAAGTACATCAGACCCATCAAATTCCTTGCCATAATCAAGATTATTGCCCAATACATCCTCCAAGTTATTCTGATCCTCAAACTTGCCGCTGGCCTTTTCAATATTGGTGTAGCCACCTCCATCACTTCCAAAAGCTTGATCAGCATCAGGGGTCCATTGATCTATTGCACCTGAGAATGAAAAATTGAATAAAAATGTTTTTTAGAGGGATCCAGTATTGTTTGTCAGGTTTTGTTGCAAGATGTAAGGTGAAAAAAGGCTGGTATTCCTCTGTTGGCAATATAACAGATAGGTCCGGTATGGTTTTTTGGCAAGATTTCTTCAGAGAGCTGGTAACAGAGGCTCATAACCTGTAGTGACTCAGAGGGGTAATTGCTATGGATTCCAACAGGTGTCACCCGAAGGAGACAGATGGGCTGAGCCGCAGCCGAGTCTGGTGTCTCTTTCCTCACCCTCTTATATTTAAATAGCTATCATTATATCGCTCATTTCTTCATTCAAATTCTTTGTTTTGTTTCGAATATCATTCATCTCACACATCTCTCCAACTCACTCCTAGGTTTGTGTGGTTTGGGTTGCCTGTTAGTTACTCTCAGTGAGCTTTCTTCGTGAAGGATTTTCTCTCAGATTTCTAGAATCATTCGTTCAATTAGCCATACATAGAGATGTATACCAATACTCCAATTGATTGAGACTGGTCGGCACCAATCATAAAGCGGTACATTCCTTTTCATGTCCGGTCAGTACCCACTGGCACATGTCATTGAGGGAAATGTGAAGTCCCCTCAAAGGCTGCATCGCATGTACCAGCCATCGATGGGAGTGTGAATTCCCCTGGATGACCTGTGGGTGGCTATCGAAAGGAGTGCCGAGGCTCTCGGATGATTGGTGTGCCGTCTATCGAGATAATCAGTCCCGAGTATATGTTCAAACATTGCGCGCTGGTCGAGGCAAATCGGGAAGAAATTCTTCTCGACGAGTGAGTAGACTGTACTTGGCAGGTACAGCCTGTACCTAAACCGGGTACGATGTTGCTTTGTGCCAACAATTTCCTTCTCTGTTCGTTCCACTGGTCCCTCTCGATGGTTGAAGCTTTATGGTAGTTGGTATGGTTGGATTAGGAGGAATGCTTAGAAGTGCATGATTGACAAGTACATTGACATTGATTGAGTGATGTGGTATTATCGATGCCAGTAGACTTGAGAGCTTCGTGTCTTACAAATGTAACTACCACGAACATGAAGCAGATTTGCAGTGCCAATGCATGGGCAGAGAAAGAGTCAACCGAGAAGCTACACATCTTCTTAAGAAAAGAGATGCTACGAGGGTAAAAATTAACTTTCCGAATAGCGTATTTTGAAAGATACAATGCGATTACAGTTCATAGCGATTCTAGATAATTGACAAGATGCTCGATTCCTTCTTTGCGAGGTCCATCTCCCATACTATCGGCATAAAGCTTCAACTCGTCGGTGATTGTACCAAAGTCTTGATCATTGCGTTTCAGCAACATTTTTAAATGATCCCTTACTCCGTCATCTTCCATACACAGCCACCCGATGACGACATCTGTTAGCTGCAGGGCAAACAATCCAGCATCCAGCTTCATGAGATAGATTTCGGTTTCGTCCATCTCATTCTATGGGATAGGAAGGAATGTTGGTCAGACATTATTGCGTTAACACAACCCTGTTGGTAAAACTAAGTATTGATATTGTAAAAAAGGCTTACCTCCAGATATGGCGAGTTAGCAATAAAATGATGTACCCTTGCCCGAAAACCTTCTCTGATTTCGATCAGTCGATCGACTTTTTCATAACCTTCTTCTACAAACTTTGTCAACAGCCTCAATCGGAGCTGGCTGTCGGATTCGAGGTTAAAAAATAGTGAGACAATTATTCCAAGCATGTGTTCATCATCATCATGAGTTGAAGTAGACTTTTTTGAGTTTTTCTGTTTCGTATAGCATTGAGGAAGAAAATCGATGTCAGTGAGTCAACCGATTCTGCTAGACGTTAGCAACTGAAAACTTACTTTGCCCATGAAGAATGAAAACAGCGTTTTCAATCCTAGACAGTCGACAAATTTTTCACAATTTGCGCTTCCCTCGTCCCCGGAAAGGGCATGATCCAAGACTTTCAAGGCTCGATATTTTGCCAAAGTTTTACGCCTATTTTGTTATATATTGACATGGATTTTGAATGTAAAAATTAGACAGGGGATTGGAGTCAGAGAAAGTAAGATTATGATCAAAAACTTACTTCATCAAGATGATCATCAATTCTACGCCCTCGCCTTCCAGGAATTTGACTTTGTGATCTGGTACAAGTAAAACACTGCACAGAGAGTCAAATACATTTTCCATAAACTCAATCTCATCTGCATCATTGGGATCACGTTTACGATATACCTATTTTCAACAAATTTTTTTGTCAGTCAAAGAGCGGGAACCTGATAACATTTTCTGACATTACTCACGGCTAAAACTTCAAGCAGAGTATCCATCCCTCCCAGCTCAATTAGTTTGTTTCGATTTTCTTCGTCCTTTTGAAGAATAATGGCCAAAATTTCGCTGGCATATTGCTTATTCTGGAACTTCAATAGCTCCATATCTTGGGTTTCGGACGATGACTTCGATGGTCGAATCCGTTTCATCAAGAATTCCAAGAGTGGTGTTTTCTGCACAAAGCTGACCGATAAAGAAGGCTCTAGAGAGATTAAATTTTCTATCAATCCTGGGTAATGGCAGAGTGAGGCAAACAAGTGGATGAGTGAGGGAAAAAAGATGCAAAAACTTTTCCAGTAAAGGGAATCTGGGCCAAACCTAAGCAATGGAATACTCCACTCCGCTCTGCTTCTTCATTTTCATTAAGCCGGTCTACAAGGGTAGACACGAGCATTTCAAGTAATTGTTGATCGATCAGAGAGCGAACCATCGCCATGACGGCCTCGGCGGCCGGTAGGTTAGAATTGTCTTCTGCATTTTCCAATGTTTGCTCATCTTCTTGATGTTCTAAAACGTCATCGTCTGTAAGTTCTTGCAGAAGTTCTACCACTGCAATTGTAATATCGCTAAACCAAGAGCATGAAAGTGATCAGTTTTATGTTTCTTGGTATTTGATTTCTTATGGGGAATCAGTCAACTGACACGTTCTCGTGAGATAGAAGCCCAACCAAGCTACCAAGTGTTCCCAGCCTATTCAGTTCCGGATAACTTTGGGCTGGGCATTGAGTTAGGACAGAGAGATTGACGATGCTTTCAGAAAGCTCGAATTCCGAGTCCACAAATCTACGGATTGGGCGATTGATCAATTATTTGGTATCAGGAAGGCCATTGGGTGATACGCGGTACATACTTCTCAGGGTTGTTTTCAAATTTTGTGCGCATTTCACGATTTTTATTGATAGCTCGTTCAAGATTCAAACAGGTTTTCTTGACTTCTTTCAGTTTCAGCTTTTCCGCCCCAGCAAAGGTTTCTGGTGGAACCTCATTTTGGTTTTCCGTGTCCTGATTCAAGATATTAATGATTTCTTTCTGTTCTGACGTAAGTCCATCACCGAAGAACCGTCCGCCTTCTTCATCTTCTTCGCCATTCCAAGTGTCTGAATATTGGAAGGAATCTTCAGCACGTTGCTTTCCTTTAGATGGTGGCCTAGCTCGTTTGATATCTGCTAACTCAACCATCAAAAAGTCACAAAGAATTAGCAATGTGTACTTGCTAATTTTGTGTCTCAAGGTTGCAGACGGTGAACGATAATGACCGACCCTGTTCTGGGGAAGATTGATTCATGTCATCTGATAGCCGATTACGCTTCCCCGCACCTGCATGAATCTCGCCGTACTCCGGCAACACCGGATTCTGCGTAGGGTCTGACTTGGGTGGAGGGGCCTAGTGAATGGTTGGGACTTGATCGTGAGTATCAAGTACGCCAGATGGGGTCACCGAGAATTACCTACTGTGAAAATTTCAGAGACGTCCATTTCGTTTTAGGGCGATCTGCTTCCAGCGGAGAAGGGATGGAGATGTGTGCCTTCAGCAAATGGCAGGTTTGAATCTATGTAGCTTAACCTAGCGCAACGACGTCGATCGCCAGGAGGGTGCGGTCGCGGTGCAGCATCGGAAAGTGTTAGGACACAGGTATGCTTATACCTAGAGTCCTATTAGTAGCCGACTGCGGCGTAGCAATGCTTGTATATAGAACTATAAATATAGTTCCATCTCTCTCTTTATGCAATGAACATAAGTGTGTGCGCTTTCATCACAACAGGTTATGAGCCTTTTAAAGTTTCTCGCCACGGTTGACCTTATTTAAACAAGGCCGAACGAGATTGATATCTTTTATTTCTCTTACATCATCATTCCCGAGTAGCGACGTGAAGGTTGCGAGGTACCAACAAGATTGAACCCTTGTTGCGAGTCAAGAAACGTTCTGTTGATCTGTTTTCGTCTAGATTAAGCCTTCTCCTGGCCAGTTAAGGCGTATCTTCAAAGTACGGGCAGATAAACAGTCCCGAGTATTATCTTGCTTCAAAGTTTCTCTTGTAGGGGTACGAGGCTTCCAAGACTCGTCTACCTGAGTCTGTTCTTCCCCTTACCTTTTCTCTTCATCATCCATATCCCTCAGAGTGATGTCCGACCGAAACGACCCACTCATCAATCCTCTACCATCTCCATCAACATCACCCTCTCAAAACAACACAGCTAGACCTGCATCCCCGAGTGTACAAGCTCAGACTGGCGTGCCGACATCGACTCACATCAGAAATCAGCAAATCGCCAATCAGGACGCTCTCACCATACCTTTCCTTTCTCTCTCTACATCTTCTCCCACAACAAAAAACCAATTGTCACCCTTCCCGCCCGTAATCCTACCCCGCCAATACCCCATTATCACTTCACCCCTACTACCTTCAACTCTTCTGCTCCTTCCCAATTGCCCTCTAACATCAACCCCACTCCTTCTATGACTCCCTCCAAGCCAACACCCACTCCCTCAAACCTACCCACTGTCATGACTCAGCATTTCCAATCAAACTGAACTACGCTCCTTAACCAAAAGGCTATGAAACTGGCTGAATGACCAGTTCATATTGGAAATTTGTAGTGTCATATACCACTGTATGACAGTACCCCCGGGGTTAAGGGCACTTTGTCTTGAATGTGCTATGGCTGGTGGCACCAACCCATGTCAACTCTCATGGAGCCATATTCAGACACACTCTTGACACTACAAGGAACCACCAAGACTGCGGGGAAACTTCCCTTGAAGATAGAGATGCTTTGAACCTCGACTTTCAAAGAAGCTTTGAAGTTATCTTCGAACTTCGAAGAAGTGAAGCTCGAAGATAACTACAATCTTGCTACCAACAGGTGGAAACCCTCCACAATGGTCACAGGCTAGAGATGTCCTGATTGCGCATTGAACACGTGGCAGGGTTAGCCAGTTTACTGTCATGACTCAGCATTTCCAATCAAACTGAACTACGCTCCTTAACCAAAAGGCTATGAAACTGGCTGAATGACCAGTTCATATTGGAAATTTGTAGTGTCATATACCACCGTATGACACCCACCAGTGAAGGTGTTTCAGCCACTTCGACAACAACAACGACCCAGGCCGTAAATCCCAACATGCCTGACTTCACCAACCCACAACAGGGTTTCTACTCTCCCTATCCGTATATGCCGTACCCATACCCCTATCATCATATGCCTCCGAACTTCCACCCTCAACAAACCCCTTTGACTCCTTCACCAACCTCTGCTCCGATACCCACCATACTGCCTACTCCAGTGATGGCCCAACCACCTCCCCCAGATGTTCCCACTTGACAGGAGATCCTTGAATGTGCGATTGAAGATACACGCAACCGTCGGTATGCTGAGGATGATCGCCGCAACACGACTTCGACAATCTCGTCGGCAATCAAACTAATCCATGACCGAGACGTTTTACTTGCGGATGGCAGCAACTTTTGCAAGTGGGCCCGTCGACTTCAAGAACTGGCGTCCCAAGTGCTGTACAACCCGGATTTCTTTGATAAACCGTCAACCAATGTTCATCATGAAAAGATAGGCCAAGCCATCCTGCTTCACTCAATTGATCCTTTGTTTGAAGACGGACTATCAAGCATGATGTCAAGTCACAAAGGATTCACAACCATGAAGACAAGGTTCAACTCTGTGTGCTGTGCCGCTCAGGTTACAGCCCTTGACACACTCCTGCGTATTGAGCCAGAATCATTTGCGACTTCAGCAGCATGTGGTGCTTGGATGCGTGATCCCATCGCCGACCTGAAGGACCTCAACATTGAATTCACTGTGGACAGCTTCCTTGGCCTACTCCTCCAGCGCAACCTGAGACAAGGACCTATTCGCCAAGAGATGAGCCAACGGGTGGAACATATCATGTACACTGATGTGTTACACAATGCACCAACCGTTGACAACCTGCTGAAGCTGTTTGATGTGTGTCAGAACCAGGTATCGTGCTCATCATCTTCTGAACACCAACCCCTCTTCCCAGATATCCCTAGTCCACATCATATGGTGGCGGATGTCCCACAAATGACAACTGAAACCGGACCGACCGAGCCTTGCACAGAGGTAATGGCAAATGCAACCAGGCCTAACAACAACTGTCACATATGCTGACAGCCCGGACACTGGTCTGCCAACTGTCCGGCAAGGACCAAACCCGTCCCTCAAAGGTTTGGCACTGGCAACTACCCTAGACAGCAACATGCCAATCATCCACCTCTTTACCCACCCTACTGTCCTATAGTTGTGGCTCCCAATTTCACGCCCTATGGCCAGCATATATTCCCCGGCTATCCTCCACAACAACCAATCTTTCCTCAACAACCCCTAATCCAACCAACCCTTGCCCCCAATCAGACCAACAACCAAAATAACGGTGGCAGACCTTATGAGTCATACAAACCGAGTTACCCCACCTGCAAGCCTAATGTGTTGGCTAACAACATTGATGTTGGCACTATTGAGGATGAGATCGCTGAAATCCAGATTACTGGTGAAGCGAAGGCCGACGCCATTGGGCTCGGGACCAACGTCATAACTGACACTGGAGCGACTAACCACTTGACGGGTGAAAGGTTAGCACTCTCTAACTTCCGGTTGCTGAAGAAGCCCATTCCCCTGAGAGTAGCGACTGACGGTTGCACCGAATCTATCACAGGGGTGGGGATGCTAACTTTTCCTGGGAGGAATGGAACGATTGTCTCCGTTAATGGGGTGATGTTTTGTGAGCAGGCTAATGCTACTCTGATCTCACCTTCCGCACTACGCCGTGCTAATGTCCGGATTGATTACGACAATGCGTTGGATACTTTCATTTTCAGATCTTGGGAGAATACCATCCTCTTAGAGAGCAGCTTGGACCTGACGGGGAGTAGAGACTGTAAAATGGAGATGTGTCTGGTGAGATTCGAACTCACGACCTCAGCTAAGCTGAGACACATGCTAGAGTGCTGCCTTTACCAACTAGGCTACAGACGCTTGTGACTGCCAGGGTGTTGGTTGGTAGTGCTCATGGTTCAGCTGGTGATACATCATGGTAGCAGACTAACAGGCAACTCAACACCCCCCCTTGCTACATGATGTGGAGAGTGGGGATTGAACCCAAGAGGTATGGGGATTAGACCCATTAAGTGTGGGGATGTCAGTAAGTGTGGGGATGTGACCCAAGGAAGGATGGGGATTTGGACCCATGTAGGTGTGGCCGCTGTGGGAATTGAACCCGGGACCTTGATGTAGGCTTAGAGGGGTTTTTGGTCTTACATGAAGCATTCACATCTTCATTCAGTCTCTTATGTAAGCGAGTAGCGCTTAGGTAGAATCTGGGCTCATAACCAGTAGAGACTGTAAAATGGAGATGTGTCTGGTGAGATTCGAACTCACGACCTCAGCTAAGCTGAGACACATGCTAGAGTGCTGCCTTTACCAACTAGGCTACAGACGCTTGTGACTGCCAGGGTGTTGGTTGGTAGTGCTCATGGTTCAGCTGGTGATACATCATGGTAGCAGACTAACAGGCAACTCAACACGGGGCGCTGCTGGACCCTACCAAGGCCAATTATACGGTCCCCATCTGAAAATCGTTCCCGTGTTACATGTCATATATCCAAATCTACTTCAAACACATTTTCTTCCATACCTGATGTATTTGCTTCTAATCCCACACCACCAAACCCTGTTTACAAACCATCCAATTCCATCTTCTCTTTCCCAGTTGATAAACTTGATTTCTCTTGGCATGAATCTGATCTCACTAAAGAAGAAATGCAGCTATTGTTTTGGCACAGAGCTTTTGGCCATGCGGGCCTTTGCAGAATCAGGAAGATGATCAAGCTGAATCTGGGAATCGGACTACCCACAGAATTACCAAAGGGAGATATCAAATGCCCGGTATGCATGATAGCAAAAGGAACAAGAACTAACTGTAAAAATCCCAGTCATATCACATGCGTGACATCTCATTCTTCCTCCTCTTCGAACTCTCCTCTTCTCACTCTCCCTTTCTTCTTCACGATTCATTACCACTCGACTCAACTCCTCAATTCAACCCTTCAACTCATCCACATCAACTTCATCACTCATCAACAACCCTCTCAATCCTTAACTCCCATTCATCTCCTTTTCTTTCTTTCTTCATCTCTTCTCTTATATTATCATTCAGTCCTTCTTGTCTGGTGAGATCTTACTTCAATACTTCACTCTAATCCAATGTCCTCAACTAACATCTTCTTCTCAGCCTTCTTCCTTCATATCTTCTCTTCTCAGTTCTTCTCTTCAAGCTGCCTCACTTTCTCATATCTCTGTTTGTTTCAATGTTGGTTCAATCTCAATTCCTTCTTTCTTCTCTTTTCTTATTTCTTCTTTTACATCTTCTGTTTGTTTTCTTCCCAAAGTGTGTCGGTTTCATTTAGGCAATAAATTATCAATCAACATTCTTTTACTAACACACTTTTGCCTACATTGAGACCAACCAATGTACTGGGCATCATTGCCTGTGACCTTATGGGTCCTTTTGAAATCCCAACCTTTGGTGATGGCAAATATATCCTGGCAATACGCGATATTGCCACGTCGTACAGTGAAGTCAAAATATTAGCAAAGAAGAGCAAAGCAAGCCAGCTACTGATAGACCAAGTCCTCCGCTTTGAGACAACCACAGGTAAAAGAGTGAAATGCATCAGATCGGACAATGGCGGTGAATTCGAGACCAAACTCCTCGCCGACTTCATCAGGTCAAAGGGAATTCGAGCTGAACGTTTGCTGCCCTACCACCATTATCAAAATGGTGCAATAGAACGATACAACAGGACCGTCTCCAACATGGGCAGAGCGGTGCTCACTGACAGTCACCTGCCCAGGAAGTTCTGGGGTTTTGCCTTCCTATGGGCAAACTACACTCTCAATCGGGTTCCAAACAAGGTGAGTGGGAATAAAACCCCTTTTGAAGCTTTCTATGGGCACAAACCCACTCTTTATCACCTGAGGGTGTTTGGCTGCCAAGCATTTGTTCTGACTCCGCCAGAAAAGAGAAAAAGGCTGGACGATAGAGCAACGGAGGCACACGTAGTAGGTTATGTAGACTGTGGCAAAGGATGGATGCTGTGGATTCCTTCCACAAACAAAATTGTGGTATCGGCATGGGTCCAATTCGCTGATGATCCGCTGAAGCTGACAACAGGTGTTAGAAACCCTCGTGAAAATTAGGTCCAAGATTGACAGGTGACGCATCAAAGGCCACTGATGACCAACAGGAAGGCGACTCTCGAAAAGAAGTCTGCGCATTACATTTTGTCATGGCGAACGCTCTAGGCGACTTCAAGGATGAAATCACAGTTCAACATCAGGAGGAGCTACAGGACAAGTTGGATAATCAAACCAAGTCACCAAGTATACCTACCCCAAAGAAGTACAAGGACATTCTGAAGCATCCGGAAAAAGAAGCATGGCTCAGAGCCATCCAAGAAGAGCTTCAGAATCTTTTCCGACATGAAATCTGGACGATCGAGTTGGTACCAGAAGGGAAAAGAGTAATGGGGGCTCGTAGGGTGTTTGTTGAAAAAATGACCGCTGTGAGAACTCCTTTTGGGACGCAATCACTCACAGGCCAAATGACAATAGCAAAATTGAATGAAGTGAATTCAGCTGTAAAAAGACACTAATTTCAAGCACATGAACCAAGTGTAAATATTTCCTTCACATTGAAAAAATTATAAAAAAATGTGTATGCATGAAGACCAAATGTACTTTTCATCTGATGTCAAATGATCACTGCTTGAAACATTTCAGGGATTAAACAGAATGATATGGAAACAAGCAACAAGTAGTAAAGATGGTGAGGGAAGAATGAAGATAAAATGAAGCAATTCACAACTGTCAGGTCAAAGCTGATGCAGCTTGATTTTAGTAACAGTTATTCCAACAAACTCCAAATCCTGGATAATAAATTAAATATATAGTTATTGTGAATTGATCATAGCTGATAGGCGTAATTCTATATGTATCCTGAAAATTCCATGAAAAAAGAGCTTAAATTTGAGTGGACTTCAACTAATCATCCACAGGACCTGCATATTTAGTTCTTCAATGGTTAAAATTGGTCAATTTTGACCTGAAACTGTGTTTGGTTTTCTAATCATGGATTCTGATGGAATTTGAAGCTGGAAATTTCAGTAAAATGTCACAAATTTTCCAAAATATGACTGAATTACCTCTATCCAAATGCTTTCTATGGGTATTCCAAATTACTAAGGAATCAGGGACTGCTTAATAGCGGTTTCTCTAGTCCGTGCAAAATTGAGAGATTAAATTCCATGATTCATCAATTTGGTGGAAATAGTTACAATGGACAAACAATATCCTCGATGTCAAATCATGGCCTCCAAGCTCAGCTGGATCGTAATATCAACCATGACTTCAAATGATAAAACAGCTTCCTTAAGAAATTGAAACCAATGTCTTGCTTGGTATATATGGGATATGGTATCCAATTTAGTATCCTAAATAAAATGTAATTCAATTTTGACAATTGGTGGTTTGTCTGGAGGATGATGGGAGTATTTAAGCAAGGTGCTGATGGGGTGGTTTTATTATCCAATCTTTGAAGTTTGTGTATCTGTTGATAGAGAAGGCTGAAACTGGAAATTGCTTCTGAACAGTAAACTCCAAAGAGTACTGTAGAGCAGATGAGTTTTGATAGAGGAAATGAAATACATGAGCTAAATTTCTTGGCCCAAAGAGCTAGTGTGCTTGAATTTCACAGCAATCATGGTTTCAAATGGATCAAATAAGAGGTTTATGATCCAAATGAACAGCTCTAAATTTTTCATATGAAAATCAAAGCAACTGAGCATATACTCAATCAAAATGTTTCATCCAGCACAATTTATCTGTTTATCAGATGTATAATTGATTCACGGGATTTTTAATTCCTCTGTGATTGAATTTCCTGGGGATTTCACCTGTAAGGTTAAATTCTTGATGTTGAGTTTCATTTACCAACTGAAACCCACAAACAGTGAAATCTTCTGTAAATATCATATGATATCATCATTCCTTGGAATATATTAAGAGCTCAAAAATACTGGATCATACATGAAATCACTCAGAGTGTGCCTCTTTTTTTAGCGGTTCTTCAAAATTCAAAAGAGGTCAGAATCTTTATTTCTACTATAGTAGAGTTGGTGCTGGGGGAAATTAAAACTTGAGTGGAATACCCTGGAAGTTATATCTTGTAATTTATCATCTAAGCTGAGTGAATTGAATGGATAGGGTTTTCAGGCGGTTTTCTGTGAACCAAACTTGTAATGTATTACCCACATAACCCTTCAAAATTTATTTAAAAACTTCTTGTCAGAGTTGATCATAATTTATGAAGCCTGAGAGGGATTTGCTTCAGGGAAAACAAGGTCTTTGTATTTCACCACACTGTCTCCACTTTGTATCCAACATATATCAATCACTTGATTAAAGGGATAGCAGAGGGATACATATGTTTTATGCCTGATGTCTGGCTATCTGAATCTGTCAAGATTAGAGCTCATGGAAAAGAGGCGATGAAGGGGCTTTCTTGAGGGAGCCTAAGAAAGGACCGAGGAGGACAGGAAAAATAAGTTTAAGGCTCAGACTCGATGATTTTATTTCAAACAGAAAGAGATGACTTATATAGTCACAACTAGAGAGCCCCCTGGCAAGATCCAAAGGGGGCCTAGGAGACTACATACAACAAAACAATAAAAGTGAACACTACTCAGACTAGTAGCAGACACAGTGATGAGTTAATAAAACTAGAAAGATTCTAGAGTGAAGATTAAAACTGGGAGGACTCCAGAGTGATTATAAAACTGCCAACAGCAGAGTGATGAAGTTAAAGCTACCTGATTGGTAGAGTGATATAAAACAATTATATTGAGTGATAAACAAATAAAACTGCTTGATTGCAGAGTGATTGGGATTTAATAATAAAGATGATTTTGATGAAGATATTTGTGAGCGGACAGACAGGCTGAAATTCTGACAGAATCCACTCATATGTATCCAGTTTTGAAATATATCATACTGCAAGGTTGAATTCATCATTTTCTCATGTGGTCTCTACCAAATAAGTGTCTTAGGTTTGATCTAACCCACCCCCCCCCCAAGGCTAGTGAAAATACCACGTGCAAAGAGAAGCACTCTCCTTGAAAATGTCCAATCAGTTATTTTAATGCAATATTTGAGCTGCCTTATACACAAAATCATTGAAGTTTCATCAAACCAAAAATAAATATTTTTGTGGGTGGTTCTTTATGCAAGAAGCGTGCAGCTTGCATGTGGTTATTCAAGATCCTTTCATTCAGGTAAAAACCAGATGAAAAAATTTGCAGTTGAGTTTAATTTTCACTAAGAGTTGGAATTTCATCATTCACATATCTCATTGTTTTCTCTGTTTCCGTATCTATCACGCCTTTCACTTCCTGTCAATCAATTCTCCCCATAAAGATTGAATTTGCATGTAATCCACCATCTTCTGTCCTACAATCTGACCCCAAAGTTGGTGTAAATTTCAAACCTAATGTTTATATAGAAATCAAAATATCTGTTCATCTAAGTGCATTTCCTCAAGGTCAATACTTCTTGTTGGATGAGTAATTTTCTGCAATGCAACCTAGCGGACTGTATTTCTTTGTTTTCTCCTGACTCAGGTCTTAGTATCCAGAATTCCTGTCCACATCCTCTGTATTTTCCCTTGATAAATATCTCTTCAAAAATTTGTGGAGTATCTGAAATTTCCACTTGTACTGTAGCATAAAAGTATAATTATGAGCTGGGGCTTCATCTTAGTGATTAAGCCCGGCGGGCTTAAGGATGGTTGGACCAAAAAAAATCGAGGGTCAGGCCAAAAATGACAAGCTCAGTTAGGATTTAAGCCCGGTGGGCTTAATCTATATCAGAAAATCGTGGCAGTTTTATGTCTCACCAACTAAGTAAGTTTTGGGAAACACATAAAATCATAGAATCTGGACAATTGCTTTTTTGAATCCAGATTGATTGATATTAAGCCCGGCGGGCTTAAGAATTCTTGGACTAAAAGACTTTGAGTGTAGGGCAACAAGGAAGCACAGGGGTGTTTTTAAGCCCAGCGGGCTTAATCTAAAAAAGATATTCCTGGTGGGCTTGTGCGTCACTAGGTAAGTATGATTGGGTCCCGCATAAAATAATAGAATACATCAAAATTGTTTGGTTTTAATCCAAAATTCATTGATATTAAGCCCGGCGGGCTTAAGGATGCTTGAACTAAAAAAATATTGTATGTGCAGGAAAACAAGGAAAATCAAGGGTTCTGTTTAAGCCCGGCGGGCTTACTCTACAACAGAAAATCCTGGCCGGCTTATGAGTAATTGGTTAATTAAGATTGGGGTTTGACATAAGATCATAGGATATGGCAAAATTGTTTTGTTTGAATCCAAAATTGATTGATTATTCATGGAAAAAGAATGAGATTTTTCAAATCATATGAATCATTTCTAACCAAAGTTGATATTATAAAATGACAGATGGAAGCTGAAAAGGTAATCTATAAATACAAGACCAGTGTCAACCATTCTTTGATAATAAGTAATCTTGGGTCTTAGTTGGAAAAAAAGAGTGTGATGATAGGAGGTGAGATCAGAAGGCTTCCAGAATTAATTGGTAAGAGATATGGTAAGAAATATATAATCAAGCCAATCATCATGATTTTCAATTTCTTGCTCTTTCTCAGTAATTTTGCATAACTTACCGGAGGACTTGACATGGTTTTTGAAAATTATCTAAAGTATCATCTAAGGATAATCTAGGATTCAGAGCAGTAACACCAAAACAGGATGGTATACATATTTCAACAACACCACAAAATTATACAGGAGATTTGATAACCAAGAGGGCTTTTCCATGCAGGAAGCTTCCAAGTAAATGACTTAAGCTGTTTTTGTGGATATTTAAAAATTCTCATGTAATTGAATGGCCAAATTTCATTAGGATCAATAACATCTTTTCTCTTAAAATTCTTTTTGGGACTTGACAGGGATACATTTAAGCAGATTTGAAGAGAGAATCAAAAAAGAAATCAATCCCCACCTGAAATCTTGTTGTGTCTAAATTAAATTATGTGTTAGGTTGAAATTTATTGAGACAGAAATGAGAGATATAGTCTATATCAAATTAATAGGAGGTTGAAATGGTGATTCTCAAATGGATATTAACATATGTGGGGGACAAAATGATCCTACACCTGGAAAGTGTTTCCTGATTCCAACTAGGGCATTCAATTTGATTTTAGAAAAATCTATATACCATATTTATGAATGTGCAATGTGGCACCAAAATTAATGGAATAATCTTTTGTTGGTTTTTTGCAGAATTCAAGGCCCACGTTCCATAGATGCTTTTTGATAGGAGATTTTTACGCTTGTGTTCTTAGTTCAACTTGCACTTACCATAATTACAAATAATCTGATGAAGGAAAAAGAATATGATATCACTGTTTTTCTGAAACTTGTGAACATGCAGGAAGTAAAAAAATTGGGGAAACCAATGCCATATTGGCTTCAAATTGAGTAGCTGATGGGTACAAAAGAATCATTCTTAACAATGCAAGGTTTCAACATAGACAAGGAATATGTAATAAGAATTTTGTTCCTTTTCAACAGGAAAAGTTGAATTGTTCAACTTAAATTTTGCAATAAATGGCTTATAATGAATCATGTTGTTTACTTCAAGTTGATTATCAAGATTGGCTTTATTTCCATGTTTAATCCCAAAATGTCAAATTTATACAAAATAAAATATTAGTTGTGGTTGAATGACTGTGCAACAATTGTACCAGAGTTGAAAACCACAAGGAGTTCATGTTAGCCATGTTGTAAAGAATATTTTTGAAACCTTGAATTTCACTTGATCAAGCTACTTGACGTTTTTTTTTTTGGATTTTGAAGCTTGTGCATATCAGAAATTCAGCTTCCAAGGTGTTGGCAGTGGGGGTGGTGGATCTCCTGGGGTGATGTATGCACTTTTCAAATATAACTGGCTTATTTCAGAGTTCTATGGTCATGTTTTCCAAGAACTTTAGTAATAGATAAACCATGGTTGGATATAATTTTCATCCAAGATCAAACTATAGTCTCCATTTCACAAATTATAATTTGTTTGATTTTATTATGAGCTGTCATTGATTAAACATTGGTTGTAATAAAAAGAATTTCTTGCCTCAGAAATTTCTATAAAAACAATTGGATCTTTTGAATTTTTTTTGAAAACTCCTCTGATGTATCATTATACATTGGTGATACATAATAGATAGGCATGGAGATAACATTGGTGCACACCAAGGATACATAGTAGATAGAGGTGGGATAAGTGGGGGATATAGAGAAGTCACCTCCATGTAGGTTCCAACTTTTTGTCCTGGTGTATAGACCAGTTATCTCTCCCCTTTATTGTAGGAATTAAACCATACGCCCCATTCCTAACCAGTAGCCAAATCCAACAAACTCAAAAACAACTCATAAGTGTGCAGATACAACTAATTCAATAGCTATCTTGATCCAATATCTCTAATCTAAACTTAAAATAACCCCTCTGAACATAGCTACCCATTATTGAATCCTGCATAACTTCTCCTCCTTCATAACTGAAATTGATTGCTGTCCCATAGTATTTCATTGGTCCTCCTTCCTGATGCAACCTGTCCCTTCCATCTTTGTATTTTTTATTTCTCTAGTTATTTTCTATTTATTTATGTATTTTTTCATTTTTAGTCTTCTGTATTGTTCAAAAATCTTCATTGTCTTCATCTTGCCCCATCTTGTCCTCATCTTCATACAGTTCTCCCCTAGGATAGAATTTCTTCACCTGATTTGCGGGATACCTTCTTGCCAGTTTAGTTCCATCCAGTTCCTCAAGTTCATAAGGCCCGTTTAATATCTGCTCCCTAACTCTATATGGCCCATTCCATCTGTTTTTAAACAGAAGTCCCCACTGATTTTCCAAAGCTTTATTATATACCAGAACCAGATCCCCAGGTTTAAGTGGATCTCTCATACGATGCGCAAGCCTTCTATCCCAATATTTTACAGAATCTGCCCGTGCTTTTTCCAATGCCTCTTTGGCTTTCTGAATATTTTCTTCCCTCTGAGCTAACTGATCTGCTCTTATTCTCAATAAGTCTGCTGTGGATTTGATCTCTGTCCAATCTACGCTAAGGTAACTCTTAAGTTCCATATCTACTGGCAACACGGCTGGCTGTCCAAACTGTATCTCAAAAGGAGTGTATCCTGTAGTCCTCTTTTTGGATAGTCTATCTGCTAGCGTTACTAAAGGTAGGTAATCTTTCCATTTCTTCCCTTCTTCCCCACACATTTTTATTAGAGCATCCTTAATTTCTTTATGCCCTCGCTCTATCATTCCCTGCGCTTCTGGGTAATAAGGGGACCACAACTCTAAGCTTGATACCTGTTTTCTTCATGGCTAATTGGAGTTCCTTCTTAAATTCTGCACCTCCATCTACTGTTACTTCTTTTGGAATTCCATATTGACAGACCCATTCGGATGTAAACCATTCCGCAATAGTTTTAGACTTGAGATTTGTCAAACCCACTGTTTCCGCCCAACCAGAGAAGTCATCTCTAGCAATTATAATATACTTCCACTTCCCCGCTTTTACGTGTACTGCATCCATGCTTACTTTTTGGAACAAGGTTGATGTTGCTGTTGATTTTCCTTCTTCCTTAGGAAGGTCCTTGCTCCTCTTCTGACAAGCTTCACATGTTTGAACCCATTTTCTGGACATTTTCTTCATTCCTTCCCACCAAAATCTCTTTCTGACCCTTCTGTAAGTTTCCAGCACTCCCCTATGCCCTAAGTCCTCGTGTAATGACTTAAGTACCTGAGCCTGGATATGTGGATTTGAGACTACCACTTGATTGTAGGGTATCCGCCTCCTTTTGAGTTGGCCCTCTTCCACGAAGAACATTTGAGATCTGTGTTTGATTTTTATGAATTATTTGTCTTCACAATTCTCAGGCCTCCTCCAACTTAATAGATAATCCGCCATCTTCTTCCAAAAGGATGTTTGTGTGTTAAATTCTATCTCTCCCCCAAGTTTTGTTAGATTGACTTCCTTGGCTCCAAAACCAGGGTGTGGTGTCACCCAAGGTGTTCCTTCATCAAATTCCTTTAACTCTTCATGGTCTTCCGGTGTTCTTCTTGACAGACTGTCTGGCATTGTAAAAGTTTTTCCTGGCTTATGTACCAAATCAAAAGAAAACAACTGGATAAATGCTACCCATCTTGTCATTGATGCGCTTGGAAGGCTAGGGGTGTTGATCATTTCCATGAGCGCCTTAGCGTCCACCTGTAGCTCAAAGTGCTGCCCCCAAAGGATAGTCTGTAGCTTTTTCAAAATCTTTGCAACTCCACATAACTCCAGTTTTGCTTGAGAATACTCTGACTCCCTTCTTGAAAATCCTATTGACTCATAGATAACTGGTCTGTAGATATTATCCTTGTCTTCTTGCATGAGTACCACTCCTGCCGCAATGTAACTAGAGTCTACAGCCAATGTTATTTTTCCTGCTTGTTCACCATATTCCAAATTCTTGAGGACAATCTCTTCCCCAACTATTTTTTTCAGTTCCTCAAAAGAAGTGTCACATTCTATACTCCAGTCAAACTCCACATCCTCTCTTGTGAGTCTCCTTAAGGGTGCAGCTATAGTTGAAAAGTTCCTAATGAACATTCCAACATAGACGCAGAGTCCCAAAAAGCTACAAATATCCTTTTTATTCTTAGGTGTTGGCCAGCTTTGTATCTTATTGAATTTCTTTGTTGACATAATTCTTCCTGCCTGGGAGACAACATGTCCTACTATGTCTAATGCCGGGACGCAGCAGGCAAACTTTTCTCCCGATATAGTGAGTCCTCCTTCCTCTATCCTGAATAGAATCCTTTCTAAAGTTATGGCATATTCCCAAACAAATCTGCGTATCCCAGGGTTTTCTTGTAGTGTTTCATTATTGTAAGTAGAGATAGGCCCTTTGATTCCACCGTCGTCAATAAAAATTCCAACATGATCTGGTATCTCATCTTGAAGAATCCAGGTCATCTAAGCTTGGTAAACAGCAACAGAATTAGTTGCCCCCTGTGGAAGTCTTGTTAATTGTAACCGCCCCAGAACTGTTTCAAATGTTGTAAGTGGGCGAGAGGTGGGGTCAAGCTCTCTTTCATCATAACCGCCCATTATATCTCCTAAGCCATAACGAGCCCTTCCAGAAAAAGATTCAACAAACTCCTCAATCTTGGGAGGCAATCCTGCATCCTTGATTGTTACTTTATTTAGAACTTGGAGGTCGTGTACAATTCTAAGTTTCCCATTTGACTTGGTTACAGAAAACACAGGACTAGAGTAGCTGGATGTAGATTGTTCATAGAGCCCAGTTTTTATTCTCCGCCGTACTAATTCTACAAAATCTGGGAGGATGGGTTTTGGGATTGGAATTGGCTTCTTTTGCCAGGGCTCGTGTGCTACTACTGGGATTTTATATGGTTGGCCGTAGGAATGATGCAATAGCCCTCTTTCCTCCTTGTCAAAAGCAACTGATTTTTGCCTCAGTACTATTACATGTTTCAAAAGATTTAATTCTTGCCCTGAAAGCCATTCAGGTGGCCCAAAGTTGACTGTTTTCAACCTCTTGTGGGTAATTCTTCCACTAGGAATAAACTCTGGCGGATGAGGGGTGAGGGGTGTTTGATAAGGATCTCTTGACAAAAGCGGCCGCTGAAGAGGGGGGTTTATATCTTGAGGCATGGGGTGGTTAATTGGCCTAATTTTCTTATCAACAGTTTTGTACTTGGCTGCTAACACTGACTTATCCATGGCTTGGGTGTGTGAAATCATTATTTTTCAAGTCTATTTAAGACTTGCCGCAGTTTAAGGTCATACAGGACCCTACTACCAAGAGCTATGTATGGGCTTTTTCCTAAGATAAGTTAGGTTTTCATTCCCTCATACTACCTTTTATTTATTTATTCATTCATTTTATTTTATTTTTATTTTTAATTTTACTATGTTATGTTTTTATTGATGTTTTTATTTATTTTACTTTATTTTATTTTATTTTATTTTATTTTCTACATTTATTTTCATTATTATTATTATTTTCTTATTATAATTATTATTATTTATCATTGATTTATTTTTTTCTTTTGTGCCTCCTACAGACTGGTGTCTGGCACATGAATATGTGTTATGTGGTATGCACCCCCCCCCCACTTATTGTCCTATCTTTTATCTCCGCTCAACCAAAATCTCGGCTACTTTAAACTTGTCCACCCTTGCAGGCTTTCAAGAACGGGCCGTAAATATTCTCAACTCATGTATGTAAGATTCTATTTGGTTTCCTTAACTCCATCAGATTGGCTGATAACCTCTACTGATGGTGTATATGGACCTTGCTCTACCAGGAAGACTGCTGGCCGGGTTCGTACCACCATAGCTGGCCGGGTTGGTACCACCATAGCTGGCCACCATGAATACTGGTCCACTTCCGATCGGACCTCAACAGGACTCCGTTGCTGGTTTCCTTTTTTTTCTTTTTGTTTCTATAAAAAGGCTGAGTTTTCCCTGCTCTTTCTTCTTTTTTTTTTCTCATCAACGCCATGTCTGACTCCCTTTCCTCCTCCCATCCCCCTTTAGTACACTCTATCTCAACTGATTATGAGCCCACCAATTCCTTCAACGAGGATGGGGACTCTTATACTAGCTTTGGGTCCCTACAAACCCCTCCCCAGCTCCGAGAAGCAATCCGGCACCTCTTTAATGGAGGGTTCCCCACCCTATTTCCTGCTTCTTCCAATTTCCATCTATCTGGCCCGGGTTCCCCACTTGATCCTATTTCTTCCCACATCCCCGCCTCAATAATTGGCGATAATCTTCAGGAAGTCGGCTCCTTGCTGGGCGAAACCTTTGGTGATCGTTGAGCCCGCTTGCAGGTAGCCGCAGCATCACCGGTTTATCCTCCCTTACCAGAGATTGACGGCCATCCCTTGTTGGAGCAGGATGAGCAGTATGAGCTCGAAGACAGTGATTTTTTTTTTTTTTTATATGTATTATTATTATTTATTTCTCTTTTTTTTTTTTATACATATATATATATCTATTGTTCTCCACAACGATGCTGATCTTTTTGGTTTTCACAACCTCTTTCAGCAATTGGGTCCAAACCCTTGACTCCAGATCTTGCTGACTCTTCTTTGCGTCTTGGCTCCAACAGGGCAACTGATCCTCCTGTTGCAAACCACATCTTTGATCGTGAGTGTTTCTTTTTTTTTTTTTTTTCTCTTTTTTTTTTTATCATATATACATATTCATTCTCTGACATAAAGTTCCTTTTCGCCTGCCATGTTGAACCATAGAGTTTTGGAACAATCACATTGAGGAATCGTTCCATTCTTGGTCTGACCACTCGGCTCGAATTAATGTCGGTCCCTTAACGACTGGGATGACCGCCACCGCAACACCCTCGCCGCAAGGATTGGAAAGCCCAAACGTGGCCTCTAATCATCCAGCAGCTACCTCGATATCCTCCTGGCCTAGCTTTGCGGATAACTCGAGCAATCTCACGTATCTACCTCCCAAGCCTGCCAAGAAACGTGTACGAGTCCACAACCGTTCCGATCGCGCCCCTACAACCTATGTGAGTAAACCTCAATTGAGGGATGCCCACGGTTGGTTTGTGTCTGCGCGCTCTCCTAGTAAGTAGTTGCTCCATTCATTTCTTCAGCTGTATCGACTGACATCGCTTATCGTTTTCGTTTTTTTTTTGTTTTTTTTTATTATTATTATTTATTTTATTTTTTTATCTTTCTCTAGGAGCGATCGCGCCTACCCAACCTCTTGGGTCAGGCCAATCTCCTTTGACTGCGGTCGAAACGGCGGCCAATACTTTTTTGAATTCGCTCTCGGACTCCCCCGAGTTCACTTTTGGGTTTGGCTTGACCGACCCTTTTCAAGCTCACTTCAGCTTGGATCCGCAGCCACCGATTCTCGCTGCCGGTCCTGCTCCCTTGGAACGGCTCTCTCCAGACGACCCTTGAATCCGATTCCGTTCCGCCTTCCTTCGCCTATCGGAGACCCTCGACACCTTTATTAATCATGCAGACCCCTCGCACCATCGCTGGGAGGATGTGTGCATCGGCGGTGGCGCACTGTGCGCTGCCCAACAATGCTACATTGATTCCTCTCCTTTTTAGTAAGTCGGCTTTTTTTTTTTTTTTATTACACTACATGTATGCGACTTCCCATACTGATAAACAATGTGGTTTTTTTTTATTATTATTATTATTAATTATTTATTTTTATTTTTTTATATTGTATTTTTTTTTACTTATATATGTCCTTGATCCATGTGCAGCAAGTCATACTTGGACCAAATCTGACCAGAAAAGAATTTTTTTTTTTTTTTTTTTTATTATTTCTTTTCTTTATGCCATTGATCTGTGCGCCGCAAGTCATATTTAGATTAAATCTGACAAGAAAAAAAACTTTTTTTTTCTTGTTTTTTTTGGGCATTAATAACAAAATCCCGGTTTTTCCGCGTTTACACCCGGTTTTACGTAGCGGTGACGTCCAAATTGCTGCGCAGTACACCCGGTTTTCCGCATTTACACCCGGTTTTTTTATTTAATTTTTTGCGGGCGGATTTTCATTATTTTTCGAAGTTTTAAATTTATTTATTATACTTACAGGGGTGTAGAATTTTATGTTAATTTTTGTTTTTCAAAAAAACTATGCCTTCTATTTTTTTTGGCCAATCCACCCGGTTTTTTTTAATTTAATTTTTTGCAGGCGGATTTTCATTATTTTTCAAAGTTTTAAATTTATTTATCATACTTACAGGGGTTTAGAATTTTATGGTAATTTTTCATTTTGCAAAAAAACTATGCCTTCTATTTTTTTTGGCCAATCCACCCGGTTTTTTTTAATTTAATTTTTTGCGGGCGGACTTTCATTATTTTTCAAAGTTTTAAATTTATTTATCATACTTACAGTGGTTTAGAGTTTTATGGTAATTTTTTATTTTGCAAAAAAACTATGTCTTCTATTTTTTTTGGCCAATCCACCTGGTTTTTTCATAAAAAATCCTCACAGCTTAATTTCCAGGATTTCTCAACATTTTAAACTTTTTTAAAGCACTTTAAGGGGTGTAGAGTCTAATGTGACTAACAGTTTTCTTTTTAAATCACTGGTTGGATTTTTATGATTTTTGGACTCAATTTATTTCCAAACACCTTCACGTCTGTCTTTCAAGATATTCAGGGAGTTTTTAAATGGATTCATACACTTTAGAGGGTGAAGAATTCATTGGAAACAAATACTGATTATAAAATTAACTTCTTATCAGATTTCATGACAAAGAAATGGAAATACAATGATACACAGAGGTATGGTACATTGCATAATGCTTTGAGTGTTACATGTTGTTTATTACATTTATTATTTATTCATAAATTATTAACTTTATTACATTTATTATTTATTCATAAATTATTAACTTGCTGAGTGTTACATGTTGTTTATTACATTTATTATTTATTCATAAATTATTAAATTTATTACATTTATTATTTATTCATAAATTATTAACTTGCAATTATGTCTCTTGCTTTTAATTTATTTATTTAATTTATTCATTTCATTTATTCCATTTATTTTGTTTTGTTTTATTTTATATTATTTTGTTTCGTTTATTTTACTTGTTTTACTTATTTATTTTATTTGTTTTAAATAAAATATTGAATGAGGATGATTGGGGAGGTTGCGTTATTCATAAATCATTAACTTGCAATTATGTCTCTTGCTTTTAATTTATTTATTTAATTTATTCATTTCATTTATTCTATTTATTTAATTTTATATCATTTTATATTATATTATTTTGTTTATTTTCCTTGTTCTATTTATTTATTTTATTTGTTTTGGGGTCACGCGCATCAAATGCCGCCCTCCATATGCTATTTGCATACAAATTAACAATTAAAAAAAACCGGGTGCCTGCGGGGAAAACCGGGTGCACTGCGCAGCCGCAGCTGCGCAGAAAACCGGGTGTAAACGCGGAAAAACTGAATGCCCTTTTTTTTTCTTTATTATTATTACTATTTTTTTTTATAAAACAAACTTTAGAATCAATCCAAAAAAAAAAAAGGAAAAAAAAACATGTCCTCTTGTTTTCTTTCCCCTGTCATCTAGCTGCAAAAGAATTGGTAAAAAAAACCAAAAAATAAAATATTTTTATTTTATTATTTATTTAAAAAAATCTGTTTCCTTCCTGAGTGGAAGCATATATCCTGTGTTTCCTCCATTTCTCTGCTCTAGCCTTCTTACTAGATACATTTGCTCTATACCATCTGTTTCCTCCCCCGAAATACAGCTTATGGCGCACTTTACTGCTTACAAAACCAAACCTGGAAGTCCAAGAGCCTTGTGTAATGAATGCATGCTCTCCTGAATAGCTCAGAATCTGTAAGAAATCAAGTGAGTCTGTGAACCCCCCGGGTAATTCTCTCAGCCATTCTTGTCCTTTCCTCTCCCTCTTGGGCCTGTTAGTCTCATCAAATACTTCTTGAAACTTGCGGGGAATATAACGTTCAAGCCAGTAGCACTCAGATCCGTGGTCCACTGCAATAGGTGTTGCTGCCCATGCTGCCTCTGCTTCTGAAAGTCTTTTGTCCACTTTACGCTGCTCCTCATCTGTGAGCATAGCTGGTCCCAACTCATTTGCCCAATCTACTGGTTCAGCAACAAACACTTGCCAAGGTTCACCCCCTACTAAAACTGGGTGTGAATCCTCACTGGCCAAGTTTTGTACTTGTGGTAATTCTCCCTCTCTTGAAGTCAGCTTGGTGGTTTTTAGCATAGATTCCAGTTTTTCCAATTGATTCCATTCCACCACCGGGATGTAATCTTCCGCCAATTCCAATTTTTCATTGGCCAATGTATTAAAAATATCCCAATCAGCAACTTGGAAGGAGCAATTCTGCCTAAGGGTTGGAGCTTCTTTATGACATCCTGGAGTTCTAGGCAAACATATATGTATGCATACTCTCCTTCCTTCTGAATCAGGAAAGCTTAATACCTCTCCCTTCTGATTGGATAACTCTAGTCTTACGTTATGGTCTGCTAGGAAAGGTCGGCCTAAAACTGTATGTACTGAGCCTCTGACAACAAAAAAGTTAGCCAAGTGGACATAGCCAGGAAGCACACTAATTGGTATTTTTTCTGCTAGTCCCACAATTGGTGTGAAGTGACCCCCAATACCCTTGAGACGCATAAATATCTCCATAGTGACTAGTCCTAGCTGATCTGCAAGGGTGTCTGGAATCATATTCATCTCTGCCCCTGTATCAATTAAAGTCCTGACTCTTCTCTTGTTGATTGTCATGTCTACCATCCCTACGGGACA
Source organism: Puccinia hordei (assembly GCA_007896445.1). NCBI lineage: Eukaryota > Fungi > Basidiomycota > Pucciniomycetes > Pucciniales > Pucciniaceae > Puccinia > Puccinia hordei. The sequence goes on from RDRW01000301.1 coordinate 264,900, forward strand.
AGTGTATGTAAGACCTAAATTATCCTCATCTTGAACAATATCTGTTCCTACTGAGCAGTTGAGTTCTCCATTATTTGCTCCTTTCCCAGGTGTTTCAGATTCTGGTTGGGATTCTTGTAGACCTCTCAAGAAATGTGGGGCAATTTTTACAATTTCCTCCAAAGTGAGAGTGTATGTCTGTTTATAGAACTTGTTGCGGATGGACTTGTCCAATCTAGGGTCTGACTTTTCCTTCCTTTCTGGAGACTCTTCACTAGGTTTTCTTTCCCTTTCAGATACCTGTGTTCTGTGCTGCACACCCTCCCCTTCCACATTTTCTTCCTCCTCCATCCAGGATCCAGGAAGGCTTTTCCTCTGAGTGCCAGATTTTAAGGCTTCTTGATTTGGTGGGGGTGATTTGCTGGTTGACTCCTGTGATTTGGCAGGTAAGGACTGACTAGTCACTGGAGTGGTTTTCTCCTGAATTCTTTGGGATCTTCTGAGTCCAAAACCTATATTGGTCTGTAAGTCTCCTTCATCAGTTTTTATTTGAGGCGGAACCCATGATCCCCATTCTTCTAGCTCTATGACGGCTGAAGTTGATTCTGGAGCCACAGCAGTGGTCTTGCTTTGTTCTTCATGGAACCTTTGTACCATTTGCCGCACCAAGGAGTCTTTATCTACTACGATGGGCTGTCTATTTGGATAATAATAAACCCCCTGATATCTAAATACCTTCCTTTCTTGAATATCTTGGTTATATATTTCACATTGGGTTATGGTGTGTTTGTCTTTACAGTAGTAACATTCCAGTGGCGTAAAACGAGCTCTTGTGTCTGAAAACCCTGGTCTTGAATCTGCAAAGCCTGGTGATGATGGTCGGCTAAGATGTGGAGGTGCCGCTCTAATCTGGTAATCTAGTGCGTTGTTGAGTTTCTTTATTTTCTCCTTTAATTCTTCCACTTCATTAGGTTCTTGAATTTCAACCTTCTTTTTAGGTGACTCTTTTGACACCTCTGGGGTTTCATCTTCATCAAAATCAATGATAATCAGTGCCATTTCAACATATTCTTTTAAGGTATCCAACTCAGGAATAATATTGCGTCCATCTTTGGTTTTTGTAAGTTTCTTGGCATGGGCTAATTCTTTAGTTACTTCCTTCTTTAGATCAGATGAAAGGGCTCTCCACAAAGGATTTCCACTCTCGGAGTTCAGATGACTGTATTTCATTCTGGTAAAGTAATCCGTCATCTCTTCCAGCTTGCCAATGAACCTTTTGTACTCAATTCGGGTTTTGATCCCCTGACTTTCTTGAGCCTTCTGAACCAGCTGAGGTATAGCATCTTCCTTGTATTTTCTAAATGGAATATCTCTTCCCCATTTCCTAATCATCTGTTTCTTGAGAAGCTCCCAATTTCCAGTTACGTGTCCGTCCATTTGCTCAATAGCTTCACTTATCTTTTTATTGTTTATGATAAGTGGCAGTTGGAAAGCAACATCAATTGCACCAGCGCTTTGAATAGAAGCAACTTTTGCTATTCTCTGTATAAACATCTCCATGTCCGCACCGTCAAAATAGACAGTTGTTTTCTTAAGGTCTAACATAACACCTTTGCGCTCATCTGGTAATAATATTTTACTTTGCGGCCTGGTATGACTTGATTCCGGGGATGGACTCTCCAAGGAGGGTGAAAGTACGGGAGTCATTAAGAAAGTTTCCTCCCCTGCTCCAATAGTTGGGTCTAAACCTTGTGTTCTATCTATGTGCGGTGTTGATGTGGCAAATCTCAAAGTTGTTCTTGGTGCCTGGGCTGGTGCCTCTGGGAGAGGTATATTCTGAGGTGTCCTGAGTAAGGCTTTTAGCCCTTCCCGCTCCTTACGCATTTCCCGCATTTCTTGCATAACTTCTTCCAAGGAAACTTGCAGCTTAGATATCTCCTGTTCCTGCTCCTGGATAATTACTGAAGGGTTAGTAGTTAGGTCTGCCATTGTGGTATTTGCTCCTGTGACCCTTTCTAGGACTTCTGATTGATCTTGAGTCAAAAGGTGAATATCCTTATTGTCTTGGGGGACCTCGTCTATGTATTCACTGATAAACTCCCGTTCCTGTTCTGTCAGACTGGGGTTGTACCAAACCCGCTCCTGTTCCTGGTTTCCCGTCGTGCTTTTATTCACTGTTTGTTGATTTCCTGTTGCTGATGATGTTCTTTTGTTGATCTTCTGAATTTTGTTGGCCACTGTTGGGACACCAGATGTGAGAACTCCTTTTGGGACGGGTGGCAGTTCTGCGAGGGGGGAAATACCAGTAATAATATTTCAAATATGCAAGAAGATATTACAACTGCTATGGGTGGTTTGAAAGACCTGCCCCTCTATGATACTACACAAGAGCTATCACAACAAATTTATTTATTTTTATTTGTTGTGGCAAACTAATGATAGAGAAAACGTATGTGTAGCAGTCTCTATCAGACCTAGATCAAACTTGAATTCAGTGGAAATGGGTTTGGTGGAATTTGTATGGGCAATAGAGCCGGGGTGGTTTACAACAGGCTTGAGTCAGATGATGGAAATAAGTCTTAAAGTAAAGTAAAAAGAATTCTTGATGGAACTGATATTATATGTGAACTATCCAAAGTGTAGTTGCCCTCTTCCTTGACCTTCAGTTCAGAGCACAATGGGTTAAAGTCAATTTTACTTGTTAAGAGCACAAATGGTGATGTTAGCTACTGGACTACTTATGTATCCTCTGAGGTATGAAAGATTTTTGATGGGTCACTTGATTGAGATCACACTGTGGGATTTACTTGGATTTGTGATGGAAACTCTGAATGAGATGTGTGTTCTGCTTAGGATTCCTCCTCTGGCATGCTGAAACTGAGGAGAGAAAACCTCCTCCTTTTATAGTAAAACGTGAGGGATTTCTGCTGGTGTGACTGCCATAGAGGTGCTCATATGATGGTGGTGGTAAGGGTATCCATGTGGTGGTTGTGGTATTCATGTGGTTGTGGTATCCATGTGGTGGTGGTATCCATTAAATATACTACAACTATGCACTTGAAACTAATTCTATACTATGTACTATCAATATATATTCCTAAAGCCTGAAATAACAGTTTAATCCAGATATCTTTTAAATGAGGGGAGCTAGCCTAGTGGTTCCAGTGAGTGACTAGGGGTTAAATGACCCGTAGAACCTAATTATGCAATAATACATCTAGAAATATGTCTCCTTATCAATAGTAAACTGTAACTCTATGTGATTTGATACTTGGAACACATTTGGCACACCACACCACAGAAGGGAAGCTAATCAATCTGAAAGCCAGGTATGTAGCAAAGGGCTATGCTCAAATAGCTGGTGTGGAATTCCTTGACACATTTGCTCCAACAGCCACATTTGTTTCCCTACGCCTACTACTGACGATAGCAGCCAAATGCAACTGGCCAGTTTACTCCTTTGATTTTGTGGCAGCTTATCTACACTCTCCAATTGATGAAGAAGTCTGGGTGCGTCCGCCGGAGGGCCTTGCCGTTCAAAAAGGTCATGCCTGCAAACTGCAGAGGGCCCTATATGGGACGAAGCAGGCTGCCCATTGCTGGTGGAAACACCTGCAAGGCAAACTGAAGTCACTAGGGTATACCCCTAGTCAATTTGACAGCTCCCTTTACATTCTACATCATGTGGACAACGGAGTGGTCTTGGGATCCAGTGATGAAATACTCAAGCAACTTGAACAAGACTTGCAAGACTGCCTCGAGATCAAATGGCAGTCAGGTGTAGAAACGATTGTAGGAGTAGAAGTCACAAGGGGCCAAGGTAAGTTTTCCCTTAGACAAAAGAAACTGATTGAGAAAGTCCTACAGGAGCACTGGGATGGAAAATCACTTGCCAGGTTGCCACTACCGGCAAACTTTACCGCGGAAACCGCTGACCCAGAGGGTGACCCAAAGAGATCATCAGAATACCTTTCTGTTGTGGGCAGTCTTAGCTATCTAGCGGTCGGGACCAGACCAGACATAGCGTACGCGGTCAACTACATGGCCAGGTTCAGTGCATGCCCTGCTCCGTGTCACTGGAAAGCATTAAGGCATGTGATTAACGACATAGCTAACACAAGGGATAGATTCCTGGAGATCAAACCCCGGGACTTGGAGAAACCACTTCAGTGCTACAGTGACGCAGGGTGGGGGGGCGAATTCCAACGGTCCTCTTACGGCATCTCTCTTTCCTTCTACGGGGCACAAATTCTCTGGATAGCCAGGCGACTGCATACAGTAGCAGCATCGACCTGCCAGGCTGAATACATGGCGCTGGGGATGGCTACCTGACAACTCTGGTGGGTACAACAACTGATTGAGGACATTCTAGGGCATAAATTCACCGGGCATCTCATGTGCAACAATGAATCAGCAACAAGGGTAGGAAAGGATGATAGCTCAAACAAAAGAATAAGACATACAGCAAGGGAGTTTTATATTACTAACCAAACGCTTTTTGAGAAAAAGGCATCCTTGTCCTGGGTCTCAACTGACCAGCAGCTAGCCGATATACTTACAAAGGCCCTTACTCCAGAAAAACATGAGTATCTGGCCCGTAAGGTTCTAGGCTTACAGGAAAACGCTTCGCCTAGTCGACAGGGGGGGTGTTAGGACACAGGTATGCTTATACCTAGAGTCCTATTAGTAGCCGACTGCGGCGTAGAAATTCTTTTATATAGAACTATAAATATAGTTCCATCTCTCTCTTTATGCAATGAACATAAGTGTGTGCGCTTTCATCACAACAGAAAGCCCCCGGGCTCGGAGCAAGGGTGGTGCGCGCGTACAGGGAGAAATATGGTCCATGGGACGCGGCATGGACATGAACTCGTCCTGCTCTTGACTCTCCAGGACGGTCATTAGGCACTTTCCAAAAAACTTCTGCTGGATGGTTGATTGGACACTTTTCATCCAGATGAGTGCCCTCATGGTGAATCTCTCTTCCCATGTATCTCAAGGTGTATGTGCACATTGTTCTTACCTGAAATAGATTAGGCCTGTTCACGCAGGGACTGAAAATTTAAAATTAACTTGAACATATGCATAATAAGTGGAAATTTTGAGTCCCATCAGTAAGTGGTCCGCACCTATATGACCAGTCCTATGTATATATAACTTGCTATAACTCAGAAACAAAAGTGACACAACAACCAAGTTTTTGGTACACCTTGCACTGCAAAAAAAACTGGCTCAACTGCCTGCAATTGACATGCAAGAGTAAAAAGGCCATGTGAATTCTACCTGTGGAGAATCTTTAAGGGTGGGGTTGCTGAATTTTAATGGTGGAGACAGGAAGCACTGATTGAATAGATGGTGGCATACTTGCACCATATGATGGTTGTGCTGGGAGGCTTAGATTGCTGACTGGAATAGGTGAAAATGTCTTAGACGTCATGTTTGAAATTTCATGATTGATTGTGAGGTTGTTCAGGTAAACAATGTGTGACAAGGGTTCTAGGAAGGGGGTACACATGATTAGTGAACAATAGCTGTGGTTGAAAGTTGAAAGGAGCAACTCTATGACAATCTATTGCAGAGAGAGGGCGCTGTACAGTAATTTGATCTGAGAGGTTTGCTCTAAAAGGTGGTTGCACAGAGCCTCTCTGTGGACACCAAGGCCCATGAATAGCCTAGTAAATAGTAACAGCACCCCAGTACTCTTATTTATATTAAATATTTCATAATGAGGAATGGAGATAAAAAATGTCACTACCAGAATAATTGCCTAGGTTGAGTTCATCCCAGTTAAACTAGGATGAAAACAACCAATTTAAAATAGGTTGACCTCAACCAATGAAATATAAAGCCAAGGGGGGTCCCTTGGATTTATATTTCATCAGTTGATTTCAACCAAGTCTAAATTGGTTGAGTGCATCCCAGTTTAACTAGGATGACTTCATCCTAGGCAATTATGCTGGCAGTGTGTGGCATAGTATAATATTGCAATAAAGCCTAAAGGGAAAACAATATTTCCATATATACTACATGTAACAAGCCTAGAAATCCAATTGTGGCTTATTCTGTGGCACATTTACCCAGAATTAAGCCACATCTGTTATTACATAACACTGATACATGTATAGCAAGGCTGTACTGTTTGTTTAAATATATATATATATATGTATATATGTATATGGGGCCTTCATCAGCCCAGTAATAGATCCCCAGCACCAGGAAATAACAATGATCACTTGGCTACAAGTGACATTGCAAATGACAAACGGGCCTGTGTACTTTCTGGTATACTTTTATACAAGTGATCATTGTTTTTTTTTCCAAGTGCTTCCAACTGTCCTTTTTTTACCCTTGAGATTCTCAACTTCCCACTAGGATTATTACTAGTAAGTAATTGCCCCTGTTCCCTTGAGAATCTCCTCCATTTTTCTTCTGGGACTTGAACCACATCTGTTCACAGGCCCCCATGGGCTCAAGGTACCTAAATGCTCTGCTTTAGAATGATATATTAGAGGTATTGACCTGCTCCTGATTTATAAGACCCCTCTGAGATTAATTTTATTAACAGAATTATTTGAAATTTTACATTTGGACATTCTTGAACTGTCAGTTGTCTGGGCTGGTAATTAACCAACCCAGCAAAGATCTATGATTACTTGTCTAAAAATGAAATCAACAAGTACAAGCTATGTAACTTGTAGACAAGTGATCATAGATTCTTCCTGGGGCCACATCTACACTGCCAACATAATTGGCTGAATTGAGGCTAACCCAGTTAAATTGGGATGCATCCAACCAATTCAAACTTGGCTGATCTCAACTGATGAAACGGAAACCCAACTCCCCCCCCCTGGGGTTTATAATATTTGAATTGGTTGGATGAATTCTGGTTTAACTGGGATGACTTCATCCTAGGCAACTATGCTGGCAGTGAGCTATATTTTTGTTTCTATCACAAGCTCATTTCTTATTTTTCCTTCACCATTTTGTACACCTGACCACTGATCTAGTCACGACATTGCCAAGTGCGTAGCTCTTGAAAAAAAATGGATTCTTCATAATATGCTCATCCTACATATCACCCTAATCTAATTGGGAAGGCTGGGCCCTCTCCATCCCCCATTCCCTCCCTCAAATATAGAAAAAAGTAAAAATCACTAAATAAGAGAGACATTAAGACGAGAGCCTTAGACCAGGTAACGATATGGGTGAAAAATGCAAGAGGGCAGGAAATTCATGAGCATAAACAGGCCTCATTCGTGCAAACTAGCAGTTATTCTGATGTTATAAGGAGTATAATTGACAAAAGAGATGCACTGAAGATGAGATCTAACCGGGGACATTGCTTCTAGACAAGCTCTGCTGCTGATTTTTTTCATCACAATTGATCAACGAGTGATCGATTTTTCCCCATCTGCGGGGTAACATAAGGTATATTGCCTTAGCATGATTTCAGCTTTGCGTCGAGGACAGTGGTCATAGATACAGTTTTTCGGCCATCGACGGGATTGATGGTGGCAGTGATGAGTGTTTTATTGTTTCCAGAGGCGACGACAAGGGGCCCGGTGGGGTTTATGTTGGTTTTCATGTGAACTTTCGGCGCTTTCTTTTCCTTCTCGTTGGCATTGGTCGCGTGAAGCTTTCGTAGTTTACGTTCGAATCCACCAGCCCACAAAACGAGCATCGGGATCCCAGCGATGATGTGGCCATACCACCCCAGTCGGTTGTAAACCACCCTTGTTCCCCCAATATCGAGCAATACGAAAGGCACGACGAGGTAATTTAAGGTGGTCTGGGTGCCAACGATGCATAAGCCATCGTAGATCATCTTGCTAGTTCGTGAAGAAGCTAGGAAAAATGGCCTGATGGCGCTTCGGATGGAACGACCCAAAGCTTGTAGAAAGCCCCCAGAGATAAAGGCCACGAAGTAGGCGGGTAATGGGCCATGCCAACTGATGTTGATCAAAGGGAGGGCCGTCAACTTATCCGCGGGAATCAACATTCCAAGAGAGCTTGGCTGTGACTTACGCAGCGGATGCTCCAAATGTAGCCATCGTCGACAGAAAACCTGGTTTGCCCCCTTCAATGACAGCCACTCGTTTATAAACAGATTCTCTCAACCAAATATTTGTTTTCATGTTCCAATTGTCAAACACTGCCTTATAGTTTTGTGCTAGCTCGATCTCCTTTATTTCAATGTTGCGTCCACCCGACCAGTCGCCTTTGATTCGATCGAATCCACATCCCGACATCGCCAAAGAGGCTTCACTGTGTCAAGATCATTTGAGTGTAAATCAATCGGGTTGTTGAGTTTTTGATAATGTGTTTTTGGTCAGTCGCAGAGATTAATCTACGCACGCTAGACTCCAGACTAGATAATACCTCGCTCTCGATATGAAACCAGCAACCTGCAAATGCCAAAGTCTTCAAGAAGAAAAGGCCATAACAAAGACCCTTGTTTCACCATCTTATGATACATTCCATGAAGCGATGTTGATCATGTTGGATCTAGATACTCTGCTGATAAAGATATGATCGACTGTATTCAACCAGTAATATGAAGAACTTACCTCTGGAGCCAGCTTTTAGCTAGAAAGTCGTCTTCCAATATTCTCTCGTAGCTCCATTGGCCACCATAGAGGCCGACGAGAGCAGCAAAGAGTAGACCAGTGGCAATCTTACGTAACGCATGAGCCCCACGGCCAGGAGGAGAGACAAGGCCTTTGTCGCGGCCTGTTGTAAATTTGGAGTATTCGCTGAAGGGGATAGCCGGTCCAACGAGCAATGATGGAAAGAAGAAGCTGAAATTATATACCAAGATGGAAGAAGTTAAGTCGACGCTGCTCTCGATTTACTCCTTAAATTGATCATAAATTTGGAAGCTACCAGTAACCGAAGAATTCGAGTAATCCTGGAAGCTCCCTGATTGCCGTAGAGCGTTGATATGGATCTAAACTTTCAGGCGGAAGCTGACCATCGTAAACATTCCAAGCAAAAGTTGAAAGTTTCATGACGAGGACCATTTGAGAGCCAGTTATCTGATTTGAAAGTTGACAACAACATTAGGTTCGGTGACTCAAAGGAGGGTGATGATGTCATATCATAAAATGTGAAACAAGACGACTAACTTCAACGGTATCCGGTGATACATCCCAAAAAAGGCGACGAGCATGACTGTTTTTTATATTACGATTTTTTGTTTCCCCCCAAAAAAAAGGTTTAGTTTAGTGGAGATGGAATATAGGTATAAAAAAAAGAAGACGCTTTTTCTAAGAGAAAGCAGGCTCAACTTGATTGTTAAATGTCCGAGCAAACCAAAGAATATCAGCCAAGGGGTTTTAGCCTTGAGGTTTTTAGAGTGTAATTGAACGTATAAAGTCAACCAGGTGGCTAAGCAACTCAAGACGAGCTGGATCCAACCGGATTTCAAGTGAAAAACACCCAGGAGAAATACGGTCGAACATAGGATTGAATAGATATGAATTGATGTCGATCGTAAGTTGGCCAATGGAATCGAAAGTGGTGTAGAAAGGATTAAGAGGCTCAAGAGCTTTAGAATATCTTTCTGGAGGATTGGTACGGGGTGTGAACGGATTGATCGGATCAATATTTCAACAAAGAGTCAGCTTGATGAAAAATTCGTTAGGGTTCAATAATTAGATTTGTTTGACAACAACAATGAAATGTTTAATTATTTGGAAGGTATGGATGGTGCAAGGTCTGATAAAAGTAAGAGGAAAAAGGAATTTTGACACAATGAAGTGAACCGAAATGGTAACCCAGTTGGGTATAAAAGGGTGAGGAAAAAAGGTATCGAGTGACGTCGATGCTTACGGGGACTCCGATGGAGGCTGAAATTGAGTCAAGGCTCAAGAAGTGATCCATGAGGGATGAGAACTAAACGTATGCTTGGGAGAACCTGCAAGAAGAAAGCGGTGGTTGATGTCAATTCTTAATCTTGCTTCCAGATTTTTTTTAAACAAATATTTAAATATATACATGGGATGGTCATTACATACCTGGTCAGAGCGATCTTTGAGGAGCTGGACGCAGCCAAGAGGACCGACAAACACCACGCCGGAAGCTCTTGATTGTTTCTCAAGAACTGGCCGTTGTTACCGATGGAATCCGTGAGGGTCAGACTAGCAAAGAGATCGAGGCAACTGACTTGTGGTTTTTATATTCGACCAATATTTTGAATTCAGGAACCGGAAATCTCATAAATATAAATAAATATGTATATTTGTGGGCTTAAAATGTTAAAAATATGTATGTATGTATATTGTAAATATGTACATACATAAATAAATATATTTTATTTATTTCGACAATTCTGTGGATCCTTGTATTAACTATCCATGTCCCCAATGACTGAAGGGAAAAAACCAGGAGTTGAATGATCGAGGTCCAGTGGATGGATGGATGAGTTCCTCAGATCAGACTCTAGAGCCTGATCAGCCATATTAAAGATGTCACTCCTCATGATAGTTTCCTTTCAAACTTTTAACTCTCCATTAATCTGAATCCTGATCTGATTGTTTATACTGATGTGTGCGTATCTTGATCAACTCCTTTAGCTCCTCGAATATGAACAAGTGTATCTATCGATTTTAAAAGAGCTAATTCTGAGAATCTTACCAGAAATAATATTTTACAAAAGAAGAGAGAATTCGATTAAAGTATAGAATTATGTATCTGGATTCCTGATCAAGAAGCTCGCTCAGTTCTCCTGAGAGTTTCAATTATTACCACAACTTTTCAAACAAGGCTGAGCTCACAACAAAGAGGCAAAACTAAAGTATATATATATATATATATTTCAGTAGGAGAGGCAGAGATAAGAGAGACAACGAGACTGAATGAAATGTAAAGAAAAAGGCTGAAAGGATTGAGCACAAGATCAGAGATAGAAACAAGCAGAAAACACACAAACTAGCTGGGAAAGAGACTGTAAGAGGTGAGTTAGTATAAGGAAGGATAAAAGATAAAAGAAGAGAACTGGATCATGATACATTGTGGGAATAATGAGATACTCAGTGAAAGGTCTTGACATGTTGCCTGCGACTGTCCTTTGTGCTTTTCTCCTTTTCCACTTCAGCTGTTGTTTCTGTTTCCACAGGAACAACTCTAGAAACTGCCAGCAGTCAACATGCAGAAGCTCAAGGGAAGCTTGTATTGATACTCAAGCCTTTCTCAAAGGTTGTTTCAACCAAGCTTTGATGCACACTCACTTTGTATGAAAGGGTATGATGGAGTTACATGGAGCTAAAATGGCAGTTACACTGAAATATGCTGCATGTCAACTGCTAGCAGTTTCTAGAGTTTTTCTTTTGGTGCAAACTGGACCAAAACCACTATGATGAAGCACTGGTCATCCTAAAGATCCACTTCAATACCAAGATCATAGATCAATTTGATCTCAAAGCCAAAGGATGCCCTTCTGAATTCTGGAAACCCCTAGAGGCACACTACCAGCCAAAAATCATTCAAAATCAAACCACTTTTTTTAATAGTATCTTAACCACTGTCCTAAACTCCAATGACGTTGAAGAATCCCTAGCCAACCTCTCCTATAACACCTGCCAACTCTGTGCCCTGATCATCAACAACAAGACACAACCATCAGTCTTACTGGACACCACCATTGCCATGTGGTGCATGTTCAATCTCCCTTAAAAGTAGAAGAACTTGGGAGAACTTATACTCAAGAAATTTCAAATCAAGAAGAAGTCCCCTACCATCAAGAAAGTGGGTGAGGAGATCCACTGTTTCATGCAAGAGAAAACCAATGCAGCCAAGACCTCAAAATATCTGGCCATTTTCCACAAGGCTGCCAACTCCGTGTATGTCAACAACAGTCCCAAAGTCTCTCCTGGTCCCATAACCCCAAGACAGTTCACAAACCTGAGGATTGTTCCCAAATCAAGCTTAAGCCACCCAAAGAGGAAAATCCCATAAAATACCTGCAGGTCAATCTGCACCAAAACAAATATATACTCATCCTCAAATCTGGGGCTACAACATCCATTTTCAATTCCAACTCCTTCTCCCCTCCTTACCAGGGCATCCACAATGATTTGTACCTGGAAAAAGGCAACAAAGCTAAATCCATTGGCCAAGGGACTTCTTCCATCAAACTTCCCCACAAAATCCTTGAAATCAAGAACTCTCTATACACTCTTGACTGTTGAGGGGGGAACAAGTTCACTATTGCCAAAATGCAGGGTGTGCCAGTAATCACAGGCACCCTAGCCAATAGAAAATTCATTTTACATCACATACTCCACTCTGCCCTCAAGGTGGACATCAATTCTCAATCCATACACAAGAAGCACCCAGTTGCTGGCCATCCTTCTCCAGCTTACTTTTCCAAAGTTTTCCCCAAAATCACAAACATTTACTTCACCTGCAACACCTGCCACCTCTCCAAATTGCACAAGAAAATATTCCTGGGAAGCTTCCCCACTCCTTCCAGACCTATCAAATACCTGAATGTTGAATTGGACAGACCCATCTCAAACCCTTCTTTCCCAGGACACAGATACTTCCTTTGCACTATCAATGGGCTCTCTCATTTCATCTGAATCAGATCCCTAGCTTTCAAAATAAATGTCAACAAGACACTCCAAGAATTGTTCCTGAAAATAGAGAATGAATCCAAAAACACCAGAGTCAATCTTGTCTCCAAAAATGGGAACAAGTTAAAAAACAAGAGCCTAACCACCTTCTACACCTCCAAGGGGATGAACCACCTCAAAACAGAACCTTAGGAGAATCTTCTGGCCATAAGAGGTAACTGTACTACTGTTGCCAAACTCTGCTGTCTATTGAAAATTTGCAGCTAACTTCATTTTTCTGGGCCAAGGCTTCTCAGACTTCTGTATACCTTGAAACAATCACCACTTTTAAATCCAATGAATGTTCCACAATTTTCTCCAAATGATTCGGGAAAACTGTCTCCATTGCTCACCTCCATCTGTTTGGCTGTGAAGCTATTTATTTTCTTAAAAGGTCAGAAGCAATTTTTTTCCACCACACTATTTGATCACTAAGTTTTAGTTTAGTGGCTTTGTGTTCTTCCAGGACATTTGGAGTGTTAGCTTGTGCTACACCTTGCTAAACTAACAGTTGGCTTAGCAAGAGATTTCTCAAACACATTTTCTGTAGTTTTAGCTTTGTAAAACCACTGCTACACTGACAATCAGCTGTCTGCTCACATCTTTTGAAGTTCCAATTACCATAGAGACCTCAGATCCACTCTATGTTTTGGAATTTGACAGCTATCTCTCTCTTCTTTCCCCTTTTCCATACCTGTCACTCATTCCTTTCTTTCCAGGTGCATATGCATTTCACCTTCTGTCCCACAGCTTGTCCCCATAAACAAATGGCATATATATATTCTGGATAAACTAAGAAATGAACAGATCATTTCTCTGCACCTTTTCCCTGAGATTATTGAGTCTCTTGTAGTGTGGAGCTTTCTTTCTCCCACAAACTAGCAGCTTTAGCCCCTTTTGGGCTTCTTTTTCCATCATTCCTGGTCTTGAGCCTTTCTTCTTGTGCCAATACAAACTCTTCACTCTGCCTCAAAAGGCATCATATTTTCACCATGCTACACTAAATTTGAGCTATTAGCTTTTTTTTCTGGCTATTTAGCTGAATTTTCCCTACAGGTTACACCAGGAAAAAACAATGCTCACTTGATGACAAGTGACATTCCAAAACTTTGGTTGTGGCTAAAACGCTGCTCCAATCCTACTCTTCCTGTATATTTGATTCTTGGTGGTTTAATTTAATAGTTCCTTTTCCACTGGCTCATCACACTTCACTAAATAAGCTCATTTGCACTGATTCTACTCAGTTTCCACTGATTCTACTCAGTTTCCACTGATTCTACTCAGTTTCCACTGACTCTACTCAGTTTCCACTGATTCTACTCAGTTTCCACTGATTCTACTCAGTTTCCACTGATTCTACTCAGTTTCCACTGATTCTACTCAGTTTCCAATGATTCTTCTCAGGTACCAGTTCTTTATGCTGAGTTTGACTGATTCCATGCATTTTCCTCATCCTGCTCAGTTTTAACTGATTATGCTCATTTTTACTGAGTCTGCTCGTTCTTTACTGATTCTGCTCATTTTTCACTGATTCTGCTCAGTTTTACTAATTCTGCTCATTCTTTACTGATTTTGCTCAGTTTCACTGATTCTGCTCAGTTGTCACTGGTTTCATTATTTTCTGTTGCTCATCAGTTTTTCCTGGCTGAGCTCAGGAGTTGATATAGCAAAGCTAAGTGCAAGCTCTGGCAAAGATGAGTGTTCAGTCTGGCACAACTTATAAGTGTTCACTCCAGCATAGCTCAATATTCCCCCTAGGGAAGCTCAGTTTTCACTCTAGTAGCTCAGGATTAGCCCTAGTGAAGGTGAGTGTTCACTTTGGTGCAGTTCAGTGTTCAATCTGGTGCAGCTCAGACATAACTGTTGGGCAGAAGGAAGGCACATCAATGAGGGTGGGAATGAAGTTTCCACTGAGCTATGTACCTATTTTAATCAAAGCTGAGCAGCGCTGAGAAGCGCTGAGCAGCTACCCAACACTTATATGCACAGAAGGCAGAAAGAGCTGTTATGAGCAGGCAAAGCCTCTGGTTGTGCAAGGTAGAAAAATGAATACCCAATTGTGTTTTAAAATTAATTCAAGGAGTAGCAGTGGATAGATGGAGGATAGATGAGTGAAGTTGTCCAAATGTCACTTGCCATCAAGTGATCATTGTTTTTTCCTGGTGTTAGCTTTGAGGATTATAAGCTAACACTAGTTTTCAACTGCTAAAATGACATCTTTTAGAAGTGTAATTCAATTCAAATCACCTATGGGTATTGATCCCAGGCTCAAAAGGGGTGGAGTTTAGCCACAGCCTAGTCTCAGGCTTAAAATCTAGACCACAGGTACCCTTAGAACTACTACCATGAATGAGAATTTATCTCTTACTCTGTGCTCATCTTGAGTTTTTTTAAAAAGAATCCCTGGATTGTTTTGTTTTTTTTAGTACTTCAAGTGTTTTTTATGATTTTTTTGTGAAGAACTTTTTTTTTCCTTTCCAAGATGATTTCCTGCCTCCTCATCAATCATCAACTTCAACCATCCAAATCATCTCATCACCCACCTCTGTAAGTACCCTTTTCCTTCTCCCACCCAGCTCCCTTTATCCTCCTGACCATGAAACTCTGCCTAGAATCAGGACCACTACCTACCTAGGCTCTTCCTGCAAGGCCCCACCCTTCTTGATACTGCCCATGACCCACCCTTCCTACCCTCACAACCATATCTACCCTGATCAACTCTGCTACCCTACCACCTGTCAGTCCCCACCCTCCCTGCTACCCTCAATTGGTCAATTGGTCAATTGATCAATTGATAAAATATAGATCAATTGGTCAATAGACCCAGCCTACCTACCTGACCTTGCTACCCTGCCTAACCTCAGCACCACCACTACCCTACTTACCCTAGAGGTTTCCTCTGGTCAAGAGATACACTTCTCTTTTACAGAGGGATTTCTTTTTTTTCTGGATATTTTTAGAGGCCCAATTGGCCCTCACACAAAATAGGAATATTAATTATCAGCATAAAAAACTGCAGAAAATAAAATTTTATTTTTAATAAATTTGGCTACCCAATTTCTTCTTCTTCTTTTGTTTTGTAATTTCTAAGTAATTTCCAATAATTTATGTCCTGAAATGAGATTATAACTCAATTTGGGGCCTCTGTGGCCCAATTTAATGGAATTTGGACACAATTCCACAGGTGGATGGAAATGTGTGATACACAGAGAAGAAAATGTTTGCACATAAATTCCAAGCACAAATATTTCAGGAACAAAGAACTGTGCATTATATGTGAACCCTGAAATTATAAGCGGTAGGGTGGCATCAGAACATAAAAAAGTGTTGTGCAGGGGATTTAATGTAGAAATCACACAAGTGTCACAGAGCTCAGCACACCAACTCAAATTCTTCCCCCCTTTCTTTCATGACAAAAGATCCTCAAGAAACCAACTCAACAACAATCTTCATCCACATCATTCAACATCAACTCAACTCATCATCAGTCAAACTCATCTCCTTCTTCTTCCTCCCACTTCCTCTTCTTCTTCCTTCTATTCCTCCACTTCCACTTCTTTCTTCCTCTCTCTTCTTTACTCTACACTCACACCCTTATGCCTGGTAAGATTTGTCCTTAAGTTTACTTGACTTCAAACCTCAAAACTAATCAATCATTCTTCCAGTCCCATCATCTTCTTCTCAATCAATCTTGTCTTTACTCTTCTCTTAAACAAGTCTCTTGTCTCTCAAATGTTGGTTTCCTATCCTTTTCTTTCTCTCTCATTATCTCCTATTGTCTCATCTCTGATTGTTATTCATCTAGTATTCTAGCTCCTTTTTAGGCAAGCAATCATAACTTCAATTATCTTTTAATTAATAGAGAAAAGATTGGTAGCTGTATAGAGTATGTGCAACAAGCCCAAACAGTACCAAAACCTCAGGATTTTTTAAATCTTACATCTTCTATTTTCCCTGAAATTTTTTGCAATGGAGTGGTATCATAATATGAGATATAATAAGGTTTGTGCAGAAGGTTAGTAGGAAATATCTGGAAGATTGAATAAGTTTTTCAGTAAAAGCCCCAGTAGGCTAATAGTTTGATAGTATTTTAAATTGTTTATATATTCTTTGCCTTAAACTATTGGCAATGGAATGAAAGGTTGGGGTGAAAAATAAGGGGTGTACACTAGTAGGTATTATGACCACTGTGCATCCCTTATATCTCATTTTATAAAGTAGAACAATTGCCAAGAATTTCAGGGCACATAGAATATATAAAATCAAAAAATAGTGTTAAATTATTACCTTTCTGGTACATTTAATGTAAAAATTATTCACATAGCTAGATATTTCCTACTAATCTTCCACACACCCCTCATATCTCATGTTATGATACCAATTGAAAAACATTGCAGCATACATATAATATGTAAGATTGAAAATAGCCCGAGGTTGTGGTACTTTTTGGGCTTGTTACAAAAATGTTCTACAGCTACCAATCTTATCTCTATTAAGTCCCCTGCACAGCACTTATATTTTAAGTTTTGATGCCACACCATTGCTTATAACTTCAGGGTTCACAGTTCATGCACAATTCTTTTTTTCCTGAAATGTTTCTGTTAGCCATTTATGTTCAAAATGTTTATTCTCTGTGTATCACAAATTTCCACCCACCTGTGGAAATGTGTCAAAATTCCATCAAATTGGGCCACAGAGGCCCCAAATTGAGGTATATTTTTCAGGCCAAAAAACATTGGTAATGAATGATAAAGGTAAAAAAAGGGGGTATAAACTTAGAAAACTGGGTATGCAATAAAAGACTGGGTACATTTTTCTTTTTCCTTGTTTTTTGGCAATATTTCATCACCAAAAATTCCTGAAAATTCCCAAATTACTTATCAAGAAAAAAAATTGGTCCAATTGGACCACTGGGGTACCCAGTAAAACACAGGGTATGAATGTGGATTGGGGGCTCAAAATATACCCAGACAAACCAGGTACAAATGAGGAAAAACTGGGTACATTTATTAACCCCTATAATTAGTATAATTATAACCAGAGGGGCCTGACAAGTCATGGTTGGTTGAATCCCTCTAAGCTATTGTGCAAAGCAGAGGATTTAGGTCCACATATCAGAGAGACATCTTGGAGAAACATGGCAATTTTTTTATCCTCTTGGGGAAACATGTCAAAGATGACATCGTTCCTGCCTTTGCGACTTGAAGAGTCACCGAGGAGTGCTCGGATTCTCGGTAGGGTTGCTCGCTAACCCTCTCTGGAGTTTTAGCGAAACTAAATATTCTCAAGTTATATGTACACAGTATGGATATATGTACACCACGGACGCATTCAGGCGTCTTCAAGGCGTCTTTTTTTGTCGTCTTGAAGACCCTTTTTTCAATTCAGTAGAGCTGTCAGCAGAGGTTTTCGTCTACAAGACGACTTGAGAATCAATTACAAAATTAAAGAATCGCAGGCAAATGCGGTCTTCGGGGTGTCTTCGGGACAAATATTGTACTAAGTCGTCCTGAAGGCAGCTTTTTTTCACATTTTCGTCTTGAAGACGAATCAGATGTCATCGAGTTGCGTCCGTGGTGTATACATAATAAAAATCATGTAAACCCATAATCCTTTAATAAAACTTCGATGACAAATGACGTCAATCTCATCTCCACCCAGTCTCACACCAACTTCTCTGGACGAACCCTTGCTCTTTAACTGGGTTGACGATTTAATCTCATCATCTTAACCTGACAGCTCACAATCGACGATAATGCCCTCCGATTCACTCGTCCATGCCTCAAGTGGCGCCTTGGGTGGGATATGTGCTATGTATGTAAGATTCTTCGGAAACTCAATCTGGAGAGTTTATATTGCCTTGGTACTGAACGCTGTTCACCCATCACGTTTATCATTTCTTCTAGGGCTGTCACCTGTTCGTATCTTCCCTGTTGATTCTTTCTTGCTCCCCCCTTCTTCTCAATCAGTTGTACCACGACATGCTAATACTGGCGGCGGCAAACCAGATCCCCTCATCAGTATTTCAACCCGGGCTCAAGTCGAAGCTCGAAGACATCCAGGGGAGGTCAGTCTCAATTGATGATTTAACCATATTTTAGTCAATCCCGACATTCTGAATGACCTGCTGGTGTAGAGCTCTCTCGAGGCGGCGCTACACCTCATCAAACGGGAAGGGTTTCGGTCTCTTTACGATGGCCTAGGCTCTTCATTAATTGGGATTGCTGTTACAAATGGGTTTGCCATTTCCCGGCATTTTTTTTTTAATTTCATCTTTTTCCCTTGAATTGGGAAGTTTTGAATAAATTCAATTCTCACTTCAATGAGGGCTCTCGTTTGTCTGTTCACTTTAGGATTTACTATCTCTTCTTCGAAGAATCCCGAGCAGTACTGCTGTTGCGATCTTCCAACCAAACAAAGCGAGCCTTGTCGACAATTGAATCGATGTTGGCTGGCGCCGTAGCAGGGACCATGACCGCCATCCTCACAAATCCCATCTGGGTCGTCAATACTCGGCAAACCGTCAGAGTCGTTCGCTCAAACCCTGGCTTACCTTCCACCGCCCGCTCCAAACGCATGGGATTCTTACAAACCGTACTGCACATTCTTAGGACGGACGGGCCTATGGCTTTATTTAGGGGACTAGGCCCAGCTTTGATTCTAGTCATCAATCCAATCCTGCAATACACTGTATGTAGTTCCTGAAGCCTGCTGCCCGTGTTTTCTACCATCCATTAATACCCCTTCATCACTTCAAGCTATTTGAACAAATGAAAAATATTCTCATTGCTCGACGGAAACGATTATCCCCCAGCGGCTCAAATGTCGCAAAGGCGCACGTCCTCAAAGATGCCGACTATTTCATCTTAGGAGCCATTTCAAAACTGTTTGCCACTGGCTCAACCTACCCCTACCTGTAAGTGGATATTATCAGGGCAATCTCTGGCGAACTATTAGAAACGGAGAAGTTGATCCACGGAGAACCTCAAAATTTTTGCAGAACAGTAAAGTCTAGAATGCAAAGTGGTCAAGCAGAAGGAAAAGAATACCGTGATACATTCGACGGGCTGCGCAAAATTGTGGCTAAAGATGGCATTAAAGGTCTCTACAGAGGAATAGCCCCCAAACTGACACGTTAGTAATTGATTGACCTTTTCCACCCCCCTGATGAGGTGAGCTAGATTATTTGTTACCTACCGACTACTTACTCTTTCCGACTCTAATCCCTGTAGAGTCCGTTTTGACCGCCGCTTTCTTATTCTTGGCGAAAGAGAGGATATATGTCGCAACCAAGAAAGTTAGTAATTTTGTCCTTTTGGACTAAGATTGTTTGATCGCCTGTCAATTCGTACCTCGTCATCACCAATGATCCTGCTGAGTCACTGAAGCCCTTGTGAATCATCTTTTATTACATTTCAACCTATATCCGTTAATCTTCTCTTCTAAGGCATTAAAAACCGCATCTCAAATCACTCCGATCTAGTCGTAAGAGAGAAACAGTCACAGTCGAACTTATCGTTCAGTGTACCAGGAAAGATCAGTTGCAAATAGACTTACTGTTTTACTCTTGCTATCTCTTTCTCTACAAGATTTGTTTTATTCAGGTCCTTTGTACATAGTTTTCGGTACAATACCAATTGTAAAACACAGAAGTTCACATCTGCATTTCAGAATAGGGTATTAAATTTTATTACTTGTTATTTTATTCTACTTGACGCCTCATCTACATAGTAGCCCTGTTCACATTGGCAACTTCAACACCACTTTTTCATATTTATGATAAAAAGTTTCATAAAGATATCCGGTGGTCCGGCTTGGTAGGAAACAACTGAATCACGATGTTTAATCCTTTCTATGAAACTTTACAGACAAACGTCATAAAATTGGGTTTAAAATTCCCAATGCGAACCGGGCCAATAGCCTGGGTCATGATAGGTCTTGAGCAACAAACTTGATAACACAATCAAATACATTTTAGTTTCAATCTTGATTCCCATGTGCATGTTAAGCTTCCTGTTCGATAGATCAGTATGCTCAAATTTAGTGGCAGACATAAAACGCCACACCATGAACCAGAATAAAAATCTAAGGGTCAATATTGGTCAAAGGGAAGAAACATGCCAGGAATCATCAAAAGAAAACATGAGTCGCCATCATTGTTGCAATGTTTCAATGCTGTCTTCATTCCAGTCCAGGCACGCTCGACTGCTCCGTAGCATAACATGGAATTTTATTTCAAAGTGCCACCCTTAGAGACTAACGTGCACGATGTATGTGCACCTTGGAAGGAAGACTATAAATTAGCTCAAATGAAGTTATTTGGTGTTGTGGGGCAACGGAAGCAACAGTGATGTTTATTTGCACCCATTACACAACTCTTATGTGGACTGTATTCTGATTTAGGCGGATAACTATGCTAAGCATTTTGGTGGTCGACAACATGATGATGATGATGTACATAACTAGTGGGACATGAAGAACTTAGGTAGCCTAACTCTTTTTCCAGTTAGCAAGTTTTTCATGTTTCTCGATCGCCTGACATAGTTTTGCAACGTGGGTGTACTTATCGACTATGTCGGCGGATAAGCCTTCAAGCATACCTGATTTGTAGAGGGTGAAGGCCGCATAGAGTTTGAAATCCGCAACACTCAAATCGTTTCCGGAGCTGAAGGTCGTCCCTTTGTTGGCGAGATATCTGTCAAGATTACCAAGCATCCTGGGGATCCGCTCCTCAATGCTGACTTTCTTCAGGGTCTCTTTGCCCGGGTGGTCCGCTGCGAAAAAAACACTGGCGGCAGAGTACAGGTCTGCGAGGCGATCCGTGAAAGGGATCAGTATGTTATCAGGCTTGTTAAAACGAGATGATAGATTTAACATACCATCGCCAAAGTTCATCATCACATCTTGGCTTACTGCTTTCTCTGTATCGTCAGTATAAGTACCAGTGATTCGGCCAATGTAGCGTAAGATTGCCCCTTCTTGGGGGATCATAGTCTTGTCATCAATCGTAAGGATAGGCAGTTGACCGAACGGCAAGGAATCCTTGCGCTTGCCAAATTGCTCCCCAGTCAAGCGCTCGTCGGTGAACGGGATCCCACCATAATGCAACGCCAGTCGAATACTTTCTCCTCTACCACCCTGAGAATAAAAAAAGATACAGAGATGAAAGAAGTAAACAAACAGAACCATGTGAGATGGATGCAGAAGATTGGGTTCAAGTCATAGATCATGGGATAAACTCGAGGGAGGTTAGATATATTCGTTACGAACCTTGATATCAAAGTAGGTGAGCTTGTAAGACGGCATGGTGGTTCAAATTCTTTGAAAATATCAAGCGAAGGTTCAATGAGGATGGTCAACTTCAGGTTGTTCACATAAAATATATTTGTGTTTTCATAATTAAGGCCCCGTTTGGCGTTGGCTGCTTACATAAGATGATATTTATTATAAAATGCAGCAGATCTGTCCAAAAGAAATGCGTCACCGCAAGCTCCGGCAGGCAGGCCTAAACTCGGTGAAGAGAAAAGGGTCGGCACCGGAACTACAAGTGACAATATGTACAATTGTTGCGCCGCAGCCTGATCTTGCTGCGGGTAGTCTAGATTATGGTAGAGCATCCACAATTGTCTTGATAAGTCGGCTCGATAAGCTAAATTTATTGAGACAACACCCAACTTGTGCACTCAATAGCGCTTCACAGCTGTTGATTCTCTAGGATTCTTGATGAAGGTCCATAAAATTATGGACCTCTATCAAGCTCAATAAGGGAAGTTGTCCCTACTTTCACAGGTCACTTTTTAGTGAACCTTCCCCCCAACCAACCACCCAACTTCTCCCCACTCATTAACTCCCACCCCATGTAGTGCTCCTCTGCAACACAAGATATTGACTCAAGTTGCAGAGGAGCACAAGTGTGGAACCAGCTTGATGTCCCAGCAATACAGCTGGGTTATTGAGCTGCGAGTGGGGACAGTCTTGACAAATTAACTGTTGAGCTTGCTAACAGCTCCACAGTTTTCAAAAAGTTATCAAAAAAACTGTGGATGCTCTTATGGTTAAGAAACTAGAATATGTCATAACAACTTTGTATTTGTAATCTTGAAAATCCCTCAACTCTAACATTTATAATTCAATTTTTCTTTTATTTGTATATATTGTCTTGTTTTTTTAAGTGAAATTTGGCCTATCACATGGGACACTATGAATCCAAGTAACAGCCTTATGTGGATAGCATATGAAAACAACTAATATAACTAAGAAACACACTTATAAGATGAGAAAAATCACAAGAGATAGAACAGGAGGGGAAAAAATAAGAGAAAAGGAAAAGAAAGAAAAAGGTGTGGACTAGAAAGGAAAATCAATGCAGATGAGCAGGAAATTGTTTTCTGGAAATTAGAAAGCACACCAAGCCCTCCTAACCTGCAGCATGTGATTTAAGAGACCAGTCTTGAAGCAAATCTTGAGTTTGCAAAGGTACCTTTGGAGAGCAAGGTGTTGTGGTCTTTTTCATTGGCAAAAGTTCATAAAATGATAAACTTTTTCCCTAGCCCCACAATGAGGGCAGAGAATATCAAATCAACTATTTACACAAAAAAGGAAAAATTTCAGTGCACAATTGAAGGAATGATGCCTCTGAGTTGGAGGGAGGAGGAAAAAATGGCTCAAGACCGGGAATGAGGAAAAAAGAAGCCCAAAAAAGGGGCTAGACAGCTAGTTTGTGGGGAGGAAGAAAGCTCCGCACTAGAAGAGACTCATTGGTCTCAGGGAAAAGGTGCAGAGGACTTATGATGTTCATTTCTGGTCTATCCAGGATGTATCAGCTATTGTGAGTGGGGAGAAGCTGTGGGACAGAAGGTGAAGTGAATATGCATCTGGAAAGAAGAGAATGAGTTACAGGTATGGAAAGGGGGAAAGAAGAGAGAGACCCAACAACAGTGCTTGAAGCCAACTGGTTAATCAGAGAGCTGAGGGCTTGGGAAGACTCAATTAGGGAGGTTCTGGCTTGGGGGCTATGAGCTGAGTAGGTTCAGAGGGAACTTTAACAAAAGACCACAAGTGTAAGACACTACACAACTGGGATTGAGTAAAGAGACCCCAAGCACACCTGAGTGAGAGTTGATTTTTAAAAAAAAAGAGAAATTTGAATGAAGAAAAAGAAATTGTAGAGACTTGCACAAGCAACTATTCAATCTAATCTACATTGTGTTTCAAGTAGGTTTCAAACTATGACTATCACTATACAACCAGTTGATGAGTATGCTTAAACTGAGTAAACCTCAATAGGGTCAACTTCTTCCAAAGCCTATTGTTGGACTTTCCAATGTTTTCTTTTGAAAGTTGAGGAAGGTGTTGTGGTGTGCTAAATGTGTTCAAGTATCAAAAGTACATAAAAGCATAGTTTTATATCAAGGAGTGATATTTCTAGTTGTTTTATGGAAAGATTGTATTCTACAGGTGATTTAACCCATATTCACTCTCTGAAACCACAGGGCCAACTGAAATCAGACAAAATCTATTCAGAATAAATAATTTTGTCAAGTATAAGTACATAGTAGGAGCTTAATGTATAGTCACATGTATAGTCACATGTAGAGTCACACATATAGTCACATGTATAGACCCAGGGTTCATAACATGCTTGTTCTAGGACTCACCAGCAAAAATGCCTCATATTCTACTATATGATGGGGAGGTTGTTCCCTCTCAGAAAGAAAATCATGCCAGTTTTGGAACAGTAATTCTATTCATGGTTGCACAATGCCAAAAACACATAGCATCCAGTAGTGATCTCAATCAATTTTTCCCTTTGAGAATACCTTTCATACCTCAGAGAAGAATAACAGGTAAAAGAAGTAGTGTTGCTCCTTTGTTGTGCTCTTAAAAGTAAAGTGTATTCATCACATTTGCCCTCTTAGATGAAGGTTAAGAAAGAAGGCAAGAAAATTTGAATAGTTCACATTGATTCATCATCCATCCCAGAACAAACATGTCTTTTCTTTTCTGAAAAACATTTGATCTAAGTCTGATAAGGGATTGCTACTTATAGTTTTCTCTATCATAAGTTTATGCCACAAAAATAAATCAATTTTGTTGTAAGAATTCTGTGTAGTATAATAGAGGGGCAGGTCTTTTAAACCACTTGTAACAGTAGTATTACTTTGTTGGAATATCATATTGTTATTCCCCCCTCACAGAACTGCCACCCGTCCCCAAGGAGTTCTCACAGTGTTGAGGGACTCCAATGCCTTTTTGGCCAGTTGATGTGCAATTTCATTACCCAAAATGTCTTTATGGACAGGGAACCAAACCACACAAAGTTTTGCATTCCAACAGGAAGAATTCCCATGACTCAATCAATATCCTCAAGTCACTGTTGGCCAGGTTTTTGGTGCCTTAAATTTAATGGTTCTCCTGATGAGACCTTGGTTGTCTAAAAAAATCATTAGATGATGATTGGTAGCCATACCAAATAGTTCAACCACAAAATGTCACACAACCAGAACCCCCACTGCCTCACTTTCATGATTTGATACCATGACAGTTGTTTCCATTCAGAAAGTGCTCAAGAAATTTTTCAAAGGGCAAATTTTGGCCCCTGCACCACCTTTCTCTGAGTGGATGGATTCATCACTGTGGGTTATAAGCAGTCATGATAGAAGTATGATAAGAGGAAGGATTCTATCATTAGAACGATAGACAGGTAAGGTATTGGAAGTTTCATTCTCCATAGTGTTGAATATACAGATTCTAGTAAGTCAGCTATTCTAGCTGCAGAGCAAAGAGGGATAGACCTGCTAAAACCTGAATATAATCAACTAACGGCGGCAGGGTCAATTCACAGTCCAATAAAACTGAGGAGATGATAGACCTACCAGAGTATATGGCTTCTTCCTTGGTCATGGAGAGATTAAGTTGTTTTAAAATTCTTGAGGTCTTGGATGAAAAGTACAAAGAGCAATGGATAAACTCCAGATTCATACCAATAGCCATATCGAACTGATACATAGCTAGCCCATCAACCTGGGTGGAATCAGAAAATTATGGCAATCATTCCAAACTACTTGAAAGGATAAGAGAACAAGCAAGGTTGTTCTTCTTGGCTTTAACAATCTTCCTGTAAAAGAAGAACAACTGGTCTTGATACATTAAAAATGTTCAGCATTGACACTCTCAAATGGATGAAATCAGATGAAGTGGAACTGAATACTCCAAGTGTAAAGATTTTAATAAAATATTCATATCTCAGAGACAAACAAGATATAGATTGTTTTAAATCTGTTATTTATTTGCTATGTAATATTATTTCTATTGGTTATATATTATCTGTTATCATTTAATTTTAGCTTTTTATTATAAATTATTACTGTTGTAATAATGTATCTATTTTTATTTATTTTATTTTTAATTTATATATTTGTTTATTTATTATTGTGTAAGGATCATGTTCTGATCCTTCACTGTCTGTTGGAGAGGCACTAGTAAAAGAGCTCAATAGTTACTATGGAGAAGTTTCTATTACCAAAGGAGGGTTAATTTTAGTCTAGACAGGAGAGAAAGTTAGCTCTCAGTACCTACAAGTTATGGAAAGTGAGGAAAGGAAAATGAACAGAGAAGAAGGAAAATAGTTTACTTCGACAGGAGAGAAAGACCTCTGCTGTCTAGGTGAAGGGAAAGGATGAGACTAAATACAAGACAGAACTAGGATTATGTAATGTTGTGACATGTTTGTGTAAGCCTGTGAGAAGCAGGGCTTAAATGTTGTTCTAGTCAGGTTGTCTCTGGACTAGTGGCAAGCTTACAAACAATATTAGCCTATACAAGATCCAGAATTGGATGGTTGGGAGGAATGGAACTGGCAAGGTATGTAACTGGCAAGGTATGTAACTATGGTGTATGTACTGTGCTGGTTTTCTAATATTTCTCTAGAGGATAAACAGTCCTTCACAGGCTGTTAATAGATTCCAGAATATTATATTTGGGAGAATGAGAGCAGTTCCATTACCAGGAAGGTACAGGGGAGCTTCAGGGGGGAAGGCAGATTTATTGGCAGATCATTTAGTTCCAATGATCTATTTTGAATTTCTTTCCTCTTCCTTCCCAACCATCAACTCATCATTGCTTGCTGGCTCAGGCTAGTTTCTCTTTTCTCTTTTTACCCTTTGCAATCTCATCCTTTCCAACCATCAACTCATCATTGCTTGCTGGCTCAGTTCGCCTCAACAGGTAGTCTTTTTTATAGTATATTCACATATGGCAGCCTTTCCGTTTAGTAAATTATCAAACAGCAGAGAACAATCCAAGATATTTATGTTGTTATGAGATCCTGGAAGCCCAAAATTGGCATGGCATGTCCATAGGTCATGTGATGCCACAGCCTCGAGAATTACTGTTGGGCTCTGCAAATGAACCATGAAAAAATAAGAAAAAAATATACATGAATTTAAGCGTAGTAGACTCACCTTTTCTTTTCCTTGAAATTGCGCAGCCCAACCAGACAGGCAGTTTTTCCACTTTCAGTGCATACAACCTAGTGAGCCAAGTATCCCCAGAAATCCTTGCCTTGCACCACTTGCCAATCCTTGCCTTGCACCACTTGCCAGTAGTTGCTCCAAGTCTTCAATTGTTGGGTAACAGAGATATGTGGCAGAATAATGGCAACAATTGAATTACAGAATCTGACCATGCTTTCTGATGAAGTAGTCTCGGAGATCTGTAAATACTTATTGCATGTTGCAATTGGCAGTACCACCATATGCGAGCATACACAAAGCAGCTGTGATCTTAAAAATTGGAGAAAGACCCAGCTTTCGACAGGCATCCGGTTGTTGGATAAAGTAACTGTCGTGGTTTTCAACTGCCTTGATAATCCTCAAGAAAAGTGGTCGATTCATTCAAAAGCACCGTCTGGAGACCTCCTCCCCATAAAGAGGATGTTCACAAAAGTAGTGCTTGTATAGTAGCTGATAACTACCTTCAAAGTCCCTCGGTCGATTGGGATTTTTCCCAGGTTTGGATCCTCCATGAGTAGGATGGAGCTCGTCGTGTTCTTCAGCCTTGTTGAGTAGCAGATTAGTAGCCTCCAGAAGAGTTCGGGTTGTAATTGTGACCTGGAAATGAGCTGCCATCGTCTGTAGAGGATCTGCAAAACCACGGGATCAATTTCCATTGTTATTTTTTTTCTTCTTATATTTTGTTTTGATCACCACCTCTATAATAGTTGGAGGATTCGCGGCTTTTAGGGGGATACCCTTTCACATCATCAAGGTTTTAAGTACCAGCGGTGTGAAGGGAAGCAATTTGCGAGGCTCTAAATTTGCGCCGATGGATATCTCAACAATAGATTGAGGCACTCAAGTTGAGATACCAGGTGCGGAAAAGCTTAGGAAATACATTAGACAACGCCAAAGAGAAGATACTACACGTACTATTACTGCAACAACAGAAAAGGCTAGAAGATCAAACAAGCTTTCCAAAGAAACTAAAAGACTATGTACCATAAATTTAGCCGAAGCACATTATATTATTGAAGAAAACTAATTGAAAAAAAACTCATGTATGCTTTTTGAGATAACCAGGCACTGGATTGGCTTTGATAACACATTCTCTCCTCATCTTAATGAACTCTTCGCGTTCAAGTTCTTGTGCTTTGAGTTCTTCTTGCGCCCTGATCTCAGCTTCAATCTTCTCCTTATTTGCTCTAGTCTGTTCCCTATTCTCTCGTTCCAACATTCTTCTTTCGGTAGCCAGCCCGAAGCTCATCGTCGGTTTCTTGGGTCTTGAATGATCTTTGACTGGTAAGACGTGGTGGACAAGCGAGACATCTTGCCATTCTGGGAGTTTTCTGGACTGGACACTGTTCCCTAGTGACCCCGGTACCGAACTCGTTGACTGTCGCGCCTCAACCTCTCGCCACTAAACTCATAGGCAAAGTGCTTCAGCACCTCGAACGTAAGGGTAGGGTATATACATTTACATCTGCTTCATTGCAGAACGTACCTGATTCAAGCAGCTTTGGAACCTACTCGCCGTTAGATGAGAGTTCTGCGGAATTGTTTTTTGCGACGTCCCCTCTTGGTGCCTCGGTGGATTGCGTTCCTGTCAAATTTTGATCACGTAAGTAAGAGAGTATGCATATATCACGTTGACAAGTAAAACATTGTATACCTTGGACGAAGAAGCGCCCGATACATTTCTTTGAATGACTCTATGAGGGGCCTGCTGCGAGAAGGCCTCTGGGATATCAGCTAAGCAGCTGGTTGTATGATTTTTTGCTACTGTGGTCAGCGATGCAGACGGCGAAGCTGGGGTGATCGAGTCGGAAATGCTTATTCCCTGTTTCGATGCACGCATATCAGCCTTATGACGTATTTCCCTCATGAGTTGATTCCTCAACGCCGCCTGATTAGCTGAGGCACTTGGTGCTACCCGATTATTATGTCTAGAGATAGTTCGACTAGTTTTCTCAGCAGTAAGTGACTGGGAAGCAGTGCCAACAGTTTTTGATGAACCACTAGTAGCTTGTTGGTGGTGATTTGATGGGTTCGGACGGATACCACGAGCGAGGGAAGATGACATTGGAGCTGGAGCAGTCCTGGAGAGACTGTTAAGACGCCCCACCACACTTCGCACCCTGTTCGAAGGACCAGGTCGAGCAGGCCCGACTCTTCTGCGGGACGGTGAAGCGACAGTTGGATGGTTACAACGCAATCGCTAGTAAAATAAACGACGAAATTGTAATCCGTTGAGATGACAAAAATTCAGGAACATGTGATTAATATTTATTATGAAATGAACTGACCTTGGGTGCTCTGTCAGCATCGCTGTCATCAGGTCGTGACCTAGTAAGAGTTTTTGACTTAGCGAGAGGTTTTGTCAGGGATGTTGTGGGAACGGGCGGGCGTCTGGAAGGCGCGGCTGTGTGCGTCGAGTTCCCAGTCTGGGCTCGAACATCCTTAATCCGTGGCTTAGTAGGCATTGTTGATCGGAAGGCAAAATCAAACTGCTTTGGAAGGGTTAAAATCGGAACTTCTGTGGCGTGGTTTAATGTTTTTGGGCCTGTGGTTTGATGGTTTGTTTTTGTAGTTATCGATGAATTGTTCTTGACTGGCTGTATATTGGAAGGTCCTGAAAGTTGGATAGGTTGTGATGCTTCAGTATAAACTAATTTGATGGCAGGTTGTGCGCCAGAAGATTTCAATGAAGGTCCTGAAAGTTGGATAGGTTGTGATGCTTCAGTATGAACTAATTTGATGACAGGTTGTGCGCCAGAAGATTTCAATGGTTCTGGATTAGTGACCAGGTGGCAAGTATCCAAATCAGAGGGCACTTCGAGTAAAACAGTGCACCGACGCTCTGTTGACGAACCTATTGTTTTGACTTGGGCAGATGCCGCATCGAAAACCTCTACAGGTTCTACAAAGGAAGCTCTGTCTGCATGGAGCAATGATGTAGCATTTAGAGAACTTTCCCGTTGAGGGTTACCATCAGAGGCATTGGCTTGTCCCGAGTGTCTTCTGGAAACAATTTTGAGGGAGCCTTGTGGTTCTACCACTGGTCTTGGATGCGGGTCCGCAGACCTGGTTGTTGTATCTGAGGTTTTATCTACGACTTCCGTGAGCTTGAGATTGTTGGAAACAAAATACAACCCTTCGTTCATCGTAGAGGAAATGTCAGGTAAAAAATCGCGAGAGGATTTTGCAAGACCTTCGTTTTGGCTAGGCGACAACCTTGCGCCGGCTGATCGTCTTGATAATTTCCTATCCTGCGTGTTCGAAATCACATGGGAGCGAGGTTGTGAGCTGGATGGTTTCCGGGAAAGGCCTGAAGACTTTGTAGAAAGATTATTAACTTTGACTTGGTTGCTGGGGGGTCTGGAAGATTCACCGGTTCCCGCAGATGCCACGCGCTTTTTTTTCAACGGAGCTGAAGCGGAATCGCCATCATGAGTAGATAGCCTCTTCACTCTGACCAAGTGCGAGGGTACAGCTGGAGTATTGGAAGCCTCTGGGGAACGAGCGGGCGATGGGGGCATGGCGGCGGAAGCGGATATGGCAGTTGAAGTTGGGAGATTATCAGCTTGAGGCTGGTTATTGGAGGCCCTGGAAGATTCGCCAGTTTCCGCTGAAGGTGCACATGACTTTTTCGACACAGCGGTTGCTGCGGAAGCAGAATCTTCATCGAGTACAATAGGTCTCCTCTCTTTGTTCAAAACGGCTAGCGCAGCCAAAACAGCCGGACTGGTAGCCTCTTGGTAACGTGGAGGGGATGTGGACCTGGCGGTTGAACTTGATGTTGTAGGACGGTTCCCAGCTCTGGATTGACTGCTGGCGGTGATGGAAGATTCGCCAGTTTCCCCTGAATGTATGCGTGACTTTTTCGGCACGGCCGAGTTGGAATCACCATCAAGTGCAGATGGCCTCTTCCCTCTCACTTCATCTTCAGGAACATCCGCGGGCAATAGTGGTCCGGCGTCGGAAGTAGCGATTGACGTTGAAGGAGGGTTTCTAACTCGGGGCTGGTTGTTGGCACCATTTGAAGGTTCACCAGTTGAATCTGAACGCACGCCCGATTTCTTCGAGGCGGCTGATGCGGAACCAGCAACGAGCCTCTTCACTCTAGCTAACGGGGCTGCTGGGGCCATCACATCGGTGACTTTTGAATGATGCATATGTGGTGGGGGCTTGGTGTCGAGAGCGGACCTAGAGGCTAACGTGGAAGGGCAGTCCTGAGGTCTAGGCT
This sequence comes from Puccinia hordei, assembly GCA_007896445.1. NCBI lineage: Eukaryota > Fungi > Basidiomycota > Pucciniomycetes > Pucciniales > Pucciniaceae > Puccinia > Puccinia hordei. The sequence continues at coordinate 296,234 of RDRW01000301.1, forward strand.
GATTGTCGAGGACGCTCATTGAAGTTGAAGGCACACGCGATTTTTCTGGGATGGTTGGGGCGGAATCGACTGGGGGTCGCTTCACTCTGGTTAAGCGTGATCCTGGAGCCAACCCTTTCGGCAGGGTCACCGATGGGGGCTTGGCATTAGGCGTGGGTTGAGCAGGTGAGGTTGGAGATATTGTGGCAATCTTTGGCCGCATATTTGTGCCTTGACAAGTAGACACCACTCGTTGTGTTTGTTGATGTTCCACGTTTTGGGGTTCGTAGAGGGAGATAGTGGGAGGACAGGTCGGCTTAGAATACCCCGTAAATGACGCGTTATCTACCCTGCTCCCGGGGAGAGGTTTTGTTCCCACAACTTTGGCTTGCTTTTCACCTTTCGTCAAAACAGTTGAGCGTGACTCTATACTTGTAGACTTGGTGGAGCTGATGGGACAATCAATCGTTTTAGCCTTGCCTTTCTTGGCTTCGGTTAATGGCAAAGGCACCGCGTCCAAACCCTACAAATGGCCACCACATTAGTACGCAGAGTTTTCTGACTAGTTTAAAAGCAATTAATAACGGAGTTGCAATGAGATCATACCAGGTTTTTAAGAGCAGGAGCGTTGAGGGTACCAGTTGATTTGGGATTCGTACTATTATCATTCTGATTTGGCAGATGAGATGTAGCCGTTGCTGAAGTGCTGGGCGCTGATGTGACTGGAGCAATTTCAGGAAGCTCTGTCACTTTTTGTGAGGGAAGGGCATCGCCATTCGAGGGAGGGTTTGAAACAAGATGATTTGGATTATCAGAGGAATGGGATCTAGAATCTCGATCCTCGAACGTTAATGGTGCCAGTGATGGCTTTACTAAAAATGGTGCATCACGTTTGCCGGCAGATGATTTTCGACCACTTCTTCTGGGCCTTGAGGCTGAGAGATGGATAGTATCAGGGGGTAAGGGAAGGCTAACCGGGCCAGCAGAGTAAGGAGTAGAAAATTGCGGGACGCCGCCGTTTTGGCAGACCATGGAGAGGTTACTGGGGATGACCACTCCTTCAAGATCCCCAGAGCTGATAGCTTCAACCGTGGAGTTCGGTGTAGGTAATTCAATCAGCGCACTGAGTCTCGATCCCACTCGTTCACTAACATGGATGCGGTTGGAGGGTCTTCGGTTTTCTGCCTTCAAGTTTTGGGAACTATCATCTGTGATACTCGCCTTCCGGGGCTCTCGTAGGCCCTCGTCGTCACCGGATAAGCTGGCTTCCCGCCGATGGTTTGGCAACTTCTTCCTTTTCGACGAGTCTGTCTGCACAGAAGGCAAGAGCTGGGCAGCATCCTTACCCATACTTGGGACTAATCTGCTTGGGCCACTGGATGGCTCAAGACTACTTGTGCACTGAGGTTCAACAGTTTTCAGTTGTGGTTCAGAAAAGCGATCGGGATGCTTGCCAGAGGTTGTACTAGTTCGGACCAGTTGGGAATCAGGCTCGGAGGCCCCGCTGAGGGAGGCAAGAGTGCGCACAACCCGTGAGGGCCTTAGCATATCAGCATTGGATACCGATGATGCTCTCTGAACCGTAGAAGTAGGTGCGGTTTGGATGATCTGGAACATTTTGCTGTTTGCCGAGTTGGTGCGGGACAATCGTTTGAAACTGGATAAAGGCATGTGTTGAATTTTCACTTTCTCCATGCTGTCATTAACTTTGGCATCGTCCTTGGTATTGGTAGATAATATCTCAACAGATAACGCACGACTAGATCTGGTTTTTATCCCAGATACTTGCAACCGCGAAGCAAGGGGTCGTTCTGGTGAGAGCGGTGTGGGCAGGACTTTGGGGCAAGGGTGTATCGTGTTAGGAGCTTCGTTAGTCTGTGGGCGCTTGGGTGATGGAGAAGTGGGATCAAGTGTGCTTGGAGAAAACGCTGTGGTTTGGTTGACAGTTTCAAAAATTGCGGGTAGGCCACCTCTTGGCTCCTCGTTAGAAGGGCGCGCCGCTGAGTCCATAATGGGACGTTGTTTTGGGGAAATTGGTGCAGACGATGCGAAATTTGGACTTGTCGTCGAATGTGCCTCTCGAAGGAATGTAATTTCTAACGGGTCTGAAGTCATTGCATCGCTTGCAGTTGGAACGGTGCCTGCTGATCGAGGATTTGATGAGGTGAACCGGTTGACGTTTTCGTCTGAATCAGCAAAGCGCGTCTTCTTGAGGGATTTTGGGGGGTCTAGCGAAACCCCGTGATGGTTTTTCAAAGCCGAAGGAGGGGGTATATGCTTTGCTGTGACTTTGGCAGCATGGTCTGATATGATATCGGTGCCGGTACGAGATGCGGCTGGAGATTGACAGGCGGAATCAGGCTGAGTGTCTTGATCGGCCGTTTGGGATGACTTCGAGGTGTTCGTAGATTTACCTTCGGAAGACTTAGATGGGACACCGCTACAGCTTGGCAGAGGCCTTCTGGTCGCATTGCCTGCTGAATATAACTGGCGGGTAAGCTTATGGGTTGGAGACAGCAGTCTTGAGGCCATATCATTCATGGGTGAAAGAACGCGAGCCCTTCTAGAGTTAAGTGGCTCAGTTGGTTGCTCTTTTGGAATTGGGTATAGATCGTGGGGTGACATCATGAGAGTGAGTGGATGGTGAGTAAATGATGATTAATTTGATAAAGAACTTCCTTGTGGGAATTTGACGGACTGACTGTTATTTGAAGGAGCCAGCTGGAGTTTTTTGCCCAATTGAGTGAAGCTGGGATCCTCGTCTTCAGATGTAGGAAGGCCCCAAGGGGCCACAACGGTTTGCATTATATTCGTTGAATCTGCCGCTCTGTCTTCGTTGAACAGCCAAAGAGATGATTCGGCTTGTATTGGCTGGCTCTGAGTTTTTGGGCGAGACGATGAGCTAGCTGTTGATGCATCGTTTGATTTGTGGGAAGTGAACGGATTGAAATCATCCTCATCTTCTTCTTCGTCTTCTCTATCTTTGGGCCACCCGTCGACCTGAGCCTCATCATTGTCGAAAGAGTATTTATTGAGAACTGGTTCTGTCCGAGGAAAAGTTTGGGGTCTCAAAGGGGATGACGGGGGCTTGTGAGACGAAGTTGTCCGAAATGCTTTGCGAGGAATGCTGGAAGGTTTGGCCATGTCTCATAGAAGTTGAAGGCTGCTGTCAAAAAGGGAAAGGGTACTGAGGATGAAAGAAAGCTCGCAGATTGAAATCCACGCGAAGATCCTCGTTCCAGAGGGCCGGGGGTGGTACCCCGCGTGCCGGGGGCCCTCGCAAAGGCGAGCCTCGGAAAGAGGCACCTGACAGTGCAGTGACACCTGTGAACACCCTCAAAACTATAAACAACTCAATGAATCTGCACGTAGACAGTCCAACTATGTAAGCTCTCCACACACCGGAGTCCTGGTTCCCAATCACCTCCCAGGATTATGTAGTTAGCCCTCCAAATAGAGTTTCTTCAACGCTTGCAACATCTTTGTCAATCCTAGTTTCTTTGTGAATATACCAGCTAATTGATAATTGTTGTAGCCTCTGTATGCCATGCATCAGATGGCTTAGCTGATCAGCGGTTAGAGCAGTTCTGTACCATTACTGTGACATGGGTTTGACTCCCATAGCTGTCACTACCTTTTCATGCTTCTATAATAATTAATCATACTGGTCCACATTAGCTGAGTGCCTTCTTCCCTGATCAAATCATTAACAAAACAAAATTCCCTCTTCAGATATTTTGTTTTCTCTTTGATGCATTATCAGTTGCAATTAGAATAGCTGCCCAATTATCCATGTGAATTGATGTCATTGGATAGTAGTTGATATCTTCAAAGATATTGAGGATGTGGGATAGAATTTGAGACCCTTCAGACAAAGAAACATACTCTTCCACACACATTGAAAGTGCTACAACTGTTTTTCACCAAGATCCCCATCCTACGGCCTCCCAACAATAGTTCAACACATATCCTGTTGTTGACCTTTTGTGTTTGCCCCCCCCCCCTTTGCATCCATCCATAGCTTCAACCCCTCATCCTTTGCCATTTACACCAATTTCACCCCAAAGGTTTTCTTCAAGTAGCCAATCAAACCACCAACTTCAACCCAGTGTGCTATTGAAGGATTTGGACAGAAAAGGGCCAGAAAACTTACTGGGAAAGCTCACTGAAAAAAAACTGGCTCAACTTCAGGCAGTTGGGCAAGTTTTTCTTGCAGTGGATAGATCTGGTCTGGTGCCAATGGATAGATACATGAGAGACCCAATTGTGGACAGATATTTGGTGGGATCAATTGAATCTGAAGACAATATTTATAGATTGCCAACACTCAGTGGAGTGTCCTTCAGGTAAGCCTTGAATTAGTATTTCTCTGTGGTCTGTTCAGTTAGTACCCTTTGGCTAAGTTCAATATTTCTTTCACTCATCTCAATGTTGATTCCCACTAACCTTTCTACTAAAAATGACCACATAATTTCTAGATCTTTTGTCATTCCAACCTGAATTTCGTCAAGTAGGTAATGATTAGTTGCCATTTCAAACCAATTTTTGATGTCAACAGTGGGCTGCTATGCCATTTGGCCACTAACTGTTAGTGTAGCGGGGATTTTTTTTGCCACAAAATTTGTAGTTTTAGCTCATGCTACACTCTGCTAAACTAACATTTAGTGTGTCAAGAAATTTTCCAGCCAATTTTTTTGTAGTGTTAGCTTTGGAAAATAACTGCTATGCTAACAAGTAGCCTAATTTTTTTGCCGCTAACACATTTTGAAGTTTCCATTAGAGTAGCAGAATTAGATCTATGATACGCTACACTAACTGTTAGCTGTTAGCTGAATTTCTTCCCCCTACATGTTAGCTGTTAGCTGAAGTTTTTCCCATTACACTATGCTCAAATAGCGGAATTCTTTTTCCCACTAACTGTTAGCTTCACCGGTTAACATGGCTGCTGCATAAAAGCTGTTTCTATGGCTTCAACAGTTAAAATCCTGCTGCATTAAATCTCTTAGAAGAGAAATCCAACTTCTTTCTTGTGTTTCAATTGAAACCAGGACCAAAATGTAAGATCCAGCAAAGTGAACAATCTGAAAAGAATTTTTGGGTGGATTACATCCCTGCTCTTTCTTACCAATAGTTGGTGTGATGTGGTTGAGCAAAGAAAAGGATGTGGGAATGGTGAAAGTTTTGCACAATTTGTCTTGTTTTGAGGCTTTTATGCTTCTAAGTTAGTATTTCCATGCCTCTGGTAATTCAAATGAGGTCCCCAGAACGGTGTTTTCCCAAGATCCTTCAACATTTAACATCAGGGGTATTTCAATTAGGGGGTATCAAATATGACCAAATCCACCATTATCTAATCAACTGGTTTTGAAAATATACCACTTTTAAAAACCATGGATATCAGTATAAAATGGTTCAGGATTCTCAAAAATGAAATTTTGTGGAAAACCCTAATTCACTGGTTTGAATTGAGGATTTGGTCATATTTGATACCCCCTCATAGAAATAAGTCAGAAATCAAAATAAGGAAATAATACTAAATTTTGAGGCCAAATGAAGCTCATTTTTATGGGCCTGGAAGCTACATTTGAAAGAAAAAATGTTTTTGAAAAAATGAATAAGTAAAAATAAAGATAGAAATTCAAAATAAGCTGTTTTGATTGCTGTACTTGTGCAAGTACAGGAGTTAAAACAGCTTTTTGATTGCTTTGCTTGTGCAAGTACAGCTTTTGGATTGCTTTACTTGCATGAGTAAAGGATCCTAATTGAGCAGAGTGGACCAGCTTTGACCTCAGACAGGGGAATTTATCAATCCTGCTATATTAAAAGTAACTGCAAAATACCTAATTGGTGTCACCCTCATCACAAATACTAATTTGTGATGAGGGTGAAATCAATTTGGTAAGGATTTTGAATGAAGAATTCTATTTTGAAGTGTTTTGCAAGATTACTCAGAGAGTTGAACACAAGATTTTTCAGATAGATCAATATGCCCTGGATAATGATCTTCCAGTTCATATTCCTCCTCAGATTCAGGACTATGAGGCATGAGGTCTGAACTGAACAAAGAAGAAGAGATTGATTGAAATATATAGGAGCTCTCTGAACTTGCTGGGGCACCTGACTGACCCCTTTGAGCTTGGCAAATTATTGAATGACATGGGTTTGAAAAGATGGAAGCAATTTTAGGTTCAACCTTGTAGGAAATTGGAAAACTCTCAGGGGCACCTGACTGACCCCCCTTTGAATTTTCCTGATTGGTGTTACCCTCATCACTATTCTTTTAGTATGGCAGGAGTGATAAATTTCCCTGTCTGAGGTCACAGCTGGTCCACTCTGCTCAATTAGAATCCTCTACTTGTGCAAGTAGAGAAATCAAAAAGCTGTACTTGCACAAGTGAAGCAATCAATTTTTTTAACTCCTGTAATTGGGCAAGTACAACAATCAAAACAGCTTATTTTTAATTTCTATCTTTTTTTTTTCTAATTTTTTTAAATTGTTTTTCCATGTGGCTTTCAGGCTAATAAAAATGAGCTTCATTTTTCCTCAAAATTTAAGATTATTTCCTTATTTTGATGTCTGATTTATTTTTATTGAAATGCCTTTGATGTTAAATGATGGATCTTGGGGCAAAACCATTCTGGGGACCTCATTTGAATTATCAGAGGCATGAAAATACTAATTTAAAATTAACAAAGCCTCAAGAGTAGAAATGATTTCTATACTCCTGCAAATATAGCACTGAACAAACAGTTAGCATAGCCCAAAAGGGAACTACACTAACAGTTAGCGTAGCTGAAAAGAGCGCTACTCTAACAGTTAGCGTAGCTGAAAAGAGTGCTACTCTAACAGTTAGCGTAGCTGAAAAGAGCACTACACTAACAGTTAATGTAGCATTTGTTCCAGCTAACACAGATAGAAATCATCTAACAGGATATTTCTGTAGAATTAAATTTTTTTTAATGGCTCTAAAGCTACACTAACCACTATTTTTTCTTTTGATGAAATTATTTTAGGGTTAGCTGAAAAAATCTCCAGCTAACAGTAACATTGTGTTAGTTTAGCTAAAAAATCTAACATTAGGCTACACTACAGCTAATGTTAGCCTAGTGGGCCCACCGTTTTCAACGTGCAGTGTGAGCCTGTGTCTCTTGAGTGACAACAGAACACAAGGGGTTGGGGACAGTAAGCAATAAATTGCCTAGTGGGAAAAATAACACACTTTAAGAAAAGGTAATGAAAAGATCTTAAATGATCTGGGGAGCAGCCAACTGAGGGTCTGCCTCTTCTTCCTCAAATGAAACTGGGAGAAGGAGCGTGGTCAAAGGAAACTGAACACCAGCCAATCTTTTTCTGGTCAAAAGAAACTGACACAAGGATCCTTAGATGGAAACCTGGTTGATTTTCCCTGATACAATCAACAAAAATGCAAGGGGACAAGGTCTAGGAGTGATCAATTAATCTGATCTTATGAGAAGATTTATAAAGCAGGACTTTATCCTATGGAATTATACAAATATTGGTGTGCCAGTGACTTAGTAGGAAGAGGGAAAAAGGGGAGGATAAGACAGAACAGACAGACTAGAGAAGAAGGACTTGGGAGGAGTTGATGATGTTGCAGAAGAAGGGACTCACTGGTTGATTAAATGACAGCTGGACTGGGAAGTAATCAGAGAAGTGAGGAGCCTTACTTAGTATTCCAAAATCTTGTCGAGGAAGCTGCTGGGTTCAACTGGTTGAAGTCCTTTTTCTGAAGTGTGTGGTTGTTGTGTAGTATTCTGGAGTCTGTGTATCTTCTGGGGTGTAGAGGATACTCAGACTCGAAAATTTTCATAGTTTGATGACATAAGCAGTGCAGGCTTTTGGTCAGCTTGCATCTGAAACACAGCATAACAATATATAGAATAAATTCACCAGCAATTCATTACTCTGTGAAGGAGTAAGATATAGAGAAAATGCTCAGTTGTACCTAGGGCTAGAATATGATGAGGAAACAGAATCTGAAGTCAAAACAAGTGTAAGTTCAAAACTGTAAAAGATATGATTAAGTTTTGGTCTAAAAATGTGTGTAAGGAAGACTTGTAGGCTAATGGTATTAGCTCTAAGGCTGACATGCAGCCCAATGATTACAAAACCCAACTCCTTCTTGAACATATATAGAAATGGTTTGATCTTTCTTGCTGTGAAACCAATCTTATTCACTGTCTTCTTGAATAATTTCCACCAACACCTTGTAGCCTGATTTGTACCATAAATTTCCTTTTTAGAAGCATTAACATCCCTTTCAATTCTGGAAAGATTTCAATCAGGGGTTGGACATATACTTCTTCTTCAATTGTACTATAAAGGTAGGCTGAACTAATGTCAACTGTAGCAGTAGGAAACTTGTGTTTGAGGTAGATCAATATTAAAAATCTGAGTGCATTGACGGACACTATTGCAGAATAAGTTTCATTACAATCCTGGCCCATATGCTGATTAAAACCTCTTGCTACATAACTTGCACAAGATTTATCTAATGAACCATCTGTAAATCAACAAACTAAAGGTGTATTTCTGAGTAAGTAATGAGAACCAGAAATACAAAGAAAAAGAGAAAGAGAAAGAGAAAGAAAATAATATATACCTAACGGCAAGAAAAATAATGAAAAGTAGACCAATAGGAAAGAAAAGAGGAAGATATGCTAATAAAAAGATATCAGTTATGATAAGAGTTAGGCAATGTTTTTTAATCAAACAATAAGAACCTACAAGATATTTGAGTCTTTCTCTTCTTAAGGCAAGAGAAAGAGAGGAGTCAAAGAGGAAGGGAAAGATAAAGAAAAGAAATTGTTGATGATAAAACAGGGGTCGGCTTAAAGCACGCAGAGGAAAGTTGATAGGAACGGATCGGCAAACAGCACAAAATGATGAAAAGAGAATGATAAGGTGATATGACTAGAAATATAAATACCCAGAGATATTGAAGATGATAGAATGAACAACTATGTGAGTTGTCTATGTTTATCTGAAGATTCTTCTTTCAGGGAAATCAAAGTGAGTTCATATAAGATATTCATAGAGGAACAAGCGGGAAAATGGAGTAGGAACCTTGAGGTTACTGGTGAGTGGAAAGATGTCATTGTCTGTGTGTATTGACATCACAGGAGGTTCAAGAACAAGATTCAATGTTTGACTGGGTTAAAGAAGTTGGGCGCGGTGCGCATGTGATAAAGTGCAATGAGTCAACGAGGAGGGAATTCAGATCTCAACACCATCAAGCTTTCTTTTGATCAAAGATACCCACCACACTCCAAGAACCTTAATACTGTTTTTCAGATCTACCGGTACGCAAACCCACAGTTCACCAAATTTCCCCATTTTTTAGGTTTCTGCCTCTTTCCGATCAACCGCCTCTGGCCCTTCTAACACTGACTTAATGGTATTTGGTCAATCATGTTCAGGTCCAATGAGGTTAGTCAGTTGGTGTTTCTCCTCTGCTACAAATTCTTCTGTCCTTTCCTCACCAATCTGTAAGATAATTTGGTTCAATATAAAATCAAGATCTGATTCCTTGACCAATTTCTTAATTGGTAGCCCTTGGAATTCAGGAAATTTAACCAACAACAAGTGTACCCTTCTATTATCCCGCAATAACCAGAAAAACCAACCTACTCCAGGGTAAGGGTAAGCCAGCAATACACCTCACTGTGAAAGGAGTTGTAATGTATTGCGTAAAGCCCCCCGTGGTAAGGCCGGCCAGAGCCAACCAATATAAGATCAGTCTGGGAGACCAATCTTGAATTGGCTGAGTCTACCAATACCTTTAAAGGGCCATTTGATGTATTGGTGCGTTGATAAACGCACACCAACGCCAACCTGCACACCAATTTTGTTTTTGCGTGCAGGGCCTACACAACAATTTATTTTGGCGTGTAGGGTCTACACACCAAAAAAAATGGTGTGTGGGAGCGCATGCCAAACAATTGGCGTGTGGGTCCCACACACCAATTTTTTTTGGTGTGAAGGCCCCGCACACCAATTTCTTTTGGCGTGTAGGCCCCGCACACCAATTTCTTTTGGCGTGTAGGCCCCGCACACCAATTTCTTTTGGCGTGTAGGCCAACAAGGCTATACAACCTTGTTGGCTAGGAGGAGTTCCTCCTGGCTGACAAGGTTATACAACCTTGTTGGCTGGGAGGAACTCCTCCTGGCTGGCCAACCAGATTTCCCACACACCAATTTTGTTTGGCGTGTAGACCCTACACGCCAAAAAAAATTGGTGTGTACCCCGCACACTGTGGAAATAAAGGCGACCTTGGTAACAGAAACGGTAGGTTGCCCTTTTTCCTGGTTGGTTCCGGTGGTTATTTGGTTTCTTCTGCGGAATAAACAGCTGTTAGCGGAGAGTTAACTGGATTCCCTGCAACACCTTTACTCAGAAAGGGGACCATTCCTCTTGCGTTTGTCTTCCTGATGTTGCCCTTTGCAGTTCTGCTTGTCCGCACACGCTGAAATTCGCTGAGAGAGTTCTAAAACAAAGAGATTTCTTATATGCGCTGTAGTTGATAGCTATCTACTTTGATGATCAGATAAGATAAGATCCCGCAGCCCTGGTACAATACTCTATTTATACAACAGTCCCCCCAATCATGTCCCACAATCCCCGGTACTGTCCCTTGCTTGTCTCCTCAATCCCACATTGCACCGCAGCCTGCCCCCAACTGCTATACCCCGTTGACCCCCGCAGTCGTCTGTCACTCCCCTGCGCACGACTCCGCTCCTTCTGCCCCCGCTCCGCTTGCGGGCCTGGCGCCCCAAACCCCGTGGTTCCGCCCGGTCCCCTATGTCGCGCATACTGAAGCAGCCTTCGTCCGCTCAACCAATCGTCCGCTCCAACTATAGAATGTCACATGCTACGCCCCGTGCTTTTCCCCGCGGAATTTCCGATGACATTTGGAAAGTACCCCCTTACCTCAGCCTCAGCCTGCCGCTGAGCCCGAGGCTGCGGGCTCAGCTTCAGTGCTGCACCTCTGGTATATAGTTCTCCCACAACACCAAAACAAATTGGTGCGCGGGTTGGCGTTGGTGTGCGTTTATCAATGCCCGTGTTGGTGGGCCCAGTCGATATAATATTGGTCTCCCAGACCACTCTTATATTGGTTGGCTCTGGCCAATGTTACTGCAGGGGGTTGTAACCAATACAACCCCTTTTGCAGTGCCTTCTTGAGCCCTCTCATCCAATTTCTTCCATTTCTCCTTTGGTATGTGAACTATGGAATTTTCCCCAAATATCAAAATTGGGTCCAGATCAGTCCCGTAGAACAGCTGGATGGGGAATATATCATGGGTTTGGGAGTTAGAGATCTGGTTGTGCATATCTGCTGCTGTATAATAGGTGTAACTCCAGAATTTACTAGGTAAATCACTTTTGTGCAACATTGTCCTTGCCATATCACCTAGTGTTCTGTTGATGCATTTGTCCTCTCCGTTTTCTGGACTATAGGGTGTAACAGGTGCCAGGGTGACTCCAACTGCATCAAGCATTTGCTTCAGTGACTCAAAATATTCTTGAGCATTATCATATTGTAGGTAGGCTGGATACCCCCCAAACTTATTTTTCAAATGGTTAATCCAGGCCATTATTTCCAATGGTACATCTGACTTTGCAATCATTGAGGTACATTAAGTGTGGGTACTTGTGATAAGCTGGACGAGTGCTAGAACAGCAGCCAGTAGGGGATGAGTGTGTGGAAGGATAAGATTCATTGCATCAGTGATGAAGATAGAGACTGAGATATGAAGGAAGAACAACAAAGGAAGAGAAGAAGAAAAGAGAAAAGGAGGCAAAGAAAAACATACCTGGAACAGCAGCCAGTAGGGGATGAGTGTGTGGAAGGATGAGGAAAAAGTTCTTCCACACACTGACTTCTGTCCCGGGTATGCTAGACAACTAGTGACATGTATGTGAAATGAGGAGTGAAACTGTGACTGAAGAGAATGTAGCACACTACAGATGAAACAAAGTGATAAAACCCAACAACTTGCGTGGCTGCACAATTTAACTATACATCTTCTACCATTGATTTCAAACTTGGAAGGACCAGCCACTTCAGAAACCATGAAATACAGGGATTTGGGTGCCTAACACCATTGCCTTCTTGTCAATGCTCTAGACTTGATTCAACTATAACCATGTTAATTTCAAATTGGGAAAGTTCACCATGTTTTTTTGACTTCAACAATAATTGTGAAAAAATTCAAATAAAAGTTACAAAGAGGGTCTATTAAGATAGAATTGGTTCCCTGGTATTCTAATCTCCACCCATCTGACAATGGCCTCCCAGTCAACAGTATAAATCCAACAACTTCCAGGACATGATAGAAATTAGGAACTATTATCACTCCCATTGGTGTTGGTATTCTGACAGTTCCTATCCTGTCAACTGTTAAATTGCAATCAGAGATGGCCAAGTAGAACATGTATGGTTTCTTCAGCTTAGACCCAGGAATGAAGAGAAATGATTCTCCACTTACATGGGAAGAAGCGCCAGAGTCAAGCAGGACTCCTTCTGAAACATATGCAAATTTGAATTTTCTCACACAGTGCTTGGATAAACACGGGGCAATGTTGTTTGGTGATTTGGATTGATAGTTGTGTGGTGGTGGTTTGATTTCTTTTTTAGAAACTGCACGCCAGTATTCTAAACAGTCAGAGTGCCAATTCCCATCTTTCAAACAGAATGAACATGTACCACACTTTGCCATTATAAGTTTATTTGACTGTCCCTTTCCTCAGAAGTGATTTGCACAATCCAATGAAAATTGTAGGTTAGGCAGGCAGAGTAACGGGGAGAGTAATTGTACACATTATCCTGTTCCCCTAATCCAATCTCTTAAAACACACCAATACCTTTGGGTGTACATCATGTACACCCATCCAAAGGTGGGCTGCCACCTAACACACCACCCAAAAAAGGGAGTGTTTGGGTGACACACCCTGTTTTGGCCCACTGGCAGGCCAAATAGGGCAATGAGACAAAACATCCAGCAGTTTTATTTAGTTGCAGCCTTGGTACAGTGGTTAAGGATGAAAACTTGACTGGGATTAATCTTTTATACAGGACTTCCATTCTCATGTGTGACATGATTGGACAATCACCACTAATATTTAGCAGCCAATCTAACACATAGGGCCAAGCTAACAGTTATTGGACCAGCTAACAGTTAGTGACCACACTGGCAGTTAGCAGCAGTAGCTAAGCTAACTGTTAGTAGTAGAAGCCAAGCTAACTTAGTGGCATAGTCCAAGCTAACAGTGGATGGGAAAAGAATTTGCTACACGCTAAAAAGTGTTGTGTAGCATGGTTTTGATGGTGCTATGCTGACATTAGAAACTTCAAAATATACTAGCAGTAAAAGAAAATTACACTACTTGTTAGTGTAGTAGTAGTTTTGAAGAGCTGGCACTAAAAATAAGTAGGGGAAAAAAATCCTGCTGCACTACCTGCTAGTTTAGCCAAGTGTAGAATGAGCTAACACTCCAAAAATTCATGGGGAAAAAACCCTGCTATGCTAACAGTTGGTGCTCAAATAGTGTAGTGTAGCATAGTGGCCCAGTGTTGATTCAAGGCTAATCCAGGAAAGGGATACTCTTGAGTCACCAGTGCCTAGATCTGAGAGCTGATTTGACTAATAGTCAAAGTTGTTACTTGAATGTCTGCTTGATTGAGTGGTAATTGAAATGTTTATTAAAGCTGAGGATGGATTTGAAGTAATTCAACAGAAAAGTAATTGACTAGCCTGAAGAGTTGCAGCTTGACAGTGTGGATGTTTTTGCTCCTTCTTATTATATTGGACCAAAGGGTTTCCCACTCTTTGGTGCTCCCAAAAGATTTTCTTTATAAAAAAAAAAAAAAACCAAACTAGAGGGATTATTAATGCTCCTTTTATCAAATTGATACATAAGCTCCAATCAAGTTAATTGCCAAGCAGCGCAGCAAAAATAATCATCATAAGCCATTCTTTCAATTTTTTTTTTTTTTTAATTAACCAATGTCTCAACAACAACCACCACCACCACCTCAACACCAACAACCACCACCATCTCAACAACAACAACCACCACCATCTCAACAACAACACCAACAACAACCACTATCAGAAACAACTCACTCAAACCAAATCATGGACCTCTTCACCGCACACCTCGTTCGAGAACTTACCACAGCTGTCACTTCTTCTACAACCGAAGACGATAACCATCCTAACCACCAACAATCATCACCAGCTCGTGCATTCCAAGGACTCAGACGACTCAGGGAACACATGGATCAAATCCACAGGCTATCTAACAATCATCACTATCAATCCATACCAATTCCCATCAACCATCCCCAATCCATATCCTCTCATCAGCATCAACTAACTCACTCACTCACACCTTCCAACTTTCCTCATCCACTTCCATCTAACCAAACCCAGCCTGGTCAAGAACGTACGGATGAGTTTAGGCAACACTCTATTCAGAGACGTTCCAATCATCGTCCTCTACCCAACCTTTCGGATATCGATAATCGTAAGCTGATCATGACTAGCTAATTACGACTTGATCGATCCAATACATCAACCCAAGCTCTAATCACATAACTCTACCTACTTCCTATTAGACTCACTCTTCCAAGCCCTCAAAAGATGGGGTGACAACCGAAAGAGAAACCATCAGGACTCATTCGATCAACCTCACTCTTCTCACCACTCCCTTCAAACCACTCAAACCTCAGATTACTCCAACGATCAACCCACCACAGCCGAACTAGCAGAGCAAGCAGCACGTGACTCTAACCCACGTCACAACCTACCGGCCTACTACACCCCAGACGATCAAGAACTAAGAGTTGGAACTGTAGTCATCCCAATAGATACCAATCCGATGGAACGAAGGTTCACCATCCTTACTTTCTCAAGAGATGGAACGATTAGATGGAAAGATAACGAACAGAAGATCATCTACGAACGTTCCAAGGACGGCTTGGTGGGCGAAGAGATCGGAGAGATCGAGTTTGAGTACCTCGTCTTACCCAGGGAAAAGCGATCCACCCATGCTCGCTTCACCCTAACCAATACCACCAGCGCTACATCTTCCAACCCCATCACTCACCAACAATTGGATCGACCATCATCATCCATCGAAACGGATACCGCCAGAACCATCAGAGAAGCCATCGAGAACATCGACGAGGCCAGAAACCAGGAACCACCCACGCTCCGTGCTCACTACGACCTCCAACGATGGCATATCGATCGTCCCGGTTATCGCTCCGCTGACTCTGCCCTCGGTGTCCTCGTCTCCCGTCGTCCCCGCAACTCTGGCCCCGAGTCGGCCACCCAGACCACCCCCCCGCACGGAAATTCGAGCCAGGAGCTCACTACCCGTCCGGCTAGAGCCTCTAGAAGCGCTAGCTCCTCCGTCGGTAGACTCACTCGTAGACCCATCCGTTGGTTCGAAAGGCCTACAGCTAGGGACCTCCTTGGCGCTGCCTCGCGTGCCTCCAACCCGGACCCTAGCCTGGCTGAGCCCCTCCACTCCTCTTCCGTCAGGCCCCTCTCCTTCTTCTCATCCTCTAATATTCCTCCCAATGTACATGAAGCACTCACTGATAACTTTGACTCCCTTTATCAACAGCTTTATAACCCTAACCATCCACTCGATCAGTTCCTCTTCTCCTCTACGATCCATCGCTCAAGATATTAGTCTCTTCCTTCCTCTACCCCTTTCTCCCCTCACTCTTAGTGTATCTTGCCTTTTGTTGAGCCCATAGTAGATCTTTCAAGTCTTCTCCCCTTGCCAGATTGCTTTCATGCTAGATTGAAACGTTATATGATATATGTAGAGAGGGATGTATTAGTATATCCTTGCAAATTATATATACACTGTTATCATCACCGCTCCTTTGCTTCCTTCTTCTTGGTTTCTGTTTCTTTTTTTCTTCTTAATGTAACTTCTCCTACCATTAATGCTGCTAATCTGCTGATCATTTACTTGGATTTTTTTTTTCAACTCACTTGTTTTGCTCTGGTTCTGGCTTGCTTCATTTTTGTGTGGTTTTGGATTGGTTGATGGTACAAAATAATAATAAAATGGTAATGGTGGATAAGAATAAGAGTACAAACAGGGGGGAAAGGATTGACAAAGTTCTTGAGGATAGGTAGAACCCAAGTGTTGAACCGAGTCAGGCTAGTTTTGATGATGGTGAGCTGGTTCCCATGAGGTTCAATCTTTGCCAGACTGGAATCCAGTCCATTTGACAAGGTATTGGAGGACTTCCCGTCGCCCCAGAGACCCCTGTAGATTCTAAACTACAGGGTCTAAATTCTAAATTGGGCTCCTGTAAATTTACACAAGGGTTGGATACCCTCCATACCCGCCACAACCCACCTCACCCAAGACATCCACATCCAAACCACAATGCCAGCCAACCGATCCGGGACCACTCGAACAGGAATGCAAGCTCAACAACCCCCTGCCAGCCAAACCACACCAGATACGGCTCATACAACTCAGACCGAAGGCCCTCCTGACGCTGCTGAAGACAGAACAATGGGACCGATTCACAACAGGTGCCAGCTTCGTCCATCGACTATTCACCTATCTCAATCGGCATTGGATCAAACGAGAGAGAGGACGAAGGACGCAAGAATGTTTATTTGGTCTGCACGGTCTGTTGATCAGTTGGACCTACATACCCTTAGCAAGCAATCCTTATCCCCGCTGATGCGTACCACCCGATGGACATATTATTTATCACTTAGCTCGCATTGGTCAATTGGAAAGAGCATTTTTTTGTCAACCTTCAGAGAAAGAATAAACTCACGCTCGCCGTACTGAGCTTAATCGAAAATCAGAGGAACAGCGAAGCTATTGACCCTAATCTTGGGAAGAATTTTTGAGGCTGCTAGAGAATCAAAAAGAATCAGGTGTGTTTCATCTTCCAAACCGGCAAGCAATACATTGAACCAAACTGAGGTCGAATAACGTTCCGTTACCATTGTTGTAGATCTTAGTCGGATGCATGGCCTCCTGGGATGTATTCCCGAGGGGCTGGACCCATTTAAAGCCAGTGGACTTACAGCCATAGAAAGCATTGCAGGAGATAAACCTGAGGCAGTCGAACCTAAAGCTTATGTAGACGCGATCTTAGGGGTTTACCAAAAATACTCGGATTTGGACAAAAAGTCATTCAGAGGCGAAGCTGGATTCAATGCTGCACTAGATAAGGCTTGCCAAGAGTTCATCAACCAGAATGCAATCACCGGTAAATCCAATCAGAAATCTCCTGAGCTTCTGGCGAAGTACTCTGATCAACTGTTGAAAAAGACCAACAAAGTTGGCGAAGAAACCGACTTGAACATCGCGCTAGTCCAAACTGTCAGTCTTCTGTTCAACCAATTACTGAATTCTAAACGTGCTGCTCATCAACCTTGCACTTGTTTTTTTTTTTTTTTTTTTGGGGGGGGGGGGGCGATCGCAAAATGATGTTTTTACACAGATGACTGTGTTTAAATACATTGAGGCTAAGGATGTTTTCCAAAAGTTTTATTCGAAGATGCTCGCAAAGAGACTAGTGTATTTCCAATCTGCATCAGATGACGCTGAGGCGAGGAATGCCATGTTATTATTAACACTGAAAATAAGAAATAAATGACCAGAGAAATAAACCAGTGAGATTGAGAATTTAATGAAATGAGCAAGAAAGAATTGAAAGAGCAAGAAAAAATAAAGAGCGACAAAAGATTATTAGATGAAAAAAAGAAAGATTAGACAAAATCGAGCCCCATGGTTGTAATGTAAGCACGGTCGTTTCGACCGTTCCTCATGAATGCCCAAGCGCTGTCCAGCCGAGGATTCTGCGGTAGATCTTGCCTTGTGAGATACGTTCGAACCTGTCTCATGAGTCCAGGTCTTCCAAGGATAGCCATTCCGACGATTGCAATCAGTGCATCATCATTGTCTTCTTGTTGTTGAGAGTCTTCATCGTCAAACTGTTGCCAGAGGTCGTCCATTATGGCCCTCAAGATTGATTACTGATGATGAGGAGCTTGGATTGGTGGTGGGTGGGTGGTGTGGGCTCTATTTTAGATTTTACATGTGTTTGTGTTGACGGAAGAGGATTTTTTACAGGTCTGGCTGTAATCTTGTAAGTTAGAATTTAGACCCTGTAGTTTAGAATCTACAGGGGTCTCTGGGGCGACGGGAAGTCCTCCATTGTAGCTGGCTTTTGCATAGTAATGAAGTGAGGGTATGGCTGACTCCCCACCCAGGGTGGTCTACAATGTTGACTGGTTTGGGAGGAGGATGAGTCTTGCCTGGGAAAAGATCCTGGGTTGGCTCTAGGAGTGATGCATGAAATACTGGGTAAACTGCTTTCTACTTCAAAGATAAGGTGAGTTTTTAAGCATTCTTGGAGATAATTGATTTGATGACCAAGGGACCTAATTTTTGTTTGGAAAATTGTTTGGTGGGTTGAGTTGAATGAATGTTTCAAGCAGCAAGCCAGACAGTGTTGCCAATGTTGTGTCACATTGATTAAACTCAAGCTTTGTAATTGGCTCAAATCTTGTATTGTTTACTGGCAGATTTGAGGTTGGTTTGGAGGTGCTCTTGAAGAAGCTTGGATCAAAGTTCTGGTCAGGTATGAGCTGATTGTTTCCTTCAGGCTTGCAAGATAAAATAAACATTTCCAATAAGAAATGTGGTACTGGAATATGAATGAGGATGTAGGAGTGGAAATGACTCTGGTAGCCCAACTTTGTATTTCAGTGTTCAGAAATTTGGCTTGGGAGACACTTGTCAACAAACTGGACTCTACTCCACAAATAGTGGCGTGTACAGTAAGGAATAAAAGTCTTACACTTTAAAAAAGTGTAATAAAAAAATAACAATAAGCAAAATTACTTTGGTGTTTTAATAAAAAAACTAAGTATATAAAAAAACAGGTTACTACCCTGCTGCCAGACTTCTGTTATGGGAATAAATATCCTCAGAAGGGCTAACCAGACTTTAACACGGTTCTTCCAATTAAATTAAGAGTATTAATTTAATTGGGGGGGTTTTGAAGAACTCTAACTATTAAAGATAGTTATAAGTATAAAAGGCCAGTCCTCCTGAATTACAGGAGAAGGTGTACGCCTTGGTAGCTTATAATAAGTCATCTAGTAATGGTTAAAGTTGATGGGGGGAGATGTCTTCAATTTGGTGAAGAAACCTCCTCCTTAAATAATAAATATTATGTATTAATCCCTCTGCAATTTATTTGACAGTGGGGATTGGGGCAATGTTGACAGGTGAATCTGATAAGCCTGTTCGTGGTAAGAAGTGAAATATGGTGTCATTTTTAATTAAAATGATGCCATATGTATTTCACATTAATTAAATTAATTTAATTCCTCTATTTTTCTTAATTACACTAAATAACTTTTAATCACATGTACATGTAACTTCCTTTGGGGTTAGTGCTTGGAAAAGCGCTTGCTCTGGAGAGTTAAACATGTGGGAATTAATTTATAAGTCATTATTGCATAATTAATATACTTTACATAAAGATTTACCTTTATGTATGTGTAATTTTATACTATAAATTACCATGTGTTAATCTTGGATCTTCCAGGATTTTCAAGAAGAAAACTATGCCAATAAATGGTTCTCTATCCATTTATTGCATGTTTGAAAATTAATTTTCCAAAGATTTTCATTAATTAAATTACAACTTAATTCTGGTAAAAATAGATACAATTTAAATAAATGATTTTTATTGAATGTGGTCATGAGTGTGGCTTGAACTCAGGTCCTTAAGTTTATAAAAGTTATTACTGAGCCTGTCTCTAACTGTTAGACTATTGTACCATTGTACCATTTGATATAATGATAAGCTCTAATTTCTGTTTTGTTAAGACTATTAATGTAATAAAAGATAATAATAAAATTAAAGAATAATTATTATTGTTCAAGCTTGCAGTTTCAAGTATTACATGTTACATACTACATGTAATATCTTGGTGGCTGACAACACTAAGGATAATGGGTGGCTGGGTTGCTGAGCCAGCTCCAAGTTTTCCAGGCTTTGGTCAACCTATATAATCAGTTTGGTCTGTTTAGAAACAGGTTCAGAATGTCTTTCTCCTCATCAGGTCTTGGAACATATACTGCATTTTAACAGTTTGTGTCACACTACAACTCTATGGACTCAGCCAAACCACAGCACAATCAGTTCCTTATCTGTTGGACTCTGCATGCACCTCAGCTTTGAAAAATTGAATTACTATTTATGTGGAACTTAACCAAAGTGAAAATGTGAACTTATTGTTGAGATGTATCTCTTTTCTTTCCGCTTCATTGTCCCTTTATCTGTTTCTATCTCTTACATGTCACAGAATGTGACATGTAATGTATTTTCATTTCATTATATATCCTGGGACAAACAGTGTTGGAAGGATTCTCTTTCCTCATCCTTCCAAACATCAACCAACCATCACTTGCTGTCTGTTCCAGGTATGTTCTCTTCTTTTTCTTTATAGTCTCATTCTCACTATCTCTTATCTTAATTGAAATGAATCTTATCCTTCCAAACATCAACCAGCCATCATGTGCTGTCTGTTCCAGACTGATTTGTCTCTAAAAGCTTATCTTCAATGATAACCGAATCCTCTGAGACCTAGGGACTTCTATTTCTGGTGACTTGGCCTATCATTGACACTATCCAATAACGTTTTCTGGATCAGCCCAAATGAACCTTGGCCTTCAGCTTGGTGATTGAACCATCCCTTTAGCCTTGCACATAAATCTCCCACCTAGGAAGCCTCACACTTATGGTCAAAGCTATTCATACTCCTTTGATCATTCTTGTATTTCATTTCACACTTTATCTTCAATTAATTTTGAAAATCTAATACCAAGTAAATACTCATTCATTAGTCTTCAACCCATCTTTCTGATCTACTCACATCAATATCAGTAGCATCCTTGATTACAAATATACTTTTAATTTTATTTTTACATCTGATTCTGTACAAATCACATAACTGTCACATGTTTCTAAGTTTGACCACTGTTACCTTCTACTTCTCTTTCATCAAAGCTATTTCTTATTTCCAATCACCACTTCTTCATTCCCTTCTTTTACTCAACTCACCTTCAATCAACCCTCACACTCAATCAAGACTCAATCGACTCAATACTCTAAAATACTTCACTTCCTCATCTCAATCACCTCTTCCTTATTTCTCTTCTTCTTCTTCTCTTCTCTCTCGTGTCCCTTCATCTTCCTCCTCACTTCCTTCTCTCCTCATCTATTACAATCCCTATATTGTCCTGCCTGGTGAGACTTTCTTCAATCTCAAATCATTCTTTATCATTCAACTAACTCCCAATACAGTCCTACATTCCCACCAGTCCTGTTCTCTTCAAACACCTTTCCATAGATTGTCCTATCTATCAACTCCTCAGCCCAATGTTGGTCTTTCATTTCTTTCTCATGTGAATCAATAAACTAAAGATGAATTCCATGTGAGTAAAGAACAAAAGAAATGAAATAAATAAATAAGAAAGAAAAGAAATATACCTAAAGGCGAGAGCAAAGAATATAATAATGATGACAAGCTTTTAAGAGAAAGGAATAAGGCGACTAAGGAGAAAGGAGACTGAAGTAGATAATCGTCAGTGATCAAGATAATCAGATAATATTAGTAGGAGAAATAATACCTGGGATAGTGTTTAATATTACACTAGACGTTGGATGAGATAGGGGATCGAGATGAAGAGAAAGAAAAACATAAGGAAATGTAAGAAAGAGAAAGGAAGTGGATGGAAGGCGATGAGCAATGATGAGCGAGGGAGAGGAAACAAATTTGAGGAGAGAGAATGATGTCAATTGATGAGATAAGTAATCTTGAGGATCTTGAGGAGAGTTAAATTTTAAGTAACAACTATGTAAGTTGTTTCTATCCTGGGGATTCAATTTTCCAGAAACAAGTGAGTTTATATATTTTCCTATCAGGGGATCGAGCGAGAGAAATCCAGAAATTCTTGATGATCTAATCAAGAATTATCTTGATTTTGCCTGAGAAGGATGACGACATAGGAGGTTCGAGGGCTTTAGGATTTAGACCAGATTTAGCGCACGCCTTGTGCGCGACGAGTCGCAGAGGAAGGATGGGATTCAGATCTCAACATCTCATTCCTTCTATTTGTCTACTCTTGTATTCTTATTTCTAATCTGCTTCTCTCAGTGTGTCAGATCTTCAGTAATAAAACATTCAGATTAAAAGTCTTTTAGATTCCTCAGTTAATCAATATAATATTGTTTCACATTTACTACTGAGCATTCAGTTAGCCAGCATACTGGCTAGTTACTAAGTCATTCTAGAGTCCACATATCTTCATAGTTGAAGTTATCCTCAAACTCCCTTGAATCAAAGTTATCTTCAAATAATCTTTGAAGTTGTCCTTGATAATTCTCTTCTCTTCCTCAGACTCTTCAATCAAATAAATTCCCTTTTGTACATTGGGTTTCTGGAACAATCAACCCAGTGAAGGAATTTTACAGAATTTTCTACCTTTACCTTGTTGGTTTGACAGTCACCTTCCAAATACTGTTGTAATCCTCTCCTCAAGTGGTACAACATCCACCAGTTTGAGCAAGGTCACAAGGTTCTGCAGAGCATCCTCATGACCCCAACATTGATCACCAAAGCATTTAGTAACTCCTGCTAGTAGCTGATCTCCACTCAAACAAGTTCTTCCTTCTACCCATAATCAGCATGTCCCTATTGATCCATTGGAGTAGATCTCTGATTGAAAGGAATCTCCAAATCCCATTGGTTCAAACATTCAAGAGTGAACTTGACACAGAGACCCAACTCAGCAACCACCACCTCCTTCTTTGGATTCCAAAGCAACCAAAAATTTGCCTTTGGCTACCATTTTGGTACTCATCCAAGCTCTGAAGAAAGAAGGTAATGATAGTGGTACTCCCAAGTTTTTTTTACCCCTGCAATGAAAGCCCCAGATAAGGTTTATGGAAAAAAATTCCTTGAAGCTGACAGGTGTCTTAAAGTACTACATACTACAAGATCCTCTTTTCCAACAACCCGGAAACCTTTTCACTCAATTGAAAAAAGGACTTGTACACTTATTTTTACTTGGTTGGTTGATGTCACACTAAAACTCTATGGGATTAACAAACTATGGCACAGTCATCCACTTTTCCATTGGAATTTTAATTCACTTCAGTTTCACACTACAAATATAATGGGCTCAGCCAACCACATTGTGGGATTTTATATTGGACAGGTGCAGCAAGTGCTCAGCAAACCTCACTGGAAATTCAAGTGGGGGCACTAGGCTGAGGAAAGCACTCAAACAGCACATGTGTGCATGTGTAGGTAACAGAGAGGAGTAATCACCTTATTTACTCATGCTTCTCTACTTTTCATGGGTGCTGCAGAATTGGACCCTCACATAGTGCATTAAATGGTTGCACAGAGGGGGTGCAGCAGGACTACCAAGTAGAGCCACGGGGCTTGTGGAATTTGGAGGACCACAGCAGGGTTCATTGCAGAACAATTTCTGCAGAGGTAATTGGAGAAGGAAGGGGTTGTAAGGGAAGGGGGTATATGCAGCAAATGCAGATGCAGTGGAGCAGATCAGTATTGGTTAGGGTTGCGGAGTGAAGTATAAAAGGCGGGTTAGAAAGGTGGGGTGAAGGGGGCATCTGATTAGATTATTACCTTAGGACATCTGGAATATATATAAGACATTCATGGTGACCCAGTGGGATTACCAAGTGGAGCAACAGGGCTTGGGGAACTCAGGTCCCACAGAAGGGCTCATTGTGGAAGGAAATGCGGGGGAAATTGGAAGAGGCAGGGGCTACAGGGATGGGGTTCTGTGTGGAAGATGCAGATGAAGCAGAGTGAAGGTTCCCGGTTAGGGCTGCCTTAGGATTGAGAAGGGGTATAAAATTGGAGGTGGGAGACTATGATTAGGGGAATAGAATACTACACAGGTAAAATGAGGAAAAACTGTGTTATAGTAGTTTAGTCCAGTCTCTTTAGTCTTAAGTATGTCATAAGATGTTGAGTTTTCATTCTTCTTTTCCTCCCAAAAATCACTACTTGTCAATCCTTTAAATATAATTTCTGTGATCAACTTGAATTAGACTAGAATGCAGCTTTTTATACTAAGTTTTTTGTATTTACAACTCTTAGTTCTAATGTTTGTTTGTTCTTTTTTCTGATTCACTTTCTGATTATTAAAAACTGATTACTAGAATTAACGCCTCTTAGTATTTGTGGTTTTTGTAATATGTTTTTTTCTTGATTAATATACTAGCTTGACTAAAAGAGACTGAGAAGGCCTGACTAGTTATTTCTTCCAAGTACTCATATTATACTCCTCTCAGTTTTTATTCAAAGTACTCTTTATTCATTTTCATTTCTCAACCACAAATTAACCACTTGTAACTAGTCTATGAAAACATAGCCTAGTCCAAGCAATAACAATCATCAGTTCTCCTCATAATAAACTAGTCCCCATTATTGAGTCACCCCAGAGTCTGTTCAAAAATCCTCCTCTCCTCTTTTCTCTTTGCCAAAAATCCAACATAAGAGAATCACACACACTCATCAGTGGAAAAACCTTTTTTAGTAGTGTCAGCAGCAAATAAATCAGAGCTTATCCAGACCATATATGGGAGCACAATATGAAAACAAAATATATCACCTCTTTACAGGCTGTGTGCAGCAAAGGAGTCAAGTGTTGGCCTCTGCTTCTCCTGTGAGTTCACAGGTTTGAGCCTGATCTTATCATTTACTTCAGCACAGCCTGTTACAGCAAGGTGTTTTGAAGTTGACTTGCTGGCGACTTCAACTTGCCTCACATCCGTCCAAGGGGTGCCCCTCCTCAGTCACCTTGAAGACAATACCATGGGCTGCCAGGTGGATTGAGTTGGGAAAAGAAGCCTTTGAGGCGTAAAAAAGAACTCAAAAGCATGCGTCCGTGGTGTACTATATAAATTCAGCAATCCATCAATTTGATGTTTCATGTAACTGATGCCTCAATTGTTCTGTGATCAATTTCAGCTATCTATAATGAGTTAATTTGTAACGTATGACACCACAAATTAAGTAGTCACATGTTTACAAGTGACATCCACTGTTTTTTGTACCGTCTTGAACCATGTTGCTTTGCGCTACATACAAAGCCTTGAAGTGAAAATTCAATTCAATCAAGTGCAAAAGCTTAACCCAAGTGTCTTGTTAGGACAAGAGTCAACACAGATAAAACAACAATCACAAACCGCATGGCAAATCGGGGACGAGTGGTGAAAGAAACTACATAAGGGTGAATAAATATGAGTGGTAAGACCATCGAGCGTAGAATATAAAGGTTTATCAAGACAAGAGTAATAGACCAGACTACTGATCCTTCCCACGCTCCAATTTACTCAAAATCTTAGACACACGATGCGATAGCTTGGGTTGACCATTAGCATGATGGATCTTAGCTTTTGGAAGCTTGATAGGGTTCTTCTGATGATTGCTGGCGTATTGATCTTGGTATCTTTCCTTCTTGTTTGAATGAGAATATGGTTCCGAACCACAAGCAGACGAATTCTGAGGAGCTCTTTCGGATGCTATCGGGAGTCGTTGGTTCGAAGGATGTTTGCAGGTGGGTGAAGGTTGTGCTGAGATTTTGGGGTCCTTTTGAGGCCTGCGAGAACCAGGTCCTGGTTGACTTTCCCGAGGATGTGACCTCTCCGAAGGCTCTGCTTGTTCTTGGTCATCAGTGGGTCGGCTTTTGGCCGTTTGATCTGAGGTGGCGCTATAGCCTGCCTTGGCGAGTTCCTTTGCACGCTGTTTCTTTAACTTGGCCTTGTGTATCAAGGTCTTTTTGATCTTTTCGGCTAAGATTGCCCAAGGGCCGCGGCAACAGATGGGATTTCGTATAGGATCAGCTCAACATTCTTTTTTCTTGTTATCAGGTTTCAATTCAGTCCAACTGACCTTTTCCGAGATAAACCGATTGAGATACTCCAGGTTTATTCTTGCCTATCGTGAATCCTTTCGAACGTTTCCATGATGAACCTCGTTGATCGGTAGCTTTCTTGGGATTTATCGTCATCGAGATGGGTTTGTTCTTTGCTGTGTTTTTGGGATCAGGGTGCATGTACCAAATATGTATGTGTTTATCTATGTACATATGTGTGTATGTGCATACTTGGCTTGGTTGGGCTTTGCATATGCATAATTGCTTGTGATGCCGTTGGCTTGGGCTTTCCACCGGCGAGAAGCAGCGGGCAAACTCTTTTTTACCTCCCGATTTCCAGATGGGCAAATGCAGCAAAGGTATGTACCGCGCCCCGCAGAATAATCCCTTTGTTATCCAATCCAAATAATACTGTTTCATCAACCCGCATGAAGATAAACGGGACATCTACTATCGTCTTGGCAAATCGGAAGGTTATCGAGCTCGTTCGGCCTACAAACTGATCCATCTGGACGAGCAGTATGGACTCTTTAACAATCCCGACCAAGTTGTCAACCGAGTCATCGATCTATGTGCAGCTCCGGGAAGTTGGTCCCAAGTATTAGTCAAGAAACTCAAGTACAGTATACCAATGAAATCCTCTTGAGATCGAAACCAACCTGAGCGCTCTAAACCATTTGATGTATATGTTTAGCGAGGCAAGGTCATCTGAAGATAAACCACCGAAGATCGTTGCAGTCGATCTCCAACCAATGGCGCCGATCGATGGTGTAGTCCAGATTGTGGGGGACATTACCAAACTCGAAACAGCAGCGAGTATTCTATCCCATTTTGAGGGACAAAAGGCTGACCTGGTTGTTTGCGATGGAGCCCCCGATGGTAAATATTACTGCCCCTTGTCCCTTTTTTTGCTGCCTCACGAACTGACCAGTCAATTCTCTTTTCTAATTCCTGTGAGAATAGTCACCGGCTTACACGATCTTGATGAATTTGTTCAATCTCAATTACTTCTAGCTGCAAGTCGAAATTAACAGCGCCTCGTTATTTTCGTAATTCACATCTTCCCCAAATATTTTCACATGCTTACAGATATCCTCACCTTTTCGCCACCCTTCCGTCTTGATATTGATACGCTCGAGCAGGCTCTTAACATCACACTTTCGGTCTTAAAAGCTGGCGGGACGTTTGTGGCGAAAATCTTTCGGGGAAGGGATGTGAATATGATCTACGATCAACTGTTGAACTTTTTTGGTGAGGTTGATTGTGCGAAGCCCCGCAGTTCGAGATCCTCCAGTATAGGTTAGTTGTTATCTTTTCCTGTCTATGGTGCTGAGTTTGGGTCATTTATGTTTTAATGGATTTTTCTCCTCGAATTAACCACAGAAGCATTCATAGTGTGTAGAAATTATAATCCACCCGAAGGTTTTGTGCCGGATATGACGGCCCCATTACTCATGAATCACGCCACACGCCGTCAATCCGAAGAGGGCACCTCCCAGGATCTCCGCCGTATTCTCGATTTTGTCGCATGTGGTGACCTCTCGGCCTGGCCGGACTCGGACATGAACTATCCTCCACCATCCACGGGGACTAATAACAATGGTCCGCAAGACTCAGATCCCATTGCTCCCCCAACTGAACCTCCCTATAAGGAGTGGTTGCTCAAGAAAAGTCGGGGAGAAATTTGAACTCGATAGCTTGATCGATTTTCCGCCATCGTCCCATGGTCCATCGCAACCAGAGTAAGACAAGAACTCTCTTGTTTCTCCCATGTACTGTCAGTCCTTTCTTTGATGCGGCTATCGCACTAACCCCTGAGATACTTTGTCCAGTCGTTTTTTTTCCCCACTGTTCAACTGGACATGGGTGTTTGAAATGACGATCGCCCGTGGATTCACACGCCTGATGCATTTGGGTATCCTGTGCATCCATGTATCAGAAGACTTGAAGGTTTGAGTCCGTCATACCACCTGGTATGTATCAGAAGACCACCACCACACCACTTCCGGATTGTCTCCATCCGACATCATCAAGAAATGTAAATCCCAACCCTGGGGCTCTACCTTCCACGATTTACGCAACAGCTCAGCATGAATATCAGATTGCCCCTGGCAGGGTGGGACATGTCCATGTCAGCAAGATGGCAAGATTACTACCAAAAAGCAAGGAAAGAGTTGCCAAATGACTGGAACAACAGAGTAAGTAGGCTTGAGCATAGATAATAGACAAGCGTATCAAGATAGAGATTCATAGAGCTGGTCAGTGAAGCTGTGAAGACAGTGAGAAAATGTCAGTTGGTTACTAGTTCAGAGACAACCTGACTAGAACATTAATAACAAAATGTAATTGTTCTAAAAATGATAGAATTTTTATGAAACAAAAACCAGACTGAAGAGAAAATACCTGATGAGAAAAGATGAAGATATAAAAGAGTAAAAATAGAGGCATACCACTAATGTAAATGGAAAGCATTTTAATAAAGATGAGGACTTTTATGGAGGAGACTAGTAGCAGGAAGTGAGCAAGTTATTCTTAAATGAAAGAGATATAGAATAGAAAAGGAAAAAATAGAAGTTCAGTGTACATCAGGCAAAGAGAAAAAGAGATGAGTATGAAAAACAAACATATAGCAGTGAGCAGTTTGAGTTGATTAGATTGATAGAGAGGCAGAGAATGGAAGGGAAGTGAGTGGTGAGCAGATATTGGTGAGGTGAACAGGTATTGATGAGAGTAGTAGTTGTTGACTTGAGTGGGTCAAGCTTGAAGTAGTGAATTGAGTCTTGAAGATGATTGAGAAAAAAAAGAATAAGGATCTCTTGAAGGTTGAGTTTTTGTTAATGGATTAAAAGAATCCTAAGTGATACTTCACTAGTCTGCAGCGGACTGATTCAGATTTCATCAAGATTTCAACAGTAAGTACAAAAATATTATTAACAAATGCAAATAAAAGAAACAGACATCATTACACAAGTATTCATAAATATTGAGAAGATAAACTAGCTTATAATCACAACATTTAATGAAAAAGAGTAATAAGCACCAGGAAAAAAAAGTTGGCACCTCTATGGAGGTGCCTTCGCTTATCTCTTACCTATCCTCAACATATCAACACTGTATCTTGACTGTATCCCCCACTTCAACAGAATGTATCAATGAGGTATCTTGTTTTCACATGACTGCTCCAAAGTTGAAGCATTTCCATATATTTAATTAATAATTTTTCAAATGGTAAGTAAATCCCCGATAAACTTCATGAAATTTGACTAGTGATCATGAAAAACCACAAGGAGGGGAATTCACTGTATGTCTCCATTTGTCCCCCACATTTTACGTCTTGCTAACTCAACTTTGATCTTCAGCGCTTGATACAACAACATGTCACCACCCTGATAGGGTCAAAAAGCAAAACTCTACCTCATCATGATGAAGAGGAATTGTGCATGGATATTGATGATCAGGTGGAGGATCTCTTGAGTGATCCAGACTACCCGTATCCTCATGGTCCTCGTCATCCATCCGCTACCCCCGAAACATTGGCCATCATGCGCAGGATGATGACTGCTGCCGGAGTTCATTCCTTCCGCCCAAATTTCAACCAACCAATCAACAGTCCTGATAATGAGCATCTGCTTGATCTGGCCGTGAAGACATTTGTTGAGCTGGTCAAATGCAAAGAGTACACTGGAATTGTTCCCAAAGGTCTGAAAGAGGAAAGCATCCAAAATGCCATTCATCTCCATGTTACCCAGCGACTCAGTAGACAGTCAGTTTTACCGGATGCTTTGTTTACCTATCATATTGATTCACATCTCCTTACTAAACAAAGTTCATCAGGTATCAACAAGAGAATAAGTGATCCAACAGTCAACAAGAATCACAAGACAAGACTGCTTGGCGCACTTCTAGATTGGTTAATGTAAGCAAAAATTGAATTGACCGCTTAAATATATTCCTGGACTAACAAAACCAAACTTTTCTTGCAGCTACAACACGCCCAAATTGCAACCTTAAGCAAGTATTGAAAGCTTTTGGGCCTTGTTCCAATTGTTGAAGGTGCATGCAGTGACAATGATACCAATGATGAAGTATCTCAAATGATCCAAATCGCTTATTCAAAAAGAAATCCCAAAAAATGCACCGTTTGATCAATCCCATGGCAACATCACAAAATTTCTCTCATGATGCGTAAAATTGATGATTTGAAGGCTGCTATGATAGCAGCAACCCCAAAAGGCTCTTCTGGTGCTGCGGCCCGGGAGCGTCGGAATGTTTCTTTGCCAATTGAAAGAAAGCTCAAACCACCATCCAATTTTCCAAAGGCATGCTTTGATTGTGAATGGCTTGACTCCCTCACCGAGAATCAAAGATCTGCTTTGAAGTTGCGCTCAAAACCTGACATTAGAGCCCTGGTTAAGGAACTTGAGGAGATGGTCCCCAGAAATTAGTTCTCATTTATAATCATATTTCTTCCTCGTACATAAATAATTTATTTGTAAACACTCGGAGATGGTCCCCGGAAATTAGTTCTCATTTATAATCACATTTTTCCTTGTACATAAATAATTTCTTTGTAAAAACTCCTGTACATACTTGATTGTAATTGTATCTAATTTAACCTATCAAAATTTATCAAATCTAACCAACGCTTGACTCCGAGAAATATAATTCAACAAAAACTGTGAATCAGAGAAATGGGAAATGAGTTGATAAAAATTGAAACAGTTGATTACACATGGAGTTCCTGATAAGGATGGTAGCGCTGCCACATGAGGAAAAAAAAAAAAAAAAAAAAAAGGGGAAAAATTGAAAAGTTGATCAATATACCTGATTTTTTGATCAATATACACGGAGGAAAAATGAACAATCTTTGTAGTGAAAGATGGTGAGGGGAAGAATGAAGATAAAATGAAGCAATTCACAACTTTCAGGTCAAAACTGATGCAGCTTGATTTTAGTAACAGTTATTCCAACAAACTCCAAATCCTGGATAATAAATTAAATATATGGTTATTGTGAATTGATCATAGCTAATAGGCGTAATTCTACATTTATCCTGAAAATTCCATGAAAAAAGAGCTTAAATTTGAGTGGACTTCAACTAATCATCCACAGGACCTGTTGAGCTAGACCTCTAGCCCTCTTTTGCACTGTTGCATACCTGTCACAGTCGTGTCACATATGGGGTACTACATCTACCTGAAGGACTGACAGTGAATAGAGTCTCTTTCTCATCCACTCTATTCACTGCTCACTCACCCTTCAGGTATGTATTATCCACATCTCTTTTCATCTCCTTTCTTCATGTTTCAGTTATCATTTACTATGACTAATGAAATGATGATCCACTCTATTCACTGCTCACTCACCCTTCAGTCTCAGAGACAGTTTAGCTCATCAGGTTATGAGCCTCATCTAAACGTGAAGCTAAATTTTTGGATCAACAACCGCCACTCGGACAACCAATGGCGGATACAGGATCGACTGACACAAAAGATCCTACATCTCACCTTGTTCTCGACTTCAAGAACGCAATGTCGTCGCAGGCCTCTCGCATCTCAACAGCGAGACTACCGATTCTCGGTTCTCCAGGTCCCAACTCGAACTACCTGGACTGGAAGCTTGTCGTTAATCAAGTCTTCAAATCCGCAAAAGTCCGTTACGTTCTCACCCCAATGGCCGAATCTGCTAGACCAAACACATGGGAGGACGATAACGATACTGTGTGTGCCATACTGGTGCAGATAGTC
Source organism: Puccinia hordei (assembly GCA_007896445.1). NCBI lineage: Eukaryota > Fungi > Basidiomycota > Pucciniomycetes > Pucciniales > Pucciniaceae > Puccinia > Puccinia hordei. Next base: position 327,981 of record RDRW01000301.1, read on the forward strand.
GACCGAATCAATCTCAAATACTTCCGCGAACATACCGATGATGCCTCCGGGATGTGGCATTCTCTCGCTAAAGCTCATCAAGATTCGACGACGGGAGGTCGTGTGTACTGGATCCGAAAGTTAGTCAACGCACGAATGGTGGGAGACGACATCGACTCGCATATCGACGCTCTGGCTCAATACCATGAACGTCTCAACTCTCTCGTTACCATTGAAAAACCCCTCACGGCCGATGATGTCCACAACGCTGCTCTCCTGAGCTCGATTCCACCAGACTGGATCCATTGCGTCTCGGCGCTCATGAATCAAGAAGGTGTGAAAACGGAGACGATCGTTTCAGCACTCAAAAACGAATCCATTCGTCGAGAGTCCCAGGGCGACATCATCTCGGTATCCTCCACTAAAACCAAACCGAAGACCAACCCTCCACCAAAGTCGACTCCCAACGCCCACAAGTCGAGCCAAGAAGACCCACCATTATCCTCCCGGAAATGTCCCCTCTGCAACAGCGACCGACATGACCTCAACGCATGCCACAACACTCGGAAGCTGATTGCGGAGCACAAAGCAGCTAACCGAGCGAAATGGGAGGCACGGCAGCAAGACACCCCATCTACTTCATCTCAACCACCAGCCCGTGCTGGTCGAACTTCAGCTACGATGCTCGGGCAATCCACCACATACGAAGATGAGGAATCGGACTACTCTGGGTCCGAGGTCGAGGTCCGTGCCGGTAACGTGGTAGCCTCCCTTTCTATCCCAACGGGTCTGCCAGCGTCCGGTGACTCCAATCTAGACTCCGGCTGCTCCTTCTCAATGACCCCCGATCTTTACTCAGTCCAAAACGCTAAACCCAACAAGACCCCAGTACATCTGGCCGACTTATCAATGGTCGAGTCAACCCACAAAGGAACTACTATCCTTCCCATCGAAGGCAACACAGCGGTTCCGACACTAGTAGTACCCTCCCTTCATGAACCTCTACTGTCCATTGCCAGTCTGACGGACGAAGGTCTTACTGTCGTCTTCACCAAAACTTCCTGTGATATCTATCAGTCCACAAATCTGAACATCACTGGAGACATGTCCGGCCGCGGATATTGACGCGGAAACCTCTACTATCTCCCCTCGAATCCGGTAAGCCGTCCCACTTCCGTCTCGTCATCTCAATCATTATCTGACTCCTCTCTCCTTGGGTACCACATTCGCTTTTCTCACCTTGGCCTCAAAGCTCTTAAATTCCTGCTGAAGACCAACGACATCACCCCCACCATAAATAACGAAGTCGACGTTAGAAAGTGCTCAGTGTGTGTACAAGCAAAAACGCCCCGCCTTCCTTTCAAATCCCGCTCTCTCTACCGTTCCACCTCTCCAGGCGATCTCATCCACTCCGATGTCGCATCATACGAAGTCAACTCTCGAGAGGGATATCGATATTTCGTCACCTTCGTCGATGACTACTCCAAATCCTTGACCGTCTACCCAATGAAACTCAAAAGCGAATCCTTCTCATGCTTCAAGATATTTCGAGCTTTCTTCGAGAAATCAGGCAACCACACTATTCAATCCCTTCGTACCGATAACGGCGGGGAATATCTATCCTCCGAATTCACATCATATCTATCATCCGCCGGAATCAAACACGAGCACGGCCCACCCCACTCACCCCAGCTTAATGGCGTAGCTGAACCCACCAATCAAACAATCCATAACTATGTCCGCTCGGCTCTTCTCACTGCACATCTCCCCAAATCCTTCTGGGCCGACGCTCTCCGTCACTCCCTATTCCCCCACAACTCATTTCCCTGCAACACACCAGCAGGATTCTCATCACCAAACTCCATCTTAAATGTTCCCTCGATCGACCTCAACCTTATCCGACCGTTTGGCTGTCTCGTCTGGTACAAAGTACCTGAAGCCAATCGAAAGAAACTAGACCTCAAGGGACGAGCATCAATCCTACTCTCATATCTCACAAATGGGAACGGATTTCGCCTGTGGGACCTCGAAAAACGATCTGTCGTCAAATCTCGTGACGTAGTCTTTGACGGTTGCAGATTCCCCTATGGTTCCCGGCTCATCACTACTCCTGATCCAATCTCGACTGAAATCTCGTGGCCGTTACAACCTAGCTCGTCATCTTCCCTCCTTTCCCCTGCTCCCTCCCCCCCGCTAACAGTGCTGAGAGACGATGATAAGTCGAACACGTCCATTCCACCATCCCCAAGTGACTTATCATTTATCTCTCTCCCTGATCTGCCCCCCCTTCCACATTCTCCCTCTCCGTCTCCTCCTCGGCGTATGTCATCTCGAACACGCAAAGCACCCGATCGATTAGGCCAATGGTCAAACAATACAACTGTTGGTCTAGATGACACCACCGGTGCCGAGATCGATACACCGAAAACCTGGCGACAGCTGCTGAAATCTCCAAACAAACGCCGATGGTTAAAGGCGGCCGACGAGGAATTCTGCTCACTTCTAGGTATGCAAACCTGGAAGCTCGTCCCTCAACCACAAAAACGTAAGATAATCAAGTCGAAATGGGTTTTCAAGGTCAAACGACGACCCGACCGCACCATCCAAAAACTCAAAGCTCGTTTGGTCGCCATGGGTTACTCTCAAGTCCATGGATTTGATTATGACGAAGTCTTCTCCCCTACCCTCCGGCTCGAAACTCTACGCCTAATCTTCAGTCTCCTCGGAAGCAAGAACTGGAAAGGTCGGCAAATTGATTTCAAGACCGCCTTCCTTAACGGACACCTTGATTTCCCGGTATACATGGAGCAGCCGCCTGGATTCGAGGATCCTCAACATCCCGATTGGGTTTGTGAGGTAAGTCGCTCGCTTTATGGCCTAAAGCAATCCCCAAGACAATGGAATCTTGAGCTTCATAAGGGCCTACTCAAACTCGGTCTCAAAAACTCCAGCTACGATCCTACCCTCTACTTCAAAGTCAACGCTGGCCAACTCGTCGGAGCTCTTACCACTCATGTTGATGACCTAGCTATTGTCGGTGAACCAGCTTTCGTCGATTCGGTCATCTCATCCATCGGCAAACAATTCAAAATCGGCGCCGATGAAGAACTAAACCACTTTCTTTCCATAAAAATAACCCGCGATATCCCTAATCGTTACGTGATGATGAATCAGTCACACTACATTGCTGAACTCTCTGAACGTTTCCTTGAAGGCATCACTCACGCCGTCTCAACTCCAACCGATATTCACTTCAAGAATCTGACTCACAAAACACCTTCCGATCCGGCATCACCAGGCCCTTTCCCTCAAATAATTGGATCTCTCCTCTGGGTGTCTCAGTGCACCCGCCCCGACATCTCTTTTGCCGTCAACAAACTTTCTCAGTATCTCAGGGATCCCTCGCTATCTCACTGGTACGCTGCAGTCCGGATCCTGAACTATCTAGTCTCCACAGCCGATCTCAAATTGCGACTAGGGGGCGATCTCACCTGCTCCGGATACTCCGACTCAGATTGGGCGGAAGATCGAGATGATCGTCGTTCAACCTCAGCCTACACCTACCGAATAGGCGATGGTGCGATATCATGGAAATCTTGCAAACAGGCTACAGTCTCGTTGTCAAGTACCGAGGCGGAGTATAAAGCTCTCTCCGACTCGTGCAAGGAAGGCTTATGGCTTCGTCACATACTGAATGAACTCCATCTGCGACCATCGTCAGCAATCCCTGTTCACGTCGACAACGAGGGAGCTGAAGCACTCGCCAGAAATCCCGAGCATCATGCAAGAACGAAACATATACATGCCCGATATCACTTCATTCGAGAATGTCTTCAAGATAACTCAATCTCTTTACTTCATGTCCCGACCTCAAACATGTTAGCAGATATGTTAACCAAACCCTTGGCTCGCGTTCTTCTCGAGAAACACAGGTTAATGTTCGGCATCGTTCCATAACCACTTTCCCCGACACATCATTCCGTCCTGGTCCCTTTTTTTTCTTCGTGTCCTTATCAATTTCTTTGAATCTCATTTTCATTCACTCACTTTTTCTCCCGTTACTATTTCTTATCAATTTTCTATAGCCCACTGGCTACAATGCTTTCTTTTCTCTCATTCTCTCTTGATGAATCTGTTGCCAGCTATGCAGCAAGGGGGGGTGTTGAGCTAGACCTCTAGCCCTCTTTTGCACTGTTGCATACCTGTCACAGTCGTGTCACATATGGGGTACTACATCTACCTGAAGGACTGACAGTGAATAGAGTCTCTTTCTCATCCACTCTATTCACTGCTCACTCACCCTTCAGGTATGTATTATCCACATCTCTTTTCATCTCCTTTCTTCATGTTTCAGTTATCATTTACTATGACTAATGAAATGATGATCCACTCTATTCACTGCTCACTCACCCTTCAGTCTCAGAGACAGTTTAGCTCATCAGGACCTGCATATTTAGTTCGTCAATGGTTAAAATTGGTCAATTTCGACCTGAAACTGTGTTTGGTTTTCTAATCATGGATTCTGATGGAATTTGAAGCTGGAAATTTCAGTAAAATGTCACAAATTTTCCAAAATATGACTGAAGTACCTCTATCCAAATGCATTCTATGGGTATTCCAAATTACTAAGGAATCAGGGACTGCTTAATAGCGGTTTCTCTGTTCCATGCAAAATTGAGAGATTAAATTCCATGATTCATTGATTTGGTGGAAATAGTTACAATGGACAAACAATATCCTCTATGTCAAATCATGGCCTCCAAGCTCAGCTGGATTGTAATATCAACCATGACTTCAAATGATAAAACAGCTTCCTTAAGAAATTGAAACCAATGTCTTGCTTGGTATATATGGGATATGGTATCCAATTTAGTATCCTAAATAAAATGTAATTCAAGTTTGACAATTGGTGGTTTTTCTGGAGGATGATGGGAGTATTTAAGCAAGGCGCTTATGGGGTGGTTTTATTATCCAATCTTTGAAGTTTGTGTATCTGTTGATAGAGAAGGCTGAAACTGGAAATTGCTTCTGAACAGGAAACTCCAAAGAGTACTGTAGAGCAGATGACGTTTGATAGAGGAAATGAAATACATGAGCTAAATTTCTTGGCCCAAAGAGCTAGTGTGCTTGAATTTCACAGCAATCATGGTTTCAAATGGATCAAATAAGAGGTTTATGATCCAAATGAACAGCTCTAAATTTTTCACATGAAAATCAAAGCAACTGAGCATATCCTCAATCAAAATGTTTCATCCAGCACAATTTATCTGTTTATCAGATGTATAATTGATTCGAGGGATTTTTAATTCCTCTGTGATTGAATTTCCTGGGGATTTCACCTGTAAGGTTGAATTCTTGATGTTGAGTTTCAGTTACCAACTGAAACCCACAAACAGTGAAATCTTCTGTAAATATCATATGATATCATCATTCCTTGGAATATATTAAGAGCTCAAAAATACTGGATCATACATGAAATCACTCAGAGTGTGCCTCTTTTTTTAGCGGTTCTTCAAAATTCAAAAGAGGTTGGAATCTTTATTTCTACTATAGTAGAGTTGGTGCTGGGGGAAATTAAAACTCAAGTGGAATACCCTGGAAGTTATATCTTGTAATTTATCATCTAAGCTGAGTGAATTGAATGGATAGGTTTTTCAGGCGGTTTTCTGTGAACCAAAGTTGTAATGTATTACCCACATAACCCTTCAAAATTTATTTAAAAACTTCTTGTCAGAGTTGATGATAATTTATGAAGCCTGAGAGGGATTTGCTTCAGGGAAAACAAGGTCTTTGTATTTCACCACGCTGTCTCCACTTTGTATCCAACATATATCAATCACTTGATCAAAGGGATAGCAGAGGGATACATATGTTTTATGCCTGATTTCTGGCTATCTGAATCCACTCATATGTATCCAGTTTCGAAATATATCATACTGCAGGGTTGAATTCATTATTTTCTCATGTGGTCTCTACCAAATAAGTGTCTTGGGTTTGATCTAACCTACCCCTCCCCCACGGCTAGTGAAAATAACATGTGCAAAGAGAAGCTCTCTCCTTGAAAATGTCCAATCAGTTATTTTAATGCAATATTTGAGCTGCCTTATACACAAAATGATTGAAGTTTCATCAAACCAAAAATAATTATTTTTGTGGGTGGTTCTTTATGCAAGAAGCGTGCAGCTTGCATGTGGTTATTCAAGATCCTTTCATTCAGGTAAAAACCAGATGAAAAAATTTGCAGTTGAGTTTAATTTTCACTAAGTGTTGGAATTTCATCATTCACATATCTCATTGTTTTCTCTGTTTCCGTATCTATCACGCCTTTCACTTCCTGTCACTCAATTCTCCCCATAAAGATTGAATTTGCACGTAATCCACCATCTTCTGTCCTACAATCTGACCCCAAAGTTGTTGTAAATTTCAAACCTAATGTTTATATAGAAATCAAAACATCTGTTCATCTAAGTGCATTTCCTCAAGGTCAATACTTCTTGTTGGATGAGTAATTTTCTGCAATGCAACCTAGCGGACTGTATTTCTTTGTTTTCTCCTGACTCGGGTCTTAGTATCCAGAATTCCTGTCCACATCCTCTTTATTTTCCCTTGATAAATATCTCTTCAAAAATTCCTGGAAGATCTGAAATTTCCACTCGTACTGTAGCATAAAAGTATAATTGTGAGCTGGGGCTTCATCTTAGTGATTAAGCCCGGCGGGCTTAAGAATGGTTGGACCAAAAAAAATCCAGGGTCAGGCCAAAAATGACAAGCTCAGCTAGGATTTAAGCCCGGCGGGCTTAATCTATATCAGAAAATCGTGACAGTTTTATGTCTCACCAATTAAGTAATTTTTGGGAAACACAGAAAATCATAGAATCTGGACAATTGTTTTTTGAATCCAGATTGATTGATATTAAGCCCGGCGGGCTTAAGAATGCTTGGACTAAAAGACTTTGAGTGTAGGGCAACAAGGAAGCACAGGGGTTTTTTTAAGCCCGGCGGGCTTAATCTAAAAAAGATATTCCTGGTGGGCTTGTGCGTCACTAGGTAAGTATGATTGGGTCCCGCATAAAATAATAGAATACATCAGAATTGTTTGGTTTTAATCCAAAATTCATTGATATTAAGCCCGGCGGGCTTAAGGATGCTTGAACTAAAAAAAAATATTGCATGTGCAGGAAAACAAGGAAAATCAAGGGTTCTGTTTAAGCCCGGCGGGCTTAATCTACAACAGAAAATCCTGGCCGGCTTATGAGTAATTCGGTAATTAAGATTGGGGTTTGAAATAAGATCATAGGATATGGCAAAATTGTTTTGTTTGAATCCAAAATTTATTGATTATTCATGGAAAAAGAATGAGATTTTTCAAATCATGTGAATCATTTCTAACCAAAGTTGATATTATAAAATGACAGATGGAAGCTTAAAAGGTAATCTATAAATACAAGACCAGTGTCAACCATTCTTTGATAATAAGTAATCTTGGGTCTTAGTTGGAAAAAAAGAGTGTGATGATAGGAGGTGAGATCAGAAGGCTTCCAGAATTAATTGGTAAGAGATATGGTAAGAAATATATCATCAAGCCAATCATCATGATTTTCAATTTCTTGCTCTTTCTCAGTAATTTTTCATAACTTACCGGAGGACTTGACATGGTTTTTGAAAATTATCTAAAGTATCATCTAAGGATAATCTAGGATTCAGAGCAGTAACACCAAAACAGGATGGTATACATATTTCAACAACACCACGAAATTATACAGGAGATTTGATACCCAAGAGGGCTTTTCCATGCGGGAAGCTTCCAATTAATGACTTAAGCTGTTTTTGTGGATATTTCAGAATTCTCATGTAATTGAATGGCCAAATTTCATTAGGATCAATAACATCTTTTCTCTTACAATTCTTTTTGGGACTTGACAGGGATACATTTAAGCAGATTTGAAGAGAGAATCAAAAAATAAATTGATCCCCACCTGAAATCTTGTTGTGTCTAAATTAAATTGTGTGTTAGGTTGAAATTTATTGAGACAGACATGAGAGATATAGTCTATATCGAATTAATAGGAGGTTGAAATGGTGATTCTCAAATGGATATTAACATATGTGGGGGAAAAAATGATCCTACACCTGGAAAGTGTTTCCTGATTCCAACTAGGGAATTCAATTTGATTTTAAAAAAATCTATATAACATATTTATGAATGTGCAATGTGGCACCAAAATTAATGGAATAATCTTTTGTTGATTTTTTGCAGAATTCAAGTCCCACGTTCCATAGATGCTTTTTGATAGGAGATTTTTACGCTTGTGTTCTTAGTTCAACTTGCACTTACTATAATTACAAATAATCTGATGAAGGAAAAAGAATATGATATCACTGTTTTTCTGAAACTTGTGAACATGGAGGAAGTAAAAAAATTGGGGAAACCAATGCCATATTGGCTTCAAATTGAATAGCTGATGGGTACAAAAGAATCATTCTTAACAATGCAAGGTTTTAACATAGACAAGGAATATGTAATACGAATTTTGTTCCTTTTCAACGGGACAAGTTGAATTTTTCAACTTAAATTTTGCAATAAATGGCTTATAATGAATCATGTTGTTTACTTCAAGTTGATTATCAAGATTGGTTTTATTTCCATGTTGAATCCCAAAATATCAAATTTATACAAAATAAAATATTAGTTGTGGTTGAATGACTGTGCAACAATTGTACCAGATTTGAAAACCACAATTAGTTCATGGTAGCCATGTTGTAAAGAATATTTTTTTGAAACCTTGAATTTCACTTGATCAAGCTACTTGATGTTTTCTTTTTGGATTTCAAAGCTTATGCATATCAGAAATTCAGCTTCCAAGGTGTTGGCAGTGGGGGTGGTGGATCTCCTGGGGTGATGTATGCACTTTTCAAATATAACTGGCTTGTTTCAGAGTTCTATGGTCATGTTTTCCAAGAACTTTAGTAATAGATAAACCATGGTTGGATATAATTTTCATCCAAGATCAAACTATAGTCTCCATTTCACAAATTATAATTTGTTTGATTTTATTATGAGCTGTCATTGATTAAACATTGGTTGTAATAAAAAGAATTTCTTGCCTCAGAAATTTCTATAAAAACAATTGGATCTTTTGAATTTTTTTTGAAAACTCCTCTGATGTATCATTATACATTGGTGATACATAATAGATAGGCATGGAGATAACATTGGTGCACACCAAGGATACAAAGTAGATAGAGGTGGGATAAGTGGGGGATATAGAGAAGTCACCTCCATGGAGGTTCCAACTTTTTTTTCCTGGTGAAGGTAATAAACAATAAAGCAGATAAAACAGCACAATTAGGAGAATATCTTCTTAACCTTGGAGAAACACAGAAATATTTTTACATATACTAAAAGTATGTGCAATTCAACCCAGTGTGTAATTCAACCCAGGACACCTCAGAAAAATTACCCAGAAAATGCACTCTGTCTTCTAGGAAAATCAACATCAATATTATTTTCCCTCTTAACAGCAGATTTAAACATACCTATTGTAAATACAAATCATAAAAATGTTTAATTATGTCCTTCTATCAAGGTATGCTTCAACCAGATCATCAGACAACTCTATATAGCTCCCATATGGATTAGTCTAGTTTCTCTTCTTCAGTGAATTAGAACCAGAGCAGTTTCTTTCTCACTCCTCAAGTGTCACAGACATTCTGTCCTAGAACTTCAGTCATGATCTCCCCTCATTATCTCAACTAAAAAGAATGCTAATACACATGTGTCTTAATCAAAAAACACAGTTTGACCATGCTTATATGTTGTTTTACTCATGGCTGATGTTGAAACCGCTGCGGAAAAAACACATTTTTCTGCATTTACAAACATTCCAAAAATGGGAATGCTTGGCCTTCATAATTTTCTGAGCTGGTTTTTCAATGTTCTGGGGTGTTTCTGATAAAAGTGTGGGTGAATTCCTTCTTAAGAGAATTTAAAGACTAGAAACTAGACCAAAATACTATGACACAGTTTTCCTTATCCCACCTGTGATTTTCTCCCTGTGTAGTATTATATTCCCCTAATCCTCATCTCCCAAGTCCCATATTACAAACCCTCTACAACCCTAGAACCCATATCCTTTAGTCCACCAAATGTGCTATTAAGGCTCTACCCCTGCAGATTTTTCTGTGCTTTCCGCGCATGTGTTGAGTGCCCTCCTGTATTGGCCACACTGTCTCTAATGCATTTACAAGTAGAAAGGAATGGTTATGCATCTGGATACCATGGCCTGCTTGTTGGATGTTGTCATTTACTGAACTCCAAGCCAACTGTCCTTCTAATGCTTTTCCCAGCCTTCTTCACTCAAGATGTCCCTTGGGTTCCAGCTGAGCACTTGCTGCACCTACTACATATAAAATCCCCATAGTTTTCTTTTAAACTTTTTCTTTTCTTAGTTTCAAGGTTCTTTCAAAATTTTGATTTATTTCCCTAAATTTCAAATGATTTAGCAAACAATGGTAGTAATCATTTTCCAAAAAATTCACTCTTTCCAATTACAAAAAAATCTCTAACTTGGATTTATGATTTAACACATTATTGCACAATTTTTCAATGCTAGAAATAAAATTTCCATGTCACAATAATCTTTGGTATTACCTCAAATGAATTTTATAATAAAGTGAATTGAATAGCCAGAAATTTAAATTTTTATACAGTGATATTCATGGCAAATGATCATTGCCGTTAAATTCTGCACAATTTATAATGTAAGAAGGAAATTTGAAATCATACAATTAAGCCAGGGAAAAGTTTAGGAGAAACTGGGTGTATGCCCAGCAGAAAAACATATTTACTGTGCAGTTCCAGGGCCCTGGAGAACCATGTGTAAGTGCAGAAAAACTTTGTTTTTTAATAAGGCCCATATACATCATCTTGTAACTAAATGATAATCTTGTCTCAAACCATGGAACTCTGTATTTAAATATCTCATCAATACATAAATAATATTCAGAAAAAAATACCCACACTCTTTAGCAAGTTTGGTACTATCACTATTAATTACAGACACATACAGCAGATATTGAAATTGAAATCAAAATAATGAAAATCCAGTAAGGCAGGAAGGAAATAACCATGGATAGTTTCAGAAAGGAGAAATACAGGCATATCAATAAAGAATAATGACAATTACATGCCTTTTGATAATGCATTCCAATATATGAATTGATTTCTTATTCCACATACTCTGGGATGTATTGCATAAATTAAATTGAGAGTGTAAAAGCACCCACAAGTATTTCCCAAGGAAGAGACAAGTGAATTTGGATAATCAATTATATATGTAAAATACTGCTTATGAAATTTATGAATGAACTCATTATCACATCAAATTGATTAATCCCTATATCTCATGTTATAAAGTAGAAATACTACCAAGAAGTTCAGGGAAAATAATATATATGCAATTAAACAAAATCATCAAATTATTAGATTTCTGGTAAATTTAGTGAAAAAGTTATCACTTTGTGAGATATTTAACACTAGCCTGGTGCACACCCCTTCTATCTCATGTTCTGATCCCACTCCATTTCTACAAATTTCATGGCACATATAATATATAAGATTGAAGGATTTCTGAAGTTTTTGAACTGTTTGGGCTTGTCACACCAAATTTATACAGCTACTAATTGTTTATTGATTCATTCCTCCCCGCAACACTTTTATTTTATGTTCTGATGCCACAAAAATACTATTGCTTAAAGTTTCAAGGTTCACAGTGTATTCAAATTTATTTTTGCCCTGAATTTTTTTTGCTTGTAATTTATGCACAAAAAGTTTGTTCTTTTGTGTGTATCACATATTTCCACCCAGCTGTGGAAATATGCCAAAATGCCATCCAAGTGGGCCATAGAGGCCCCAAATTGGAGCTTATTTTTTTAGGCAAAACAACATAGCCAATTTATAATGGTAGAAGTAATATACTTAAAATTTGCCAAAAACATATTTCATTACCAAAAATTGTTCAAAATTCCCAAACAATTCTTTTAAAAAAATGTTTTAGTCCAATTGGACCACTGGCATAACCGGTAAAGAACCAGGTATGAATGCAGATTGGGGGGAACAATGTACCCAGAAACACCAGGTAAAAGCATGGAAAAACTGAATACATTCATTAAGCTCCTAAATAAAAAAAGGTTATTAATTTAGTAATAATAGTAATAATATGTCATACAATGGGTATGACATGTAGATAATCTCAAAGATAAGAGACCATCCAATCTGTTGTTCTAGCCTTCTCAGGGACAAGCTCAGTTTTGGGGGTTCAAGATTTTGAAGCATGACAAGCACTCTTGATATTGTGAAATTGATACAGCATTGAATATGCAATTTCTTGCTATGTCACCTACATGGACTTTTTGACCAGGCTTATTTTGGCACATCTTTAACTTGCACCCTGTTCAGCTAGAAGCATAAAGCTCTTGGAATCACAGAGGCTGATCATTTTCACTGGTCTCACTGCAGGTCACTGGGATATCCATTTTTTTTCTCTTTGTTAATTAATTACTATGTAAAGACTTCTCTATCTGTTAGATATTCCTGTTCTGAGTTAATCTTGTTTGTATTAATTATTCCATGTGTGATAATTTTTTCTTTCTTTCATTTCTATCTATTTTATTTAAAATATTTTATCCATTTTATTGTTGTAGTCAGGTTTTCCCTAAACTAGGAGCAAGCTAACACTGAGCCTGTCCGGAGTGTTTCTTGCTTTCATTTTGAATCCTCAAGTGAATGTGATTTTTTTTCATTTATCATTCTCTGCTGAAATCTCTGATCATCTCATCTCCAAAGATTTTAGTCCATCCCACTCCAAAGAATGTATTAGATCAAAAATATCAAGGAATGTTTCTAGGCCTCAGAAGACAAAGTTAGGATGGAAATGTGTTTCTTACTAGTATCTCAGTAAATAATATTCATTGAGAAAAAAAATGCTAGGACTGTAGTGAAGATTGGGCCCACTTGTCAGATAAAAAACATGTGCTGCTAATAAACTGGCTCAACTGCCTGTTGCAGTGGAGCTTGGGTTGGGACTTCAGATGCGCGATTTGTCTGTAGCACACGTGCGGGGATGTAATTATCAAATAATTCTCTTGATTTCGTTCGAATCGTACATGTCCCAATGTTTCTTGTTCTCAGATAAGAGTAACCGACCAGTAGAGGCGTTGCATGGAATCACATCCTGGGAAGAGTGGGAGGAGATGGGCTTCTGGACCAACATCGACGAGCTCAGAAACCACCTTCACTTTTCGTGGGGCAAAGATCGATTCCCACAACTCTTTCCAGGTCTTTGTTGTTTTTTTTGTTGAGGTCAGGAACATTCAAAAATAGAGTCAGATCCTTTATCACTTGCAGGTTTAAAACTATATTATAGCAAGGTTGAGAGTTAACTGGACTTACTTCGGGAGAGTGAACATACATCCTTCATTTTAAAAGATGGAAGATGAGTTATTCTAATATCCGATAGGTACTGTTCAGGCAAGTTAGGGGGAATGAACGAACTTGTGACTCTCGAGTCCTTTTTTGACACCGCCAATGTGCATTCCAAATATAGAGCTGCCGACTTCATCGGAAAGTAGCAAAGCGCAACGCTTGGCCAGTTGCTTCTGACCTTCCTCATCGAAGAAGTGGAAAAGTTGATTCAAGGTTATGAATCTGGCTCTTCCCTTCAAAGGGTTAAGGTCTTTTAGTGAATGAAGGTTGATTTCTGTTGCGTCAACCTTGGTAGCACTTGTCATATCCAGGACTCCCGGTTCGAGGACGTTTCCCAAGAAGTAGGGGATTGGGCGGTCAGAATCTCTAAACAGCTTATATCCCAGGGGTTTCCACTCTAGAAAATCGAAGAATTATTTTGCTTTAATTTGGTTCCTTCGGTGCAAGGCCTTTTCATGAGAAAATAACATACCGCTAGCGATGTCCACGCCAATAACATTGTCACGGTTCCATCCATAGTAAATAGTCTGCCTCAAATCCGTCCCCACTAAACAGATGGTGAAATTTTATCATCAAGTCCTTGACCAACATGAGCAACATTGAGTCACTTACTACAAGCCCCAATATCAAGGAAAATCTTGCGCGTGTTTGACTTTTTTTCGATTTCCTTGCGCACGTTGTGATAAAAGGGGTGACGGGCTATCATCCCCTGCACGAAATAGAAACCTACTCCAAGGAATTCTTTGATTCAATAAGCCTGAATTTCAAATCATTTCTGAATGGTAAAATTTTGACTTACACAAGATACAAGGAAAGGGGAAAGTTTTGCAACCTTCCGCTCGAATCTCAAGTATATGAGCCTTTAATTTCTCAGGATCTTGGATTCCAGTTGCCGCTTTAAAAAATTCTAATTGCTCGCTCATCAGTGGATCATCGAGCGGATAAGGTGCTTGGATTCCCTCCGCCGTAGATGGCATTTGTGCCATTGCTGGGCCGAATTGATCCTTTCCAACCATCGACTTCTCAGCTTGGTTGTTTGTTTTTTCGTTCGAGTTGATCTTGATGATGAGGTCTAATTATATCACTAAGTCTTTCTATACTCTATAATTGATATCGATATTTACAGTCAGGATTGGGGTGCTTATATAGTCCTGGTCGCTGTGCCTCAAGCGTTATGTATGAGAGCAGCTTCTAGCTTTTCTCAGGAGAATGAGAACGGTATTGAGAAAAGAAGATGCAATGTTCTTACACCCTGGTCTGAATATGAGATGCAGTTGGCCTAGAATTGCTTAATGGGGCTGACGGTCCCAGATAATTATCCTCCAAAGTCAGACCTTCCTTCACATTATCATTTTCGTCGGACCAGCTGACAGCAAAAAATGACCTTTAGTAACTCGACAAGTGATAATTTGGATTTAGATCAGTGGCTCCTATCTGCAGTTGGCCTAACTTGGATGGATACATACGTTTATGTACATGCGTTTGCAGAGGCCTATTGCCTACACTCCGCAGGGCGAAAGCTTGTTTCCGTACCAAGAAATAATTATCTTCATGTTGTTATTGCATTTCCATCATACTGAGCAGCCTCACATGACATCTTCTTCCACAAACCCCTCTCTCTGCCTCTGCAAGCGGAAAGGTTGCATCCGACAAGACTTGCCAAGCTGCTTGACAACTCAATGGAAAAAGAACAACAAGCACCACATTACGATACGAATGGCAACTAGGGGACGTACTGCTGCTGTGCATTCATTGCTTACGTCGCATTCGATACCGGACGTAGCGTCAACCTGCCCCGAACTCGATTTGTTCGCTGCCTGCCCTACCTCCTCTGCCTCTCGTCTTCCATCAAGTCTCATTCGCTTCCATGCAAGTGTTAGCCCTCGTTCAATCATTTTATTTTGTCTCTTTATCTGCTATTGCGCATCCCCACAACACACAAATACTGTCTTGCTACCTTTCGCTCAGCTTACACTCTCCGATCAGCACCTGAAGGAACCTACAGAGAGCAGAAGAACAAGTCCAATGTTCTTCCATGGGATCTATCACCTTTGCCACTGGTTTCCTGGTCTGGAACATTGACAACTTGTAGGTATCCTCCCGTCCAATTCACCCGTTGTGGAAATAAAGACGACCTCGGTAACAGAAATGGTAGGTTGCCCTTCTTCCTGGTTGGTTCCGGTGGTTCTTTGATTTCCTCTGCGGGATAGACACTGTCAGCGGATAGTCAACTGGTTTCCCTGCAACACCTTATACTCAGCAAGGGGACCGTTCCTCTTGCGTTCGTCGTCCTGATGATGCCCTACATAGTTCCGCTTGTCCGCACACGCTGAATAATCGCTGAGAGAACTCTAAACAATGAGGTTTTCTTATATACGCTGTAGTTGATAGCTATCTACTAAGATGATAAGATAAGATAAGACCCGCAGCCCTGGTACAACCCTCTATTTATACAACAGTCCCCCCAATCCTGTCCCGCATTCCCCGGTACTGTCCCTGGAGCCCTACTTGCCTGTCTCCTCAATCCCGCATCACACCGCAGCCTGTCCCCAACTACTATACCCCGTTGACCCCCGCAGCCGTCTGTTGCTCCCCTGCGCACGACTCCGCTTCTTCTGCCCCCGCTCCGCTTGCGGCCTGGCGCCCCGAACCCCGTGGTTCCGCCCGGTCCATTACGTCGCGCATACTGAAGCGGCCTTCGTCCGCTCGACTGATTGCCCGCGCCAACTATAGAATGTCACATGCTGCGCCCCGTGCTTTTCCCCGCGGAATGTCCGATGACATTTGGTAGGTACCCCCTTACCTCAGCCTCAGTCTGCCGCTGAGCCCGCGGCTGCGGGCTCAGCTTCAGTGCTGCACCTCTGGTATACAAGTTCTCCCACACCGTCTTTCCATCTTCCTTACCTCCACTTCTTTCATCACTTTCTTTTCTCCTAAGTTCTGTGATCAAATCTCACAAATGAAGGTGTTGGAGTTAGGCACAACTGTACTACAGAAGAAATCTCACTTGAAGGACGGCCTGAGCGCAAGAGGTTTAGAATAGGATCCAGAGTGTGAATACTTCAATTTTGAAGATTGAAGTCTGAACTTGCCTTTTCATTGAGAACTGATCACAGAAAAAGGAGAGAAGAACTCAAACTCATCATTTTCAGTAACTTCAAGACACACCACACTACAACAACCATTCTCCAATAAAACTCAATTCCTGGTAAACCTACTCAACTGATCCCATCAAGATTCTCAGCAAGTGAGAATTTAATTATCTTATTGAAGACAAACTTTAGTGTTATTATTAAGGTATCCATTCTACTTTTCTCAATAACTCTACTATTATCATTCAATTATTGACCTTGTTTATTTTATTATTAAGTTGTTTATATTATTATTAAGGTTGCAATTCAGCCTTGGTCATTTCTATCTAAATAAGAAGTACTTGACGCCTATAAAACTGACAGAAAGAATATCTGGTTCCACCCTGTAATGGATTCTATAGCAGCAAGTTTGCTGTGAGCTTAACAGTGAACAGTCAGACAATTGAAGCAGGTGGAGGCACACCTATGAACCAAAGTGAAGATGTTGAATGAGTTTGAATGAAAATTGACAAATGAGATGATACAGATGAATTAAGTACAACACAAGTGAAATTGAAGTTGAACTAAATACATCTATGTTAGGTTTGTTGTGTCTCATCAATAATTCACAGATCCAGCTGGTTCAATTCTGTAGCACGGTAAATGAGAGAATGCTGTACTTGAGGTACCTCAATACCCTGGTTGTTTGTCTTGGAAGGACATGCTTGGTGGCATCTAGCCACTGGTAGTGGCTCATATATGATAAGACCATCCCCTTGTCTACAATCACAAGGTAGTAGATTGTTTTTAGATTGCAATTAATGTCCTTGAGCTTGAAAGAAGGCGCAGACGGTTTTGAAATCAAGCATGCTGAAATCCTTGGTCTCTGCCTTTACCTTGCCCAAATTCCTATCTGTGAAGTTTCAGGCCTTAAGGGGTTAGAGGGATGACTGCGGCAAGGCAGTCAAGCGGGGCAAAGAGCAATACAACCTAGTGTATCACTAGATTAGGTTATAGTTCATTTATCTAGTGCTATGTTGTATTGTTTGTTCTCTTTCCTTTTTCTCTTTCCTTCACTCATCTGTCTTGTCATTGTCCTTGCACCTAACTAAGTGCTTAGTCCATTTTTCTCTTCATTCACTCTTGTTGGCCTCCCATAACGGCCTCCTAGCTCACTGTTGCTGTCTGGTGTTTCTCAGGTGCTTAGTCCATTTCTCTCTGTGAGAGAAAGAAAAGTGTGACATGTCTGGGAACTTCATGTGATAGTCTTGTACCTAGTCTAGTTTGCCCACTCTGTCATTTCAGTTGTCTTTTTCTTCTCTCATCCTGTTTTCTCCTTTATTCTTCCATCCTTAGGTTTGACCTAGCTGCTCCCACCCCTGATCCTACCCTTGCTGACACCCAACAAACCGCTTGGTGTCTAAAGGTCATTATCTCTGTCTTGTCTTTTCTTTCTCATCTGTCTCTCCACATAAACCTCTCATCCTGTTTTCTCCTTTATTCTTCCATCCTTAGGTTTGAACTCTGCTCCCGCCCCTGATCCTACCCTGGCTGACACCCAACACACCGCTTGGTGTCTAAATCTTTATTTGCTTTTCTCACACTCTCTTCATTGTCAGCCTCCCATCACGGCCTCCTAGCTCACCGCTACTGTCTGGTGTTTCTCACTATCAAGGTTGAACTAAACTCCATTAACCTCTCCCCTCAGTCTAGCCATCATTCTCCTCCAAGCTCTCCTAAGCATCCCTTGCTTCCGTTCCATTCTCCTTTCCATTTTCCACATCCATTCTTTTCCAGCTCTTCCTTCTTAACCATCATGTCCTACACATTCCCTCCCTAACATAACCCAAAACAATCTTAGAAAATGCTTGTGTACACACATATCTAGTACATCAATTCATTGTTCTTACTCTTCCCCATCTTTTGGTCACAAAAAAACATAGATCCTGCTTCTTTCTTTTTTTGTTCATAGGAGATAATGAGATGAAATTTTCTTGTTATTATTATTAATATCAAAATAACACCAGTGTTTGGCTATCACTCTAGTCATACAAATCATACACAACCGGCCCGCCTGGATGTAGAGCTCCAGCCTCTAATGCAGCCAACTCCACCTCTGAGTTCCTAAATAGCTTGAATGTTTTGCAACCGCAGCTAGCAGAATCTGTCTGGGAAGGATAAGCTGACCAATCTTCATTCATCTCAATTTTGTGTGGGTGTTACTTTGGCTTGAAGGAGTAAAAGGAGAAATTTCCAGCAAGGTTTTGAGCGGTTTAGGAGTGAGGGCTGGATTCTTGTGTTTAAGCTAGCCAGTGGGGATGTATGGATGGAATGACCTCAAGCTGTGCAAATATGACTCCAAATAGTACCCCAGGGGTACTGTATGGGAATTTGCAGGGGTGATTACAAGTGATGACAAAAGTAGTCATGAAGTTTATAATTTCTACATGTTGCCAAACACACAAGTGATATCATATGGTACTCTGTGAGGCCTGGTTATACAAAAGCGGCCAATATCACATATAATAATGGCAGCCAAACGGGGCCTTAATAATATATACTGTCTCAAATTTCTCTTGAAGATCCTATTCTGATTGTATCCCATTTCTATCCCCTTACTCAAGGCCTACCAAATTTGTTTCAAATTGTTAACACTTTGATTCCTAAGTTATAATTCGGAATCAATTTTTTAATGTAAAATGAAGATTGTGATTAAGTTATACTTAATCACAGTCTGCCTTGTAAATTGTCTTGGCCCTCTCGGTGTCTGTTTCCACACAATCCCCTTTTGAGTTGGCAAAATCCATAGTTTGGAAGGGGACTGTGTAGTTTATGCAGCCCATCAGGCCCAACTATGCAAGGGTCTGTCAGAGGATGCACATGGCAGGATGAACTAACCACAGGGATGAATTTAATGACTAGATTAATATCTCATATAATGCCAAAGACGTGAATTGGTTTGGAGTATCACATACAAGCTTTTTGATAACAAGTGGCTAATATTCTTTACAGAATTATTATAAAGGGATGAGTTGGGAACTTGATTTAGATTTAAGATGATAAGGAATTGGTTACAGAAGAAGTATTTATATTTGATGATAAAGTAAAGAAAAAATGTGATAAAGAGGAAAAAAATAGGATGTGCATGTTGGGTAGTATTTTTACAGAAGAAAAAAGGGTTGTAAATAATTCTAATGATGTTTTTCTGCTAAGCATGATCTTCTTATCCCTAGGAGATAAGCCTTCTTTGTGTTTACCAAATCCACAGAGATTACTTGCTGTTCTGTTCTGAAAGGAGTTAATTGGCCTCTAGACTATATCATTCTTTGATCTTTACAATGAAGCTCTTAGGCTTTGCCTGGTATGTGGGTGATGAAATGAATAAGAGAGTATATTTTGATTATTTAGAGAGAAAGTTAAAAGTCAGAAGCAACAAATCATGAGGTAAATGTATATGTAATCAAGATAATGCTTACGTGGGATGTCAATGATGAAATGAATAACAGAGTGAAGCAAAGAAGAGATCACTGGCATCCCAGGAAGGAGGCTTTTAGAGGAAGAGAAAACCTCTCAATATAAACAACTATCCAGTGTGTATGCTAATGGTATGACATAGTCTATGAGATAACAGCCCCCCTCAAACAGACTCCAACACTTGTAAAGTTGATAAGGAAGAAGAGATGTGAGATAAATGAGAAATAATTTGTGATAAGTGCATGCCAAGGCCAAAGTGCACACCAATTTATTTTGGCATGCACGGCATACACACCTTTTTTTTGACATGTAGGCCTCACATGCCAATTCCAGGCTGGGATCTCCCAGGAATTGGTGTGCGGGTTTGCATGCCAATATATGGAGGGGGAAAAACCCTGCCTATATACATGGAAAAGGCGTGTAAACCCCACACATTTTCCTCAGCAGGGGTGTGTGGCTGCACACCAATTACTGGGTGGGTGTTTCATGCCTGTAGATGGGCGTGTGAAGTTCACACCCATCTACAGGCGTGCTGACACCCAAAAAAGTGCAGGCTTCAAGCTTTGTTTTTTTGAGGGGTGTGGGTGTGCATTCATCAACACCCCAAATCACCTGCATCTCTCTAAAAGGCATACTCCTCATATTTCCCAAAAGAATTTGGGGTATTTGAACCTGAGGTTGATTTGATCTTAGTATTTATTTTGGTATAGTTTGAAGCCCTTTTATTTCCCATACCATTCATCTGAGGTGAATCCAATGGAGTGGGATAATTGGCATAATCAGGGGCACCTAATGTGAGTTGAGCAGGGGTGAAACTATACCTGAACCCTTTATCATGCAATGCTTCTTCTTACGGTGTGACATGATATCTTCCAGAAAATCAGAAGAGCTGGATTCAAGGGTCCTTTCTTCAGCAGTAATGGAGTTTCAGGCATGAAAATTTTGATTAAAGTTATGCTTAATTGGTTTTGATGTTGTTTGGGTGGAAGCCAGTGGAAAGGAAGAATCATCTTTGCCCTAGAATGGTTGGAAGAGGTAGGTGAATAAATACAAGTTGGGAAGAGTCAGGCATGTAGGAGAAATATAACAATGCATGTTGGGGAGAAAAACCTCTCTAAACACATCAATACTATTGGGAACTTTTTTTTGGAGATGTGTGAGATAGATTGTTTAAGAATTTCATTGCCAAATATTCAAACACACCTGATGATAATCTCTGATCTCTTCAGGACCATTCTTGTTGAATGCCAATCAATCCATGTTTTCTGAATCATTAATCTCAATCAATAAGACACATTTTAGTCAGTAAGAAAGTTGAGTTCAAAACTAATGAGAGCTCTTACAGCCCTAGCCTACTTAACAAAGTGATGATGGATGCACCTGCATGGGTTAGAATTCAAGTGATAGGGACTTTGATAGCAAGGTCAGTTGATGTAGCTCTAGCAGAAGATTCTCCCATATAGTTGGTGTCCTATTTGTCCTTGAGGAATTGGAAATATCAACCGAGTCATTCTTCTGTAAATCATTGTTGTTTTTGTTATTGTTTAATACCTCATCCAGCATCTACTTCATACACAGGGTTTTAAAATGATTTCTTTCCCATCAATGGATGTAATATAAATTCACTGTATAATTATTGATCAAAAACCAGACTAGATTGTGAAGAAAAAGTTAGAATACACATGGAAGAAATAAAGAATAATAATAAAAAAAGAAAGATATTGATTGTACCACTTGGACTTATTTTAATAGTTCTATGTTTAACTGTTATGAGAAGAAGATGTGTGTAGAAATAAAGAACTAAAATAAGAATGGAAATGGATGATTAGTAAGTCAACAGCAAGAACAGAATGATAAGATCAGGTCAATGAGAGTAGAGAGTACCAACAATTTTATTCTTTTTTATAGAGTAGATTTTATATAGTTAATCACTAATGCAAAGGAATAATCCCAATTTGATCAAATCAAATCCAATCCCTCATCCCAGCCGGCTACCAACCCCAGCCTATAGCCGCTTTTGAAGGCCTCCCAAAACATTGAGTCCGGTCTATTCAATGTCCGCCATCCATCCTCTCAATGTCAACTCTGATTCAAAATAAACTCTCCATAACAGATATACACATTGCCTGTTTTCTATGATGGTGTTGGTAGGTATTGGTAGCTTGGCAGTCGGTGAGCCGTAGATGGTTGGTCTGGGTTGGTTGGAAGGCTATCCACCCCGGGCACTATTGCCAGTCTGCTGTGGCACGGACGGTGAAAGATCTGAGACAGATCTGTGAAACACTCCTGGGCCTGCTAAAGCAACTTGGGTAGATCTCCAGGCTGCTGGAGATGCTCTAATCCAGAGATGTGATGGGTTGGGTTCAAACAGTGTTTGTTTTTATAATAAACTTCAGTTTTTGCCCTTGATACTCAACACATCTTGGTGAAAAAGTGTATTTATTTACAAATTTTATTGACTGGTTTGATAAGTGTGGGTTTTGTGAAACCTTTTGATTAGACAAGTGTGGATTTGGTCATATTTGATACCCCCTAATGTATTGTGTTTTTACAAATGCTTGGATTTTTTGATGATTTTTGGATGGCAAGGTTATGGGATTACGGCCACAGCCCCCGTTTAATCTTCAGGTTACTGCCATGCACAGCATCAGGAATCAGCCATGTTGATCATTAATGACCAGATCATGGGTTTTGAAAAACATAAAATCTTGTTTTTTTTTGATAGATTTTAACAAATCTTGATGCAAATCAGTCCAAGCATTTAGAAAAACACAATAAATGCAAAAAGGCCATTTTTTTCCAAGGCATCTAAAAAAATCATTTTTATCATTCTCTCATCCCTGTGCACCATCCCTACCACTTGATTTTATTTTTACACTTATATTAAGAAAAATCATAAAATTTGAAAAAAAAAGTTATCATTTGTAGTTATTTGTGGTTCAAAGTTGATTCATGCATGCATAAATCATAACTTCACACAACTTAATTTAACAGGAAACCCTCAGCTAACATCATCATTCCTCTGCAAACAAGGTTTTGTGATTTCATGATTCACACATGCATGAATCAATGTTGAACATCATAATTATTTAGTTTGATGTGTAATCAATGGGTCATAACAATAGTTCTCTAGAGTCTTGTGAGCCATTCTGAAAGAAAAATCACAGTCCTAGGAGACCTCGTTGACTCTCAAAAAAATCATGTGGTGTGATCCTTTATATATATCTGAAGACCACCATCAACCACCTGCCTTTGCCATTATTTTTCATTTCTATAGTAGTAACAGGTTTTGCTTCTGTCAGCTTCTGCAACTGGCTAAGCCTCCGTGCGTCCTGTCATACCAGATGTTTTTTGAAATGTGTATATTTAGATATGCTCAATGCCAAAAAGACTCTTAATGACGGAAACGCGCGGTGAAAGGAAATAAACCAAGGAACAGGAGGAAAGAGATTTACAAGGGGGAGGAAGGGATCAGTGATTTTTTTTAAAAAATAAATAAATAGCAAAGACAACAAGGCCACCCATGGAAGGCAAGGGCAAAAGATAAGTAGCCAAACTTAAATGCCATCTTTCAAGACGAGTTGTCCTCCAGAGATATTGGCGACGTCTCTGATGATGGAGAAGATGATTACTTTATTTTCACCTTCCTTCAATCTCTGTTTGAAGTGGGCCAACAATTCTTTAGTTGTCAAACTGCGTATTTTAAGGAGATTGACCACCTGTTCCTTGGTGATTACTCCGCTCCCCTGGTCCGGATTAGGACTTCCAGCCGCGGAGGAGGTTCTTGCGGTAGGCGCTGGTCCAGAGTTTAGCTTTTTCTCCTTAGAAGCTATCGCGCCGTTAGGGTGCTGTTTGCGTTTACCATTCAAAGTTGTCGGCGGTATGTCAGCTGAATTAGGCGAGCTTGGATTCAGTGAAGAGAGGATGGGCGACACTGCGCGACTACGTGGACCAGTTGATGATGATATAAGTTGGGAGGATGGAAGTTGTGGACTAGTAGCTCGCGAGCGATTCGCCGGCCCTGCATTCATTCCAATTCCATGGACGGCGTGTGATACCGAATTGGTACGCGAATGGTTTGGAAGAGTGGGGGTCCCGGAACGAGAAGGCGGCCGACTTTGTGGTTTATCGTCTTTCAAATTAGCCGCTTGAGTTGCAGGCCCCTTTGTAATGATGCTCTTCGATTGAGCTACAGGTTGTGATCCTGGGGCTGGAGTCCCCGAGCGCGATACAGGATCTTTTGTGTCGGCTGGATTAATGCCATTCGGTGGGAGAGGCACAACTTCTTCGAAGTCTGATTCGTCTTCCTAAAATCGAACGACATTTACCAGACCAAATGGAAATAATAGGCTTCAGTAAGACTAAATGGTGCACCACTTCACTCTGGCCAAGACAATCTCAAAGAGTAAATTCAACGTACTTCCGAAGCATATGGATTCCTGACTTCGTCATCACTATCGTAAACGTTGTCTTCTCCTTTACGCATCAGTAATTTCTTGACCGCTTTGCCTTCTTTCGTGAGGTCTTCCCGTTCTCCGAATAAGTCGTCCTTGACCATATCCACATCTTCTTTCTCTCTCTCATCGTCACCTGCCTTACCCGCAGCCAGCATCTCACGTTTCATTTTTTCCTAGAAAGAAAGTGAATGACGTCAGAGTTTATCTCTTCAAGAGGGGTATGTGAAAAAAGATAACGGGGAGGGAATAAAGAGGCATACGGCTAATTCTTTCAGCTCATCTTCTTCCATTGCTTCATCGTTCAAGTTTCCAGCCCCCTCTTCATCATCATCAAATTGTTCATCATAATCAACCTCATCAAAGTCGCCCTCTTGACCAAAGTTTGGTTTTCTATCTTCGTCATCATCAGCATGGGAGTTGCTACCCTGAACAGCAGTGAATTTGTTTCTACGACCGTTGATGAAGCTTGGAATTTCTACTTGAGAGCGAAGTTTGCTTGAGGTTCCGAGTGACACTTTGGATTGATCAAAAAACGAAGCGGGTTTAAGATCTGCTTCAGCCTTAGCGTTATCGCTAGTCTTGTTATCGGGATTATTGGATGATTGACTACTGGAGTTTGCCCCGCGACGGCGCATAAACCAACGCCCGACATCCTCCTTGGTCGTTGGCTTTTGCATCTTCTCGTAGGCTGCTTCGGCTTCATCTGCACCAAGAGTATCGTAGTTTGGTCGCTGGGTAAATCTGTAGAACCTGTGACAGGGTATCACTTGGAATGCTTCGCCGGATGGGTCCATCCTGAACAGGACGTAGTTTGAGGCTTCGTTATTGCTGCTGGATGTAGAGCTGGATGCCGAGGCAGAAGAGCCGGCAGCGGCACCAGCAGATTCGTACCTGCCCACCCATCGTTCACCATTAGGCGATCCATCTTCGAGTAACCAGGATTGGTACTCCTCCTTCTTCAACATCCTAGCTGACTGATCAGCTGCGATAAAGACTTGCCTAGTCTTCTTCTTAAACGGTTGGGTTTTCTTGGGTTGTGAAGGTGGTGCAGGTGCGATCACTGATTCGTCCCTCACAGGTTTGGTGGATGTCGTGGAGGGCTTGTTGTCTTGATCGATTTTCATCTCGTTATTGTTGTCATGCATATTCTCCTCATTCTTTGAAGTGCCCTCTGCCTTGGCTTCGAGCGATTGTTTCTTCTCCTCCTCGGCCTTCTTTCGAATCGCCCAGGGGTCTTTACGATTGAGCTTCATCGGTTGGACGAATGAATCCACCTCGATCTTGCGATTCGACGAGGGCGCGAACTTCAAGATGTTGTACTTGAGCTGTGGATCGTGTGCAGCTAGCAATGTATAAGAGTTGTATTTGGCCTCGGTTGGGGGAGCTTTTGGTGGGTCTGTTTCCATCGGTGTTGGTTCCTGGTTTGGTTTCTTGCTCGCCGGATTAGGAGTTCCTCTATCGAAATTGGTTGGCTTGCTGTTCCCAGTCGTCCGAGTCTGGCTCATCTTGGCGATGTTCTTGGGCAGTGTCCAGTGGAGCGCAGGATTATATAAGCCATGCCCAAAACTGGCAAAAACGAAACGAATTGTTTATCTATTGTACACCAAGGAGGGACTTGGCTTCAGATCCAGCCTTTAGTCCCACCTTGCCTGAGCAAGAAGGGAGTGTGTCTGCAGATCAATGTTTTTTTGTAAGTCATGTAGTTTTTTGATTGGCATTGCACACTATCAATGGAAACATCAGACTACATAAAAATTGTAGACACATGAGGCCAGACTAGACTATGGGGAGCCTAAGATAATAAAGTACACAGTAATAAAGCCAGAAAACAGTAAACAAAAAAAAGAGATGAGAAAGGGAAAGAAGACAGGAGAAAGAAGAAGACAGTGGTCTGTTGAGCAAGTGGCCTCAGAAAACCTGAGTATGCTCACAAACCAATCACCTAGACAAAATTTCACAGGACAAGACACCAATCCGAGTGCATCAACTCAACATTGACAATCCTCAATTGCCAGACATACAGGAGAAAGAGCACACCAAGCATACTAAAATAGCATTCAGAAATCAAAGAAAACAACAAATAAGTCTAACCTGGTCTCAAGCAAAGGTCAAGCAAGACTAATTGACCTAAATGCAGTGCATTTAGCAGAGAAATTAAGAGCTATCAGTATACTCAATGTGCATAAGAGAAAAGCACAAGTTTCTGAGCCAACTGGTTGGAAGAGGCGGAAAATTGCTCTTGGAAAGTATCATATGAGAAAATTCCAAAGCACCAAGAAAGCAAGCTTTCTCTGGTGCTTTGATAGACAAGGAGGTCCAAGGGGACACATCCATACCCATCTGGTGGGTGTTAGTATAAATAGAGCTCTTCCATCACTGTTTTTTTTATTATGCATTCCCTCATTATTATATCATCATCTCATTATCATATGGTCATCACATCCATTGTATATGCAATCAACATTAGCAAAGACTGGTAGCCTTGCTCAACAGTCTTTCAGAAATAAATCTAATTTACACAAATACCCAACATCATCCTAACATGGTTTAGTGTAGCTGAATAACTATAGCAAAAGTGACTCAAGTTGATGGGTTTTTAATTTTCTGTGTGTATTGCAAAGTTTTTAGTTTTTAGTATGTGGCGGATATTTTCAAGTGTAGTAATTGATTCTGATCAGTTGTGGGGGAACTGATCTGATGATCTGGTGAGATTTGATGGGGGAAAGAGGAAGGGAAATTGAATTCTTACATAGGAAAATATGAGAAATTTATGCAGGTGTTCTATTTACATGAGGGGTTTTAGCTGGTGTGCTTTTAACAGTGAGTCTTTCTAGCTCAAATTATGTTCAAAATACAGCTGTACATGTTGTGGCAGGGAAGTCATGAGCGCTTTGAGATGGAGACCTAATTCCAAGTGTGGCCAACACAGCCCACTGGTTGCCATGTAGTCTTATCAAATGAACTGCACAGCCCTCAAAATTACTATTCAGCTTGTTGTATGATTATTTTGGTTGCTAGATGGGCATAATAATTGAAATACATGTTTAAAAGTAGATATATACTCTTTATACATTTCACATGGCATTGCAAGCAAAATTGGATCACATTTTTGTATCTGGTATTATATCAGGAGAAATAATCTGATGTTACATCAGAGCAGACTGGCATATGTTAGAATTTGGCCCCATGTCCAAAAGAGGGTTTATTCATATTTGTTCCTTTTCATTCATTTATGGCATGCTCCTCAGAAAGTTAGGCCCCCTTTATTTGTAGTATTTCATCTGCTCCTCAACTGAAATGCAAATTCACTTAGTTCTGAGCCCATATCAGCAGGAAATGCTTGAGTAGAGACTTCTTGTCTATTTTTCTAGGTCCTTGAGTGTACTCCACTCTTGATTTCTTCAGCTCATCCCTTCTGTCATCTTGACCCTTGGTCATTATTCTTTTAGCATAAAGTCATATTTTTACATCTGATTTAATTTTCAAGGGCCATAAAATTATATCAGATGGGAAAATCTGACATTATGTCAGACTGATCTGAAATAATATCAAATTGTTTCCCTGATGTAATACCAGATGAAAACATCTGATATAATTGTTTTTTCAGTGTGGTGTAAGTTTAACTGCGTTTGTAAAGTAGAATGAATTTGATAATAAAAAAGATAGTGTATTGTGAGAAATAAATATATGTGTATAAAATTTAAATCTTACCATACAGAAATGAACTGTCTGCCAAAAAAGGGGCTGATTATTAAAGACCTTTGGAGCAGGAAATGTTGAGTGCAGAAATCCATGTGATGGGTAGTTGTCTCCCTACTGCAGCAGTGAGTAAAAGTTGGTTCAAAAAACCATTTTATTTTGAAGAGGTAGTGGTTCAATGGATAATGGCTGGAAAAAAGGTGGTTGATTATAGCCAACTAGACTATGGGATTAATCAGGTTTTTCTTTCAGGTCATTGGAGCTTGGATTTTGGACTTGAATTTTCATTCAGGAGACAGCTTTGGATGTGCTTGAGGGGAGGAGGAAATCTGGAATGTTGTTCCTGTCTATTGCTTCTTTGGCAAGGAGATCTGCTGACTCATTTTCCCCAAATTTCTGGGCACCAGAAAAAGCAAATGTTTAAGTCAGCTGCAGTACCAAAAAAACTCAAGAAACTGCAGGCAGTTGGCATGCAAAATTACCAAGGCCCCTGTCACCAGGAAAAAACAATGTTCACTTGATGCAAAGTGACATTCTGCAACTTTGGTTGCAGCTCCAAAGCTGCTCCAATCCTACTCTTCCTGTATATTTGATTCTCACTGGTGGTTTAATTTAATAGCTCCTTTTCCACTGGATCAGATCACACTTCACTGACTCAGCTCAGTTTACACTGATTCTGCTCAGTTTCCACTGATTCTGCTCAGCTTCCACCGATTCCGCTCAGCTTCCACTTATTCTGCTCAGTTTACACTTATTCTGCTCAGTTTCCACTGATTCTGCTCAGTTTTGACTGATTCTGTGCATTTTCCACATCCTGCTCATTTTTAACTGATTCTGCTCATTTTTACTAATTCTGCTCTTTTTTTTACTGATTCTGCTCATTTTTCCTTGATTCTGCTCAGTTTCACTAACTCTGCTCATTTTTCACTGATTCTGCTCAGTTTCACTGGTTCTGTTCAGTTTTCACTGGTTTAATTTTTTTTTTCTGTTGCTCATCAGTTTTCCCTGGCTGAGCTCAGGAGTCACTATAGCAAAGCTAAGTGCAAACTCTGGCACAGATGAGTGTTCAGTCTGGCACAGATTATAAGCATTCACTCCAGCATAGCTCAATATTTCCCCTGAGCAAGCTCAGTTTTCAAACTGGTAGCTCAGTATTAACCCTAGTGTAGCTCAGTGTTCAGTTTGGTAAATTTCAGTGTTCAAACTGGCACAGCTCAGAAATGACTGTTGGTCAGAAGGAAGGCACATCAATGAGGGTGGGAATGAAGTCTCCACTGAGCTATGTACCTATTTTAATCAAAGCTGAGCAGCACTGAGCAGCTACACAAAAATGATGTGCACAGAAGGCAGAAAGAGCTGTTATGATCAGGCACAGCCTCTGGTTGTTCAAGGTAGAAGAATAAATACCCAATTGTTTTTTAAATCAATTCAAGCAGTAGCAGTGGATAGATGGAGGATAGATGAGTGAAGTTGTCCAAATGTCACTTGCCATCAAGTGATCTTTTTTTTTTCCTGGTGTGTTTAATTTTGCATGGCAACTTCCTGCAGTTGCTTGAGTTTTTTCATAGTGCTGGGAGAGCCCACTAGATGGACAGGATTTCTTGTAAAAGTTGGTGCCCTAGTTTCACAATGCATAAGCCTCTTTGATGCCAAGAACTCAATATTCTAGTTAAAAAGGGTGAGCTGTAGAATATCTTAATGTTAAAATAGATTTGTGATAATTTTAGGGAAATTATTAAAAGAATTAGAGGGTAAAAATGGGGAATGTTTACTTATTTTTAATCAAATAATAAATACAGAGTCAAAAAACAGAGGAGCCTGATAAGTCAGGGATATTTTAGATCCCTCTAAGGTATCTTTCCACAGCAGAGGATTTAGGTAAATTTTAAACCACTGGTTCCTGTGAAGAAATGGTGTTCCATGTCCCAGATTTAAGGAACGGGGGTACAAAAGGCACCAAAAAACTGAAATGATTTATAACTTACTAGTATATACGTAGTTCAGAGATGGTGGCACTTTTACATACACCTGAGAGTGATTTATAGCACCACTATCAAGATATATTTTGAACTTTTCACACAGAATTTATGCCTGCTTATAACATTTCATTCTTCTCTGAGCACATATTAGTGTAGTGCAGCTCCTCAGAAAAGCTCAGCACTTCTCAGCTGTTAGTTTACCAGGTAGATGGCTCAGAAAAACCCAAATTCCCATCATTCTTAGTGTACCTTTCTTCTACCCAAGAGCTGTGGCTGAGCTGTTCCATGATGAAACCTGAGCAGCACTCAAGTGACTAATGAGCTGCACTGGAGTGGAAACTGAGGTTTACCCAGGTGAGCACCAAGCTTCTGCAGTGTGAAAATATAGCTTTTATGGAGTGAACACTGAAATTTTCTAGGGTGAACATGGATTTTTGAAAGAGGGAACACTCAGCTGTGCAATCATGAACATTGAGCTCTGCCAGGGAGCACTGAGATGTGCTGGCACAAAGTGATCAGTATTCAAAAAATGAGTTGTGTCAGTTCAACCCTTCAGCAGTTAAAACTGAGCAGAGTCAGTTCATACTGAGCAGGAAAAGTGACCACTGAGCAGGAAAAGTGAAAACTGGGCGGAGAAAGTTAAAATTGAGCATAAAATTTTAAAACTGGTGATAAATTGTTAAATCTAAGCATAAACTGTGAAAACTGAGCATATAAAGTGGAAAGTGAGCATAAAATGTGGAAACTGACCATAAAATATGAAAACTGAGCATAAACAGTGAAAATTGAGCATAAACTGTTCCGAATTGAGCATCAACTGTGAAAGTTGAGAATAACTGCAAAAATGGATCAGAAAATGCAAAAACTGAGAACAAACAGCAAAAAATGAGCTTTGCAGCAGACCACATTTCCATTTATCAAATTTTGAACCATCTGCTGTCAGTTTTTTTATTTCAGGTTTGTAGATGCTTGAACCAGGAAAAATCAATGATCACTTGTCTACAAGTGACATATCAAAGTACAAAGGCCCCTTTGTAATTTCTGATGTCACTTGTAGACAAGTGATCCTTGTTTTTTCCTGGTGAATTGGTTGTTGGAGAAATTTGGATTGGGGTGTGACGTTGTGGAACTACTCTAAGGCCAGAATATAGCTTGGAAGGGATTGGTATAACTAAACTAGTACTAATGTGTGTTATGACAAAGGTGCTGATATAAGAGCTTCCTTCCTGAATAATGCTGATGGGGAATATTTTAACACTAAGAAGAAAATAAAAGGTGTGGCTTTTCTATTTTAATCTTAGACTTACTAGTACTTATAAGCTGACTACTAATACCTCTAAGGTATGGGGAGTGTTTAGGAGGAGTTTTGAGGGGAAAAGGGTTTGTGTAAAAGGTTTAATGGCAAGGATATCTAAATTGTCTGAGTAAAAAGTGTCTTTGAAGAAAATGAATCTAATATTGGGTGTAAATGGTCATACAGGTTGTATGGGGTAGAAAATGCATTATGGGTATACAACAATCAGAGTAAAGTATATATGTGGAAAGGCCCTCAAGAGGGGAACAAATGATGAGCACAGTATTACATCATATGATGATGAGCAATGGCCACAATAGTAATAGTGATGAGCAAACTACAACTGTAATAGTGAAGTGAATGTATGTAGTAATGATGAGAAGTTGTTTTAGATTATGTATTTACTGAATAATAATGACTTGTATGATTTAAGCCAAAATAAGAGAAAAGAATGTCCCCATGAAAACCATGGAGGCTGATAAATTCTGATCCAAAAGCAAATCAAGGGTGGTTTGAGTGAGTGACTAAGGGTAAAATAAGGTGTAGAATCTGAATATGGAATAATATTGATAATTATATGAATGGTTTATGTGATGTAGAAGAATTGATTTGAGAGGGAACAGGATTACCACAACATCAGTTGTAGGGGTGTTGATAAATCCACACCAAAGGCGCAAACCAACACCAACCCGCACGCCAAATATTTGTGGCGTGCAGGTCCCACACGCCAAATTGTTGGTTTGTGGGAAACCTCTTTGGCCAGGAGGATTTCCTCCTGGCAACAAGGTTGTATAACCTGGTCAGCCAGGAGGAAATCCTCCTGGCCAATGAGGTTGTATAGCCTTTTCAGCCAGGAGGAAATCCTCCTGGCCAACAAGGTTATACAACCTTGTTGGCCGGGAGGATTTCCTCCTGGCGGACAAGGTTTTCTCCTGGCTGACAAGGTTTCCTCCTGGCTGACAAGGTTATACAACCTTGTTGGCCAGGAGGATTTCCTCCCGGCTGACAAGGTTATACAACCTTGTTGCCATGAGGAGATCCTCCTGGCCAAAGAGGTTATACAACCTTGTTGGTTGGGAAGAGTTCCTCCCGGTGTGGTAATCCATACCTTTTCACATACAATCATCAACAACTTACATTTCCTCTCACATATACCTCATTATTATTACATAATTAGATTCTACATACAAAACTACCCCTAGTCACTCGCTCAAAGTACCCCTGATTTCCCTTTGGTTCAGAAGTTATTAGCATTCTTAGAATATTACCACTTATAACTACATCACTTTACCAATACTACAACCCCATAGGATATTATACAAGGTATTGATTTATAAATATACAGTACATAAATAAAACATAGATATTACATACCTTTCTGTAGTTTATATCTTCTTTGGTATAAAGTTGTACAGCACAGTCATTCATATTACATAATTACTTCTTCTGTCATTATCATCCTCTTTGGTTACTAGTCACATTATATTCCTTATATACATAGTTCTAGCTACATTGGCTCATCTTTCTTACACTATCACTACTCTCTTTTGGTTGTATACCTCTGAACACATTTCCCCTTTCTCTTTACTGCCAGGATCAGCCATCTTGTGCCCTTTGTATAAGTAGAACTCCCCTTAGTTCTACGGATAAGGCATGCACTCCCCTTTTATTAAAGTACAGTTTACATTTACCTTTACCTTTAAACCTTTTACATCTACTTTTGCATCAACCTTTACACAAATAACAATCATAACACATACCCTATACTCTTTCTCAGTGCTATTCTCACTCCTCTCAAGGTCCCTGCCTCAAATTGATTAAACAACCTAAGTTCCCATTAGTAGCAGCAGTCTAAGGATTAGTAGAAATATAGCCACACCTCTTTTCTTTCTTTTTCTTAGTGAAACCCTTTCCCCTCAGCATTAGTCAAGAAGGGCAGCCTCATCAGCACCTGTAGCTTCAACATCTTCTATTTACTGGATTTGTTGTCTATTTCCCCTTCAAGCTCTTTCCTGATCCTTTAGGAGTTCCACACCGGCCAAATAGTTTATACAAACTTGTTGCTGGGAGGAAATACTCCTGGCCAACAAGGTTATGCAACCTTGTCGGCTGGGAGGAACTCATCCAGGAGGAGTTCCTCCCGGCCGACAAGGTTGTATACCCTTGTCAGCCAGGAGGAGTTCTTCCTGGTCGACAAGGTTGTATAACCTTGTCAGCCAGGAGGAAATCCTCCTGGCCAATGACTTGCTCACGTAATCAAACCGGTCCACCAGTTCAATTACGTGATACACCATCACTGCCAGCATAATTGCCTAGGTTGAGTTAATCCCAGTTAAACTAGGATGCAAACAACCAATTTAAAGTAGGTTGACCTCAACCAATGAAATATAAAACCAAGGGGGGTCCCTTGGATTTATATTTCATCAGTTGATTTCAACCAATTTTAAATTGGTTGAGTGCATCCCAGGTTAACTGGGATGACTTCATCCTAGGCAATTATGCTGGCAGTGCATGCAATATCCCACCACACACCAAAAAGTTGGTGTGTGGGACCGGCACACCAAAAATATTTGGTGTGTAGGGTCTACAAGCCAATTTTGGCCAAAAATTGGTGTGAAGACCCTACACACCTTTTTTCTTCGGCGTGTAGGCCCTGCACTCCAAAAAGTTTTGGTGTGCGTTTATCAACGCCCCAGTTGTAGGTACAGGTTGTGACATTAGTATATAAATCAAGTGATGTATCAATGCTTCATTTTCCTGAATTGCTGTCAATTTGGTTTCATTTGAAGAAGATGGATTAGGGGTTGATGTAGAGCTCAAAGAGGAAGTCAATTTCAATTGATCCCGGAAAGTGTTGTCCTTGGGGCAATATTCTGCTTTCTTAAGATGAAAAGATAAATAACAAGGCTATGTAATGGAGAGTTGATGCTGTGTTTGTTGCACAAGGAAATTTCTATATTTTCTATGTATACTGTTGGTTTATCATCAATCATTTCCTTGATGAAATCAACGTCTTCCTTGCTTAAATTGAATGGTTGGCCTCTGGCTCTGTGTTGAATTTATGAAAAGTGACACATGGGTAACATCACACATCTCAATTGACCACTAGACGGTGCTTGGAAAAATTATTGTGGCACTTAGAAAAACTCAAATCATCATTATAAATTCTCCAAATATCATCCCTTTCCCTCTAATTATCCATCCACTCATCCTATCAACATTGCCAAATAAATCCATTTCCCTCTTCTTCCTTTTTCCCATATCTCTGATTGACTTCGTTGTCTCTTCCTTTTTCCTTATCTCTTTTTTCTTTACATCTTACTCAACTTTGTTGCTCCTATAATTTACACTCTATTGACTTCATCAACATTGTTAATCACTAAAACTTCACTTGTCCATTCTCCAATTTGGTGAGAAGAAGAACTTGATTTCCTAGGGACCTCTTCTTATCACTGACTTGATTATTTTATACCATCAGTTCCTGTGTCTCTTGATTAATTTATTCTCATTCTCTCTTGTCCAAGGTTGTCATCTTAAATCATATAAAACTCATGGTAATTCTTTTTCTTTTTCTTTTACTTCTTACTTTTCTCTCTCTATTGTATGACTTCACCGGTATTCTAATATGTCTTTATTTTAGTTTTTTTTTATAGTAATAAAACAGAAATCTATTACTTTGACTTTCTGAGGAGCACAAAAAATCACACATGTATCCTGGTATAGTTTTGTCCATTGGTTAATAAAATCTGGGCTAATTGAAGCTCCCAAAGAATTTTTGATTTTGGTTAGTGACTTGCCCTCAATCCAAGCAAGGACCACTGAGTATTTCAGGTCTGCTTAGCACTTCTGGAACACTGTCAGCTATGTGTATGAAACACTGGCTAAATTTCTATAAAAAATCCAGGTACTATCACGGGGGTTGATAAACCCACTCCCCCCTGGGCACGCTCATGCCCAACGCACGCCAATAAAAAAAAAGGTGTGCTGCCCGCACGCCTTTTCTTTATTGGTGTGTGGGCTGCACGCCCATCCCTGGGCGTCAGCACGCCTGTAGATGGGTGTGCGGGCTGCACGCCCATCTACAGGCGTGCGGTCGCACACCCCGTTCAGAAAAGGGCGTGCAAACCGCACGCCCTTCCTATGTACATAGGTAGGGGCACGCCCCTGCCTATATACATGCTGATTTCATGCGTACACAGGAATGTATGCATGAAATCAGCATCGAGGAGGTTGTATAACCTCCTCAACCGGGGGGATCCCTCCGGCCGAGGAGCTTGCAGTCCTCCCCGGCAGGGCGTGCAGCCCGCACGCCAATAAAAAAAAAGGTGTGCGGGCTGCATGCCTTTTTTTTTAAGGGTTTGCGTGGGCGTGGGCATGGGTTTATCAACCCCCTACTATCACTGTTCTGAAATGTTGTCTCAATAAAAATTTATATCATTCTCTCTATGGTTTCCAAACTATGCACAGAGGATAACCTAAACTCCTTATAATTGTCTTATTTGATTTACAAACGACTCAATCAGGAGAAGACCAACAGATAACCATATAGTTTTGGCTATCTTTCTGTCTTGTTGAGATATAAGCAACAATATAAATTGTTACTAAGCAGCTGGTAAGCACTTGAGCTTATTGGCTACTGTCAGAGGTGGTAGTCTTGAAGCAACTGCTTTATAAGGAATAATTCAAGGTCTAAGATGGGGAGGTTCTAAGGTAACTTGATAACTGTTCCAGTAAAAAAGTTGGGTTGGATAATAAAAGGGATAACACCTCTAAAAGTAGGAGCAGAATATTCAGGGTACTTACTCATGTGGTACTGGGTGAATATGCTGAGGATCCAAGCCTAGGCTGGGAAATGGCCTCCTTTTATATTCTAGAGGTCTTCAGGAAGCCTCTGGAATGTTGTTGTATATTCTGCTCTAATGTATTACAATTCAAATGCAATATGATGCAATGGGCATTGTATTAAATTGAGCACAGTATTTTCTATGTCCCCATGAACTCATGACATTTATGTATAACCAATCACATCATGGGCCAATTCATTTGATAGAACAATACTGGGAAATTACCAAGCACTTAGGTAATTTCTTTCTTATTAGAATAATTTTATTATTCTTATGTTTATGCAAATAAGCTTATTGTCTCTCAGCTTTTATGAAAATTCTTTCTAATCCATAATTTATACTTTTTATTCCCTTTTCTTAAAGTACCTTTAAAAAATGATAAAGTACTGGAAGGAGTAGGAATTTAGTAGTGGTTTGAGTGAGCTACCCCACTTAATTTTACATTCTGAGTTGATTGATATAATAATATTTAATGATATATTATTATTTACATTAGTAATACAGTATTTTTATTTTATTTTACAGTTTAGTCAGTTCTTAGGACTCTGGGGTATCTATAGGGCTGAAAAACACCCTGGCAGCTATTCTAAATCTATTGCGCAAGTGGAAGAAAATGATTTCCAGAAAGGAAATTAAGAGAAATTGTGCTCACATTGAGGAGTTATTTATGGAAGTGTCCTTTGGTGTGAGTGTATTTTATGTATTTTCTCTTTCACCAAGCCAGTTACACTGTTATTTGGGGCTGGGTAGAAAAACCTTTTGGGGGGAAAAAATTTGGTGCAAAAAAAAACCCCCTGAAATTCCACAAGCTTTTGTACATACATTAAGTGATAATTTTTACACTCCAGAAATATTGAAGTTCAATTTTTCACCAGAAAAAATATATGATCAATTTTCTATGTGATATAGCAAAGTACAAAGGTGCATTTGTAATTTGTGATGTGTTGAAACTTGATATACACTCCTTTTCAATCTTCTAAAAAACCTGTGAAATATGAAGCTGCCCAAACTCTAATACACCTCAAGATAGAATATCATTACCAAAAACCTAACAGAGCTCCCATAAATTTATCAGAACATTTTCAATCACCAGTCTTCCTCAAGTGACCACTTCCATTCCTACTCTCCTCAAACTTCCCTTCCTTCACTTCCATTAATTCCCTTCCTTCCCTTCCATTCCTATCATTCTTCAATATCCCTTCTATATCTCAATCAATTCACATCATTGCCTCAAGAATCTAGTGTAGACTCAACAATTACTCAAGAATCATCAATCTAAAAAATATTGACTTGAAATCTCTCAACTTTTGAATGTATTTTCCTCACTTCAACTTGGTGAGAAGTGCACCAAGTATATTTTATACTCTCTCTCTTGTATGTTGAATATACTGATCTTATCTATTTCTCACTTCTTCAGTCCTTGCCTCCTGTCCTGTTCTATAATTGTCCACTCCTTCTCAGTTGTCTTCAGAATCTCAATTATTCTCTTTGGGTTATATGCTTTTTCTCTACTATTGTAATTATCATCTTCTAATTACTGTTGTTTAGTTCTGGATTTAAGCTTATAAGAAATCAATTCTAAGGTCTATTATGATGTCACTTGCACTTGCATAGAAGTATCCACATATTTTTCCCGGTGCAATTATAGACTCCAAAAATGTTGGATTGCACATTTGTACACTCCAAAAATACTGGAGTGCACAGTTGGACACTGCAAAACTGTTGAAATTCACAGTAACGTGCTCTATCCAGTGGAACAGTGTGCACTCAAAGCTCTTTGGAATGCATGCAGTTTAAAAAGTAATACATCAATCCATTTTGGAGTGGATGTAGTGATTTTTGGAAGATATCATTAAGGCTGGTGCTAATTTAGTTTAATATGCTTAAATGGATAATGAATTCTTCTAATTTTTCAAGGGCTCCACCAAGTTGTCTCTTCTATTGGGAAATTTGACCCTAATTTATATTCCGAGTGGTTGTGATGAAGTTTAAAAATCAGTTTTGATTACATAAATGTAAGGAATAGCCAAACCCTTGAAAGTTTTTCTTATCAGTCTTCGAGGTGTTAATGTCCAACCCTCCAATATCTTATACAGAGTAATAGGTAATGGTTAGATATAAGACGATATATTTAAATATGTAACTTCTTTCAGCAAATACGACGTATGATCAATAGTACAATATCTTGATACCCCAGCAAGTTCCAACCCTTTTGCCCACCTTGGATATCTTAATCTATCTCGACCCTCTAATCATCTTGTTTTGCTTTGTCTTGATAGATTTAAGTTTGGGGTATGAAAGCTTTAAACATCTGTAGGAACGTGTCGATGTTGTTGAAGGTTAGGATGGAGAAGATATTAAGAAATATTCCTGATGTAGTTTATATTGATGCCCTTGCTTTAATTATCATGAGTCTTGTGAAGCAAGGGGAGGCCCAGGGATGGTATTCTTTATTACACGGTATCCCCCGAAGTTAGTTGATGGTCATCGTCGATAAAGTTTCCTTGAGCTTCTGATTGTTTCGATCGGAGCTGACGTAAGCCAGGCTCAGCTATGTTTAAACTTTAGGCTGCTACCCCACCACTACCCACCACCACCCACCACCCACCCACCACCAAACTTCCTGAGATAAAACAGCCTCCCCCCTCAGCCAGACTCCCTCCCTTCAACTTAACTCACAAGACTAGTAACATGGCTGCCCCTCAGGTATCCCTCAACGGCTCCTCGCTCACCGCCCCAGGCCCAAACATCCAGGCTCATGCTGGCAAACGAATCAGAGGTCATTCACAGATGGTCAGTAGCTCAGCAACTAGTAACCCTTTCACAATCCTCCCCTTATCCATGCCCTTGTTTCTTGAGCCTTACCCTAGGGCCTTTATCGTCTCTACCCCTTTCCTCTTCGCCATCTTGTCTCACAAGCATTTTATAAATTTTTATTTATATATATATTAAACAATCATACCAACCCCATATGTCGTCCTCATCACACATCTCTCCTCCTCATACTAACTCAAGTATCATTTATTCATACATCCTAACATCCCCCGATAAGCATCCATGCCTGTACGCTAGTGCTTAA
The DNA here is from genome assembly GCA_007896445.1 of Puccinia hordei. Lineage (NCBI taxonomy): Eukaryota > Fungi > Basidiomycota > Pucciniomycetes > Pucciniales > Pucciniaceae > Puccinia > Puccinia hordei. The sequence continues at coordinate 367,340 of RDRW01000301.1, forward strand.
GATCCACTCGTTCCTAAAGAGAAAAAAATAATAATCAAAAATTAAATACTAACCAAATTATCTCTTAACAGGATTTCAAATCAGCCACTACCGGTGTTGCCGCAAAGGCCATGCGCAACGAGCTATCGAGACTAGCCGAGGAAGTCTCTGACTCAAACTATCGTAAGGCCTTCGAGGCAGAGATGCAAGGCTTCTTCTTGCTCTTCAGTCGATATCTCCAGGAGAAAGCCAGAAACACCCCCCTGTGAGTCTTCTAAACTGTCAGAGCTTCTTCTCCCGGCTTTCTTGTCTGAACAACCAATCATTTCAGTCAATGGGACCGTATCGCCCCTCCCGCCACAGATCAAGTGGTATCCTATTCTGATCTACCCGAAACTTCGGATCATTCGATCTTGGACAAGGTATGCTAAGCTGTTTCTCAGCCCCTACCCTTAGAAGAAAGTTAATCCCAATTCTGGTCGATCTTATAGCTCGCCGTACTCAAGTTGAATGGTGGTCTGGGTACCACGATGGGCTGTGTTGGTCCCAAATCGGCCATCGAAGTCAGGGATGGCATGACCTTTTTGGATTTATCTGTCCGCCAAATCGAACATCTAAACTCGGCCCACAAAGTTAATGTCCCGTTCATCTTGATGAACAGTTTCAACACCGATGATGATACCGCCCGGATCATTCAAAAATGTTAGTGGTCGTTGTTCTCTCTCTCTTTCGAAAAAAGAAGAAGAAGAAGAAAAAAAATGGAAACTTAGCAACTTCACTTATTCACCACTCCCGTCCCATTTCGATCTTCAGATGCCAACCACAATATCGAAATCATGACTTTCAATCAATCCCGTTACCCAAGGGTCAACCGTGAAAGCCTCTTGCCAGCCCCACGCACGGCAACGGGCGACAAGTCTGCATGGTATCCACCAGGGCATGGTGACTTGTACGACGCGATCACCAACTCGGGTTTGTTGGACAAGCTTCTTGCTGCCGGGAAGGAATACATCTTTGTCTCCAACTCGGACAACTTGGGCGCTGTCTTGGATACCAAGATCATGCAACATATGATCGACTCTCAGGCCGAATTCATCATGGAAGTTACCGATAAGACCAAGGCTGATGTCAAGGGTGGGACGCTCATCAACTATGACGGTAGTATTAGACTCTTGGAAATTGCTCAGGTTCCAAACGATCATGTCGAAGATTTCAAGTCGGTCCGCAAGTTCAAGATCTTTAACACTAACAAGTCAGCTTTTCTTGGCTCAGCAGATTTTTTTTTTTTTTTTTTTTTACAAAATGTGAATAAAAAGTAGAAGAAATTAATGTTTGTTTTGGATTTTAGCTTGTGGGTTAACCTTCGGGCGTTGAAACGAGTGATGGAATCAGATGGGATGGAGTTGGATATCATCGTTAACAACAAGGTAGCCGAGAATGGCGAGGCAGTCATCCAACTCGAGACTGCGGCCGGTGCAGCGATCCAACACTTCAGGAACGCACATGGGGTTAACGTTCCCCGAAGCCGCTTCTTGCCCGTCAAGAGTTGCTCGGATCTCCTACTGGTCACCAGTGATTTGTATCAGCTAGAGCACGGTAGGCTGGTGATGAACGAAGCAAGGATGTTCCAGGTAGGCCTGAATGATATAGTTGTTTGTTCCTTGAGATGCCTAAACTGATTTTGTAATGATCAGTCTACCCCTGTAGTCAAGCTTGGTGACCACTTCAAGAAAGTAGCCGCTTATCAATCTCGGTTCAAGAACATCCCGAGCATGTTAGAGCTCGACCATTTGACGGTCAGTGGGGATGTTAAGTTTGGGCGTAAGGTGACCTTGAGAGGCACTGTGATCATCGTGGCTAACGAAGGTAGCAAGATTGAGATCCCAGATGGCACAGTTCGTTCATATCATCTTTCTCTCTCTTCTTTCTCCTCATCCAAACGAGTGCCCGACTAACTTGACGATTGTTTTTCTTCTTCTTAGATCTTGGATAACAAGTTGTTGACCGGTAACTTGTCGATAATTGACCACTAGACTTTGCCCTATCATTCAGCATACATACATACATACACAGATACACACACACACATCCAGACTTTTTTTAATATAAAAAAAAACGCGCGAAGACGTGCCTCTTTTCTCTTAATACTCATCATCATCATCATGATTACTCCAAAGGCCGGCCCGATAGATTGGCATTCTCTGAAAAAACGACTAGTGACTCGGTGTCGAGATAAATCTGTCTAATGCAAAGATGTGTATGATTTATATGATCAAATGAATTAACCTCTTGCTTGACCCCTACATACACCAAGTGATTGTTATGTATTCTTAATTGTTGTTGTTGTTGTTGTTGTAATCACTGTTTGTTTTCTTTCCAGGTAAATCAATAGGTGATACTTACCCCATTTAGATACATGATAGGTTTCACTGTGAGACTTGAATCGAATTAATGAATTAATTGTTTTATGTATGTGTGTATGTATTATTTCGTACATCTTGGAATAATTAAATAAATATTTAATAAATAAATAAAATAAAAAAATCTCAAGAAGTATGTATTTATGTATATATTTATGTGTTGAACTACCAAATTAGTTGGTCGAGGAAGCCCATGAACCCAGAAGATGTCTCCCAACCATCCCATTCGAACCATCGGCCATCCTCAACCTCGACGACTTATCAACCGGCTACTGATACTCAGGATAACCTGGATAATCACTCTGATCTGGGCAGAATCGATCTACTTCAGTCGGACTATCTCCAGTTGTCGATGGCCAAAACCACCACCAAGTGGGACAGACCCATTCCATCTACTTATCATCGCCGACCCTCAACTGCCTTCGATGGACTACTCATATCCCAGTAGGATTCTCCCGCTACGTTGGTTGAGTATCAAGATTATCGACCAGTTCATCAGGAAATCTTGGAGGCTCATCATCAAAAATTCCAAGCCTCATGCGATCGTTTTTCTCGGAGACCTACTGGATGGCGGCATTGCAGCCACCGATGAGACCAAGTCAGCAAGCAGTAGATCTTTTAATTAGACGGAAAAAATATACCAGATTCATCATCATCATCGGCGGCTGATGCGAGATTGGAATTTATTTGTTCAGGTTTCAAACTTATGTCGATCGCTTCTACCACACCTTCCCAGTCTCACCACAACTCTTATCAGCCAACTCAAACCAAACCAACGCACCATTACGTCTGATCCATCTGGTTGGAAACCATGACGTAGGATTATACCCATCCACCACACTCGATTCATCCACCCAGGCTAGGGAACGGTTCAAGAAGACCTGGCCACCTGGACAACTTAACGGTCATGTAGAATGGGCGAACCACACGATTATCTGGATTGATGCTCTAAGTCTGATCGAGGAAACTAAGAAAAAGGCAGCTGGAATGGTTGCCGAGGATAAGGATGGAGAAGTGACTCGGTTCGTGAAGGAATTGGATGGACGTAAGTCTTGGTTGTTATAGGAGAGTTCAAGCCTCGAAACTCTGACCTGCTCCTGATATTGATCCTCTCTCTCTCCCTCTCTCTAACATGTGTCCAGCGTACATGCTCCTACCCAAAGTTCTATTGACCCATGTCCCACTCTGGAGACCCGAGGGTACTTCGTGTGGGCCACTTCGAGAATCACGGCGAGAGATCCATGAGGGTGCTGGGGTAAATTACCAGAACGAGATCCCGGAAGCGCCAACAAAGATGCTTTTGGAGAAAATCCAACCCAGCTTGGTATTCAGGTCAGCCCCCCCCCCCCCCCCCCCCTCCTTTTTTTTTGTTGACAGTAGTAGTCTGGAAGCTGAAGAAGAAGAAAAAACATGCGCGGGGATAGTGGTGATGACCATGATTATTGCGAGGTGGTTCACACGCTTCCATCGGCTTCGTTGGCCAACCCATCACCCCTTTCGATTCACGAGATCTCAGTCAAGTCATTATCCATGGGCATGGGAGTTCAAGAGCCAGGTTATCAGCTGTTGACGTTATCGAATCCGGCGCGCTTCAGTCGGGCACCAGATGAGCAGACGACTTTCCATAGACCGTGTCACTTACCTAACCAAGTCTGGATCTACACCCACATCTATCTACCGCTATTCCTCGTCAGTCTCGTTGTACTTTTTGGGCCGGGCTTGCGGAAGGTGATTAGACGGTCCAGGGCGGGGGGAGCGAGTCGGGAACAAGCTCGGACGAACGGGTTACCCATCCACCATCGTGCCCATCGGCACCGGAAGTCGCTCTCCCGGACGTTAATGTTCACCAAACCTAGTGGAGGAAACTCATCGAGCTCGTCCTCTTCAGCCGACGAGGGTCGTTCTGATGAGGAGGCTGGATCGCGTTTTGTCAGTCACCGCGCCCGACGTAGTGCCAGTCTTGGGTTGGCCATCGGCCTCGGGATCGACCATGGCGATGGCTTCCACTCTCCGACTGGCTTGCTTAGCTATCATTCTCCAGTCGACTCCGGTCATGACGACCAACGTTTCTCTCATCCTTCTCCCGCCCTCCCTCTTGATCATACCCACAAAATGAGGCGATCGATCGAGCTCGGTCAAGATCCCTGCTCTCATTACCCACCTCACCTTCACGGTCGCAGTCTTAGTAGTCGTTTCCAAACATCCTCTACCATCCCCTTCTCATCCTTCTCCTCTTCTTCCCATTCTTCTTACACAGATCGACCGTGGCACAGAATTCTCAGACTGTTCTTTGGTTGTAAACTGACTGAGCGTCTCACCCAATGGCTCATCTATCGTCAGTTTCTTAGTCCTGATCATTCTTCTTCTTTTGCCAATAATCATCGTCATCGTCGGCGTAAGAAGCTCAATCGTCATCCTCTCTTCAGAGCCTTTCTCGACCTGCTTAGCTTGCTTGGGTTGTTCTCTTGGTCTATCTTGTGATCTTAGTGTCTTTCGACCTTTGAAGTATTTACATTATTCATTCGCATCTTTTTTTTTCTCAGATAGATGATACATGTATATGTGTGTAGATGGGTGTGGATTAAATCAAAATAGTTGATGAGGTGATTAGTGTCTAATATCTAAATTTCTGCCTGGAAATCTAGTTTGGGAGGCTTGATGTAGATTGATTCTGCAGGGTCTGCAGATTTCCATTGGAATTGCCCACACTGTTCATAGCTTTTTTTAAAAAAGGAAACGGGGATTACAAACCTCCTTGGTATTTAGACAATTGACACAGATGGTATGATAAATACTTACTAACTTCATTCAAGTGACAATGTATTTTTTTTGCCCCAATTTGATACTTTAACATTTCAGATGTGAAATTAGTTCAAAATAGACGTTTTACCCCCATATATTCTTCCAACACAACATGAAAAAAAAACACTGAGAAAGATTGTTTGTACATGATTTTTCACAGAGATGTGTAATTGGTTAAGAATGTCTGCAGTGTCAAAACTTGTTCAATTTGGACCATTTCACTATGAGATCAATCCATGTCATCTAAAACATTCATATTATGCCTCCAACCAATAAAATCATGTGAGGATCTCAAAAATAATAGCACTAAATAAATCTAAGTCATTGGCTTGCCCATAGAACATTCCGGAATCCCATCATTCCCGGCGCCTTCACCTGTAGTATTCTAGTTATTACATCTAGCCCGGCTCTTCAGAAGATACCAGGGAAGAATTGAGGATGGCTGGTCTTGCCTGAGTCATGCATAATTGTCAACGCAGCTAGAGAGTGTTTGAGCTGCTGAGATCTGTAAGGTGATGTACTCCCCAGTCAGCTGACACTGCTGCTCAAATTGTTGAAGCGAATATTTTGCTAGGATGGAGAAGTTTACAAAACATATCACCCAAGAGATAATTACAAAACAGCAGGAATACAAGATTTTATGGTATAACAAGGTGCATAAGGAGAGTCGCGTACATTTCTGATTTTTGTGTGGTCGTGTTGTCTACGCGTCATGTACATGCATAAAAATTCTGTTATTCATAATACTAGACTCTAATACTTTATGTTTTTGACCAATTGTGTGAAAGGGGAATTCAAACTAAAGAAAATAAACCTGGATTTGGATTCGGATTTTTTTTTTTTTTTTTTTTGCTGGATTGTTGTCCCAAAGTTGATGATACTCCGCAACCAGTAAGTATCATCTAAAGACTTGGGGTTTGATTTCACAATCCACCCATAGCTATATACTTAACGATTTGAAACTCCTCGATCCCAAACTTACTGCCTTCTCTACCAAAGCCAGAATGTTTAATACCTCCGAATGGAGTGACCGCATTAGATATCATTCCAGTATCTACATAACAAAAACAAAGGGCGTGTCTTCTCTGGTCAACTAAAACCAATCTCTTCTCTGTAAAACCATCTAACTCACTAGCCCCAACCATCCCGACCTCCAAAGCTTCTGCCACTCGCCAGATCCTTCCAATGTCTTTTGAATAAAAGTATCCAGCTAGACCGACTTCAGACTTATTTGCCTGGGCGATCACCTCAGATTCACCTTGGAACTTATACAATGCTGCAACCGGGCCTGAATCAAGCGAGAAAGGAGATCATTCCTATCTCAACCTCTCCACTTCGAGATGAGAAAGACAAAGAGATATAATAGATTACTAACCAAACGTTTCCTCTCCATCGATCACCCCACTTGGAACCTCACTAAGTACCGTAGGCTCAAAAAAAGTATCCAGCTCCCTCCACCTTCTTCCCACCAATCAATACCTCTGCACCAGCATCCTTGGCTAACCGAACATGTCTCGTCACTTTCTCCAGGCTCCTCTCGTCGATCAATGGACCTATCGTATTACCCTCTTCAAATCCTGACCCGACCTTCAACTCTGAAACTTTCTTCGTCAGCTTCGAAGCAAATTCTGCATAGATCGACTCATGCGCATAGAATCTATCTATGGGATCATCAGCCAATCGAATGAGAGGGAGAGGGGAGAAAAATAAATAAACAAACAATGTGTTCAGTTCAACTGGTTGCATCTTGCTACCCCTTTTCTAGAATAACTTACTGGCAGAGACACATGTCTGCCCAGCGCATCTGAATTTACAAGCTATAGCCCCATCTACAGCTTTATCAATATCAGCATCTTCAAAGACTATGAAGGGTGCGTTCCCACCGAGTTCCAACGATAGCTTCTTAAGAGTTGATGATGATTGACTCATGAGAATTTTGCCGACTCCTGTCTAGATTTACAGGTGATTCAGTTCAAGTGATAAACCGGCAGGGTTAAAGTTTTCCAATTGTCATTAATTACAAGGAGACATCCGACTCACAGAGCCCGTAAAGGACAGCTTTCGAATCTTGTCGTTTTCGCAGAGCGCTTTGCAACCTCGGGTGTTGCGGACTGAGTGGTGACAATGTTAAAGACTCCAGCGGGAAACTTGGCTTGATGAGCTAATTCGGCCAGGGCGAGTGCAGTCAATGGAGTTTCTGCAGGCGCTTTGACCTAAGAGTATAGATCGATCATGAAGCCGAGCCGCCCGAGTTTTGATAAAGAGTGTAAGAAAAGCTTACGATAACTGAACAACCTGCGGCAAGAGCAGGTGCAACCTTACGGGTGATCATAGCTGCTGGGAAATTCCAAGGACACAGAGCAGCAACGACACCGATGGGTTGTTTGATGACCAGATGTCTGGCAGCAGGAGTGGAGCTAGGGACGATGATCCCATCAGTCCTGAGAGTCTCTTCGGCGAACCAGTCCACAAAACTCGCCGCATAGTTCACCTCGCCCATCGCATCCTTCCAACACTTCCCGTTCTCGGCTACGATCAGCCTCGCCAGATCCTCGGCATTCGATAGGATCAGCTGGTAAAAAATTTCGTAGATACGACTGTCGGATAGCCGTGTGTACTGTATCGATAACTGGAGAATGACTCAGTGGCTGCATCGATGGCTTTCCCTAGATCCTCCAAGTCCATATCCGGACAAGTTCCTATTTCTTCACCAGTCGCTGGATCTATCCGGAACAAACAAACCAAAAGAGCGAAAAAAAAGTACCCTCAGTAATCAACCAGCTGCTACAAGACCTTTTATATGGGGAGGTTTATTAGAGCAATGTGTCAGTTTGAACTGACCTTTCACAGCGAAAGTTCGAGAAGAACTCGAACCGACCCATTCTCCGTTGATGTATGACTTTGTTTTAATAGACCATGATTCTTGAGCTACCAAATAAAGCAGAAGTGACCAGCATGAGTTTTTCTCTTTTCTTTTCTTCCTTTTTGCAATCTGATCAGATTGGGTGGTGGTGTTAGCTAGCTACCTTGGAGGATAAGATCGAAGAGTTATTGATGGGGTAGGTAGAAAAAGGCAGGCGGAGGAGGATCGTAAGACCCGGTGAGGTGGTAATGGGTGGATGAAGCAAGCAAAGGGTGATGAGGCGGATGAGGTTGATGGTCAACATGAGCTGCTGATTGAGAATCTGTTGATGACCAATTTATAAAGTGGGTGACACCTTGAGCCGAGTTCCTCTTACACTGGGACATAAACCTAACAAACCTACACAATATTATATGTAACAGATATTTCTTATAAACTTGTTACAAGCTAATTATGAAAATAACCAGCTCATGAACAAGATTAAGGGAAAAAAGGAAAAAGAAAAGTTGGATTACCTTTGGTGCCGTCACAGAATATAGATTTGCCAATCTCCG